>VXBI01004275.1:48531-212364 GCA_013397375.1 Toxostoma redivivum
CGCCTTCGGCTTCGCCTTGCCGAAGAAGCGGTTCATGGCGGCGGTGCCCCGGAGTCGCTCCCCCGGAGTCGCTCCCGGCCCCGGCGGCAGCGCTCCCGGCCGACCCGGAACTCCACGGCCGGCCCCGCCCCGCGGGGGAAGGGCCCGGGAAGCAGGAAGCGCAGCTCCGAGATGCCAGCCCCGCCGGCTGGCGGCGAGGTCACTGTCCCTCGGGACACACAGAGACGCTTTTCTCCCTCCACACAGCCCCCGTAGCCAACTGCTGGGCCTGCAGCGCCTGCTCGCAGTGTAGGATCACCCCCACAACGTCAGCTGAGCTGATCTGTCAAAAATGCCAGGAAAACACGTAAAGTGTACCAAAACCGAGTAGTGAGGAGTAGTGCGAGCAGCAGGGTAAGGGCAGGGATTGTCCCCTGTACTTGGCATTGCTGAAGCCACACCTCGAGTGCCGTGTCCAGTTCTGGGCCCCTCAGTTCAGCAAGGACATGGAGGTGCTGCAGCAAGCCCAGAGAAGGGCAGTGGAGCTGGGGAAGGGTCTGGAGCATAAGTCGCATGAGCTGCTGAGGGAGCTGGGGTGTTCAGCCTGGTAAAAAGGAGGTTCAGGAGAGACCTTTATCATTCTCTACAACCACCTGAAAGGAGGGTGTAGCCAGGTGGGGGTTGGTCTCTTCTCCCAGGTAAGAAATGACAGGACGAAAGGTCACAGTCTTAAGGTGCACCAGGGGAGGTTTAGGCTGGACATTAAAATAATTTCTTCACAGAAAGGGTGCTTACACATGGGAATGGGCTGCCCAGGGAGGTGGTAGAGGCACTGTCCATGAAGGTGTTTAAGGAAAGACAGGGTGTGGCACTCAGTGCCATGGTATAGTTGGTGTTCAGTCATAGATTAGGGTCAGTGATCTCAGAGGCCTTTTCTAACTAGTGGATTATATTATATGTATTTTATTTCTTTTTTTTTATATTAAGAACACTTTTTTTTTTACAGAAGTTATTGAGGACCTAACATATCTTTAGGCTTCACCCACTGATCAAACTGGTCTGATGTAAGGAACCCCAGCTTTATAGCAGCTTCTTTTAACGTTGTCCCCTCTTTGTGCGCTGTTTTGGCAATCTTGGCTGCTTTATCATATCCTGTTACAAAACAAAACCAACAAGTTATCCATTTGCAATTTTAGATGATTCATTAGAGGTGACAGAAGTGGGACACAGTCTTTGGAAAATTATTTGCTAGGTATTACTAGTACTGCTTAACTCCATTTGCAGGAAATGCACACCAAATGCTTACTCCTTACTTGAAGTAAAAGTAAATTTTGTTATTCTAGTCTTAATTAATTTAGATGAAAAATTTATGGGACCTTGTTGTAATCTCATGTTGTAATCTTTCACTCAACCTCTAATAATAATTTAGGAAAACAGGTACATAAATTCTCCCAATCTCCTTTTGATTCTAATCAGTTATTTTTCTAATACCCTGGCATGGCCACTGCAAGGAGTACATAGCTTTTACAACAGCCACTGGTCATGCTGAAGTAAATTAACTTTTGACCTGACTTGGCCTCACAACCATTGTGACAATACAAATTAGGTGTACTAAATAATGTTACCACAAAGTATTTTGGTATTTTCTGCGAAGTTTTTGAGTCATAAACCTACCAATATGTGGGTTCAGTGCTGTTACCAACATCAGAGATTCATTCATCAGTTTGTTGATCCTATCTGTATTGGCTTGGATTCCAGCTACACAGTTGTCAGTGAAAGAAACACACACATCTCCCAGAAGTCTTGCAGAGTTTAAAACATTTTTAATCTAACAAAACAAAGAAAGAAATACCCATTATTTAATTCAGATATTACAACTTGCACATTCTGGCACCTTGGTTCATAAGCAGTGCCCTCCCTGCAATTTCAACCTATTTAACAGGCTATTTTCCTTCCACTATCTGAAGGCGGCCTACAGAGAGGGACTCTTTATCAGGACCTGTAGTGATAAGGAGCACTGGGTACAGACAGAAAGAGGGGGAAATTAGGCTTGATATCAGGAAGACATTCTTTACTGTGAGGGTGGTGAGATACTGGAACAGTATCTGAGGAATGCTGTGGTTGCCTCAACCTTGGCAGTGTTCAAGTGTTCACTGAGGGTTTTTTCTGTCCATAAGTTATCTGACTATATAAACAACTACTTATAAAGTCCTAGATACGTAAAACTTTATGGACTTACCATCATGGGCTTAAAGACATTCAGTTCAAAGTGTCCATTGCTTCCTCCTACAGTAACAGCAACATGATTTCCCATAACTTGGGCTGCCACCATGGTCACAGCTTCACACTGGGTAGGGTTCACTTTTCCTGGTTGTGAAACAGAGAGAAAAAGCTTACTAAAGGAGAAGGAAGGGGAAAAACCAACCAATCAACCAACTACCAGCAGCCTTTTACCAAATCATATTCAATAGAAAATGTTTTGTAAGAGGTAACTTGTCTTACTCATCTGTATCTGCACACCACAGAACATAAGGTATTTCCACAAATGATATTAAATTGAGTGTACTATTCCAGTACTTTCAGCAAGGATTTGTGAAACAGCTATGGCTGCTTCAGCAGTCTACCAAGATTCTGAGAGCTTGAGCGTGAGCTCAGCTGCTCAACATGTGCATGAGCTCAACAGCTGTTCATTACCACAGTTCTTAACAGTCAAGAGATTATAACCTGCCTTTACATGTGCAAGTTAGCATTTCTGGGAGACCACTAACAAATCTCACTCAGCATAAGGAAAGTATTACTGATTTGTTAGAATTACTTTGTGATAAAGTTAGTACGCTCTGTCAGAGAAAAAACAGAACAGAACCCAAAAAAAAAAAACCCTGCCAAACCCAACAAACACACCAAGTTAGAGTGGCCTCCAACCAAGTTTGTTTTATGGTTTTACCATTTAATTTTTAGACATAATCCTAGTAAGAACATTCATTGTTTGTTTTTTTTAAAGCCAGGTATGTTCATGACCTGTTTCTTTTATAGTTTATCATACAGGAGAAACAATCTTAGAATAGTTTTGGATGTACAATATTCATATGTACATACTTTTTTAGGAGAGGAAGGGAATGATTATGAGTATTATTCCTTTCTTTCTTATCCTCCCATACAATGAGATCACTGCAGAAGGGAAAATGTGAGTGCATAACACTAATCATGCTAGGAAGTAGTCAATTCACATGACAGTATTGCTACAATTCACAGATTAAAGTTTATTTCAGAAAAGCCTTTACCTAAAATTGTAGAGATCTTGCAATTCTAGAAGCAAGCTTTGAGAAGTACACTTATGTTAATAGAGCCATATTCTTACAGATACTACTCTCCCCCACACACTAGCCAACACACATCTGTGCAAGCATTTTTATGAACACAGGTTTTGGTAAAATAGGGCAGTAGATAAAACCTGAGATAATCATGGACTTACTGACATTTGTGATGGTGTTTGGTAAAACATTTGTTAAGAGACAGTGGTCAAAAAAATTAAAAATAAACAGGTCTTTTCTCTCCATATGTGTTCTCTGTACCTGGCATGATGCTGCTCCCAGGTTCATTTTCAGGCAGGATGAGTTCTCCCAGCCCAGAGCGTGGTCCAGAGCCCAGGAAGCGAATGTCATTAGCTATTTTCATCAGACTGCATGCCACTGTGTTCATGGCTCCACTGAGCTCCACTAAAGCATCATGAGCTGCAAGAGCTTCAAACTTATTTGGAGCAGTGACAAAAGGCAAACCTACAGGGAGAGGGTGTAAACATTAACCCAGTGAAGCACTTCCTTGCAGATCTTCACCAGACAATCACACACATAACTAGCTTAGTAAAACATTAAAAATTAATAACTCTGTAAGATCATCTCTTCCCTCTAGAGCCTTCTTCACAAACGTACTTCTTAAAGTAGATTAAATACAAAAAGACACAATGAAAGTCACTAAAATATAGAAGACTATAAAATTTGAGCATCTGCCTACAACAAAGGTACAAATTTCAAGCCTTCATAGTGTGTTGCATTCTAAGCATTGCTCCTGCCCCACAGTGTTTTTTGAATGTCAATAATCTTTCAAAAGTTAGCCCAACTTAGGCATTTCTTGCATTAAATCAAGTTAGATACTTTAGATTGTTAATTGTTGTGATGCTTTCAGTCATAAAAATAGATGATTTTGCAGCACAATGCAGGCATTAGGGTAAGTAAGACGTAATCACTAGGGAAGGGAACAATAAACCAGCCAGAACATTTGGTAAAGCTGGATCAGACTTAGGAGGATGCCTGCCAACAGCAAGACCACAGGAGCAATGGAAGAACATAAAGCTCTGTTTATGTTAATTAAATGCCTGAGATGTAAGCCTAAGTTCCATGATGAAAAACATTCCTTCAGAACTTTGCCCTGGAAGGATGGTCTCAGCAGAATGGGACTGTAAAAAAATACAGACATCATTAGGGACTGACTGTGGGCTGAACTGCCCCCCAGAACGACTGATCTGAGCTTTCAGCACCAGTTCAAAGGAGAGCAGCATAATTCCCGCAACTTCCAGTGTTTTGCACTTCCCTGACAAACACCAAATCCCACCCAATTTGCATGGGCTTGTGAACTGCACAACTGCCTCTCAGTTACAGAGATCCACACAAACTTCTCCTTTAGTTCTTGCCAATAATCACCCTCTATAAGAGCATGAGGAACTTCAGGAGTCTGTCCTATGCATACAGCCTGCCCATACAGGACACAAAACATCCACTGACATGGGAGAGCTTCCTAACACCACCAAAACATGCCCTGTACTGCTCCTGGCAGCTGTTCTTTACAGCAAGTTACTTCTCTTTCAGGGCACAAGACAGTCTTGGCTCCCTGAAAGACTGAATAATAGATCCATTTAAACAAAAACACTGTCACTAAGCAATTTCAGATTTTGCAGCAACTGTAAATGTGACAGATGTACATATTTGTTTGGGGATATGTCGAAAACTGACACTGTGACATAAAATATCTGGTTTACAGAACAAAAAACTCAATTGCACTGTAAATTAAGCTTTAAGATCTATAAAGACAGAATCAAAACAAAAAAAAATCAGACAGTTAACTTTTACTCTTCCATATGAAAAAAACCAGAGTGGCTTTGGAAGCGTTTTTTCCTTTTTTGCACCAAGTCACTGTAAATTAAGAGAGCCAGAGGTGCAAAGATCAAGAGAGAAGCATTCTAGTTGGGCTAATAATAGAAGACTGAAACTGTATCCTTATCCAAAGAGCCTTGCTTGGATAAACAACATTATTTCAGTCACTTTCAATGCACTGAGTATAATTATAAAAATACATTGCACAAAAAATCCAAAGTAGAAGGCATAAAACGCATGGCATTAACAGAAGTTGCACGTTAAAATATAAATACAGTTTAAGGTTACGAGAAGTATGGAAACTGGACAGATCCAGTTTGAATCTGACTGCATGTTACATACACTGCTTTACTGACAACTCACTCCCAAACATCATTCCTCACCTGTCAGTTCAGCCACTTTAGCAGCAACTTTCTCAGCAAAGCCAATTCTTGTGTTCAATCCCGTGCCAACTGCAGTCCCACCAGCTGCCAGCTGATACACCCTTGGCATGGTGGATTCAATCCTAGCCACACCGTATTTAATTTGTTGCACATAGCCACTAAATTCCTTTGAAAGAAAGGAGAACAAATTTAAGGAAAAGAGACAACAACCAAGAATAAGCATCCAGATTACTTTAGATTTTTAACGTGATTTGACTAATTCCTTTAAAAACCTGAAGGCACTGAACTTCACCCAAATACTAAATCTAAGCATATTTTCATTAAGAGGGAAAGTATGCATATATTAAAGGACTACTCCCATGCTACGAAAAATTATACATTAAATCAATCTTAATATACAAAAGCATATACATAATGCATCTTTCTCTCACCTTTTATCTTAGTTGTGTACTTAACAGGATCTGATTCCATAGTAAATCAGCTCCAAGATTACATTAATGTTCTCAAAATACAAATGGAGAAATGGATCTTGGGCTTTGTTCACCTTAGCGTTTTTACTAACTAAGATATCCATGCATTCTTGGAAAAAATCCATAAATTCTACCTGCTTTTCTATCAATTCAATTTAATTCATTATTAAATTACTGTAATATAAGCCATTCCTGACAAAATTATAACATTTGCCATCTTTTTTATATATGTGTATATATATATACACACACACATTTTTACACACAAGATTATGCACTGAAATTTTTCATTCACAATAGTTAGTAGTTTTGTGTGTTGGCAAAACATAACTTACATAAATTTACAGATTACAGACAACAACTACCCTGCAATGTCAGTGTAACAAAAAAACTGTGCTCTGCTATCTGGTAATGAAACATCATTTTTAAATAATTTATATTTTACTACTGTTAGAAATAAAACACATATGGAAAAAAATTAATAAAAATTATGATGGATGTATTAGAATACAGCATATCCAGCGAACTCCAGTACAGACTGAAAATACTCAGGCTGAGATTCAGCCATTTTCCTGTATTATCCTAAACTATCAACTTAATTTAGGCGTCTCTAAGTTTAAGTTTGAATTTTCCAAAGAAATGCTTAATTTTTTATTTTGTTTTACCTGCCCAAGTGTAAGTGGAACAGCATCTTGCGTATGAGTGCGCCCTATTTTTATGATTTGGGAAAACTCTTTGGATTTCCCTTCGAGTGCATTCTGTAGCTTCTTTAGTCCAGGTAACAAGACCTCATTAACCTCCTGGGCAGCAGCAATATGCATTGCTGTTGGGAAAGTGTCATTTGAACTCTGTGGAGAAAATTCAATCAATTAATTACAAGCTTTTCTCACCATTGCTGCTGTAAGATGTACATGTGTGGCTTTATTCTTTTTATCTCACAAACTGTTAGAAACTAAACTAAGAGTAAGCAACCTAAGGGTGTTCCACAAGGTCAGTTCCCCATTGATAGATCAACTTTTTATGACTACACCAACACAAAGTTAAATTTAACAGATTGTTCATAACAACCTTGGGATAAAAAAGAGAATTACTACAGTAGTTATGAGAGATGGCTAACAAATGGACAGATGATTTGAAAGGGATTACAGGAGTCTTTGAAATACACATTGCTTTGATAATGTTAAATCCACAGTTCACAGAACACTGAGTAAGCACAAAGGGAAGGGAAGGGAAGCAACGAACATAGTGGCTTAACCTTTCCTTCAAGGCAGGTGAAGTTTAAGAGAGAAGTATAATAAAAATGTCTACCATGATCCAACTTTTAGAAATTGGACCTATATTTAACATCTTTAAGACTACAGCAGTGGTTGTCACAAGGCCACCATTGTCTAATACGTTATATGTGAATTTATCTATCGTTTATGAGTTCCAAGCCTTTAATCTGAAAAGCTCATACTGTCACTGAAAAACATCTTACAGTTCATTTAAACTGAAAAAAACAGAAAATTGTTGCCAAAGTTGTCCACAAAACTTTTTTTTTTTAACATAAACAGTGGATACAAGAAAATTCTAAATTCACAATTCAAAGCCACAAAACTTTTGAAATTAAAAGCAGTATAAAACAAGTGTAACAACCTGGCTTTTGTTAACATGATCATTTGGATGCACTGGCTTTTTGCTTCCCAGTGTGCCTCCCATTATCTCAATAGCTCTGTTGCTGATTACTTCATTGACATTCATATTGGTTTGAGTTCCAGACCCAGTCTGCCACACCACCAAAGGGAAGTGATCATTTAATTTTCCTTCAGCTACCTATAATGGAAAAAACAGAGAAAAATTGTTCCACTAGAAAAAAAAAACATAAACCTGAAAATTTTATTGCCATAATTAAAATTATGCTCTCAGTTATATTTTAAATCTACATATAGCAATTAGTGAATTTACACTATAATAACTAAGATGTTTTTATGTAATACCAGATATTAAAAGGGAAAAAACATTTGCTATGCTTTCTGAAGACACTGAATTGTGAAATACAGAGATATACAGAATTTGATTTCATGTTCTACAGACACAGACAGAAAATATTTTTAAAAGGTACTTTAGGTTATGTCTTCTCTCTGTGTAACCAGACTCTGGTATCTGTCAATAAAGAAATTTCATACAGGGAAGTTCCAGACCTCTTACACCTCTAGACATTACATGTTGCATCAACAAAATCAGCAGATGGCTGCCAGTATCAAACACCTCCTTCCTGTAAGGCACTCTCTTGTTTGAACAACATTTTTTGGAGCCTGTTGAATCTTAAACATATTCAGAGAGTTTTCTAAACCTATGTTTGTGATAGTACCAAAATCTATGCTCAGAAGTATCACCCCCATGCATATTAGCCTCAGAAAAAATAGGAGCTACTGTCTCAACTCTAAGGCCAGACAATCAGATTATCAGGATACATCAGTCCTCCTGGAATCATGCTTTTCAAGAAAGGATCTTTGTAGTATCATCACAGAACAGCCTGGAAAATTATTCCAGGCCAGAGCCTTTCAGCTCTGTTCTCTGAACCATTTCTCAGGCTGATAACCTGTTTCAGCTGAAGGCCAAGAAGGCTTTCCCAGGAAAGATAAATTGGTCAAAACACAGAGGAATTAATAATAAAAATAAAGACACCTGTTTGTCGTTAACAAACCCTAGGAATGAAGTGTATTCTCTCTGGACCAATCATCTTTACTCTGTTCTCATTGTTGCGAGTCGTGCTATTTAGGCAGTGAGTTTTCTGAATAAACTTTTTCTTCTTCTTGTTTCTCCTTCATCCCGAGAATGACCGTGTGACTGTGTCTCTTTACTCCACCGCAACTAAAGGGTTAACACCCTAACACCACAGTCACAGATTTTCTGTATCTCCTATCTTATATAGGGGAAACATTCTCACCTCCAAGAGTAAATTCACTCCTTTTTTTATTTAAGTTGTATTAGAAAATTATTTTGGAGGTGAGGGAAAGGGTATCATAGCAGAGGTGTTTTTAAAATACAATAAAAAAAGCCACAAACAACTTTCAGAAATTATGAATCTAAACTAAGGAGCCTTAATCCACCAAAACTTCTAATCCACCTTTAACTAGAGGAATCCTAGAAACCAGAAGAAGAGCCTAGACATATTCTGGAGTTCTGCAAAGCTATCAGGTCTTGGGACTTAAGGTGCTACAGCTGGAAGGAAGAGGATACAGCTTCTGCCACCACTGAAATATTTTTAAGCTAGTTAGGACAAAAAAATTCTGCTAAAAATGCTTCTAGATAAACAAATCTGTTGATTTATTCAAAACAAAACACCTGGTATTATCACACCTCAAATAATGGTCACTCACAACTCTCTGCACTTGGGTGGTATTTATCAATATGCATTTGAAGATTTTATCATTTCTTTACATGCAAGAAAAAAAAATTGTCAAATATTACATTAAGGAAATGATCTCTGGAGAACAAGATTTACTAACAGGAAACACTTTTATCTAACAAGCTGAGAAATGCAATCTGTCAACCTCCTGTGAAAAGCTTAACAAAAACACAGTGGCAGTTGCAGTATTTTGAACAGCTCATTCCTACCTCATTTGCCGCCTGTACAATGGCTTTAGCAATCTTCGGGTCAAGACCATAATCTTGATTTACTTCAGCAGCTGCTCTCTTCAAGATGCCAAAAGCCCTTATGACTTGGATCTGAGGCACAAGGGAAAGTTTAAACACACAATTTCCCCCAAAGGGCATGTTACCAATTTATAGTGCATGCCTAGTTCTAAAACAAACTCCTTCTGATCTTAAATTCAGCAGCAGTCCATCAGCCAAGCCAGAGAGCAATCAGCACATCTGACCTGTGCTCCCACTAACAGTAACATTCATCCAAACAGTCCAGTGGGCAGCACACTGCTGTTTTTGCAAGCCCAGGTATGTTCTGTGTACCAAAAGTTACATACATTAGAATTGAACTGGTTCCATTTCTAAAACAGCCTTTTGAGGGAAAATTGACCAATTTCAGTACATGGAGAGTCAGAATATGACAAAGCACGTGCACATAAACGACCTATGCACAGCTACACGTGACAAAGTTTGTATCAACTCATGCTATACTAGACTACTTCAATAACGAACTGTAACGACTCCGTTTGCTTTTTCATCTTTGTAAAGATGGAAGACAGATTTATATTCATCCTGGTTATTAAAAAATAAAGCAACACCATAAAATTATTCATAAGCAATATTCAATTTATTTAAACACAACAAGAAATATTTCTACCACAATAATATATTGCCATGAAATTTCTACCTTTAATTAAAATTCAAAGTTGCTCACACTTCCAGCAAAAGCCTCAGAAGAAGGTATTCCGAAGTATTCACTTCCACATACAAAACATACTCTATAGAAGAAGATAACACAGATTTGAATTACTTACTGGCATCCTTTCTGAAACACCTCCAATCTTGAAGTTCATTGTAGATCTTACAGTTTGGGCACCATAGTATTTGTCACTTGGGACCTTCAGTTCACCAAAGGTATCATATTCTATCCTGAATGCCTCTTGAGAAGACTATAGAAAAGGAAAAAAAAATTAAAACACTGGCAATCAGTATATTCTTTTATAAACCTGGTAGTCAAGAAAAAAAAATGGAAAAAAATACACAGCCAAGACATTCAGCTAGTCACAGGTACGTTTCTAATTACATCTTCAAAATTGAGACATTCTTCTGGTTAGAGCAGCTGTCTCGCTAAAAGCCACAGCTACAAACTGTGTACCAATGCTGACCCATGGTGACAGGCAACACTACAAGGCTTCAGACCTCGGTGCCCACTGCATGAAACCTCATCTTGACGAGAGACTCTGTTTCTCCTTTTCAAACAATCAGTAACTTAGTTCACAATTTATACAACAGGCGTTTTGTTAAAACCCAGCTGAAGAAGTAGCATGGTAAGAATTCAGGCATCATCCACGCAATCAACACACGCGTAACGTAATTCCTATTTGAAATCCACACCACACAGTACACTTAATACTGGAAGGGAGCAACTGACTAATCCAGTACTGAGTTACGGACCATTAATTATCCTTTCTAGCCTAATAAACCAGGAACATGGATGCTCCCTAGCTGTGCAACACAAAGGAACTATATCTAAGTATATTTTGTGCAATATTTATGTATGGTAATATTTCTATGTCATGTATTCACCTAGCATCTGTTATTATCTAACACAGGCACAGATAAATTAATTTTAGCTGACAGATCCCCCAAAAAACAATTCTTTACTCTTTTTAGAACAGCCCTTAATTTGTGATGATGTGATCACATTCATATGCAGCTCTACAAAGATTATGGAATTGACAGGAAGCAAGAACAGTTTACTCTTCCTCTTCCCACATCTTGGTCAGCACAGTCCCAGTTT
This sequence comes from Toxostoma redivivum, assembly GCA_013397375.1. Classification (NCBI taxonomy): domain Eukaryota; kingdom Metazoa; phylum Chordata; class Aves; order Passeriformes; family Mimidae; genus Toxostoma; species Toxostoma redivivum. The sequence continues at coordinate 59,939 of VXBI01004275.1, forward strand.
TCTGTGACAAAGGTATTCATCCTTTCCCAGGAGATGAGATTACCTTCTTTAAGAGTCCCCAAGAAGAAGAAGTCTTTTTCATTTCTTTATCACAGACAGAGTAAAACAATGTTAGCCATGTAGGCAGGGTATATATATATATATACAATGTTGAGTTCCTGACCTAACCACAACCTTCAGGGGTGAGTCCTTGGGAAACAAACTTCTTATCAATAGAGTCAAGTCAGTCTTGCAGTGAGTGCAGTGAAAGAAGAAAATCAAATGCGAGGAACTATCAAGAAAAGCAGAGGATACAAACAGAAACAGTGCTGTGCCACCATGATTCATTGACAATCTGAGGTCTTTGTGCAGATTTGGTTCTTTCAACTCCAAAACATCTATTACTGGAAACAGTTCAAAGGCAATAAAGCTGACAAAAGGTAGGGAACAGATTTCTTCAGACAAGTGACTTTTTTGTTCAGAAAAAAAAGATAACCTGGGGATTGAAGGAACACTGAGGTATAACCAGTGTTAACTTCTCACTGTCTCTTCCAATACAAGACACAGGAGCCCTAACACGCTTGTAGGAGTCAGGTTCAAAGCAAGGGAAAGGGAGCAGCTCTTCACACAAGTCACAGACTGACAAAACACCTTGCCAGCTGATGCTGAGGATGCAAGAAGTCCACAGACTTCAGGGAAGGTAAGCCCTCAGAAGAAAGATCTAAACTGGATTATTAGACAAACCACAGCCTCAAGAAATTCCCTGATGTGAAAGTCATAGAATCATTAAGGTAAGAAAAGTCCTCCAAGATCATTAAGTCCAAACTCTGACCAAACATCACCATGTCAACTGAACCACAGCACTAAGTGCCACATCCAGTCATTTTACAAACAATTCAAGGGACAGGGATTCCACCACTTCCTGGGCAGTCTGTTCCAATGTCTGGTCACCCTTCCAGTGAACAAGTTCTTCCTGATGTCCAACCAGAACCTCCCCTGAGGTGCAGCCTGAGGCCATTCCTCTCATCCTGTCACTTGGGAGAAGCAGCCAGCCCTCACCTGGCTACACTCTCCTTTCAGGAGCTGCAAAGAGTGATAAGGTTCCCCCAAGCCTCCTTTTCTCCAGGTCAAACAACCCCAATTCCCTCAGCCGCTCCTCACAAGACTTGTGCTCCAGACTCTTCATCAGCTTCATTGCCCTTCTCTGGACTCACTTCAGCACGTCCATGTCCTTCCAAATTCAGAGGCCCAGAACTGGACACAGGACTTGAGGTGCGGCCTCAGCAGCGCTAAGTACGTAAAGAGTTTGGGTCAGAAAATGGGGAAAGCATAATCTATGTTCACACAGTTCTTACTCTTCCCTAGGAGTCCACTTCTGAAGTCAGACTGTTCCTCTCTCTTCTCTGTTCATTTTACTTGCTCCTCCTTTAGTGGGTCTCAGTGTCATTGGACAGAAGCACCACTGGGTATTGGCCAGAACACCCTCTCCAGCAGCCCTGACCTTCTGCCTGCCCAGGTTTGCATCATCACTGATAGCAAGCTGCAGCAGAGAGAAGAAATTGTCCCAGCCTCTTTACTACCCTAAGCATCATTCCCAGCCAGATGGAGACACTCTGCCTTCAGGTACCACTGGTCACACACCAGAGACACCAGCCCTGCTCACTTTGAGCACTTCAGAGGAGGTGGTGCCTGTGAACTGGAAGAAATTGCAGCCCAGCCCACAACAAGGGTTAGCTCTCACATGGCTATCCCACTCCCCACATCTTTTGTTTTGGCTGATGCCCTCCCAGGCACTGACTCCTCAAGAATGGAAAGCTTAGTGTGGAAGAGTAAGTTATTCCTACGTTCTTTAATCCTCTTTGTCCTGCTTGAGTCACTTAGCATTCATTTACATGCTAACAAAAAACAGAATATAGTAAATGCTTCATTAGTATACCACTACCAAGAATGTTTAATTGGGATGCTGGTGTGTATTGCCATATACGTACACATTCATATACATACAGCTGGAATCACTCACTCACTCACTGCCTACAAAACCTCTGCCTTGAACATTTAAACACCTTGTGAAAGCATACAGAGACGCTGCAACCTGCCAGAGAAATACATCTAAATCACCTGGATGGAGAGACCCTAAGTCACCGAAGAGACCTTTAGTCCATGGAGACAAAAGCAAAAGGCTTCTTCCCATAGTCCTTTACAGTTTTACGTTAATGTGCCCCTGTTCTGTTTCCCCGTTGGCCCAGATCGCCCCTGTTTCCCCCATATGGCCTTTCCCTAGAATGTTCTCCATTCCCCTGATCCTTATTGGCCCCAGTTTGCTGCACTGTTCCCCCGCCCCATTACCCCAATGGTTTCCCTGGTCCCTCGCCCCCCATGCATCACTTTCCCCTGTTCCTATTGGTCCCTGGTCCCATTCTCCACCCCTCGTGGAGATCCTTCCATGTTCCTCATCTTTCTCCCTGGACCCCTTCACTACATGGCTGGAATAAACTCCATCACCCCCACAAGCGTGCAAAGCTTTCAGAGCTGGATAAGCAGAACACATTCAGCTCCGAGCCCAGGTCTTGAGATCCCCAGTGGTTTAAGAACCAAAAGTATCTATCCTCAAACAATATAAAAAAGGTAAACTACCTGCAACCTTTCAGAAAAAAAAGCTAGCAGTTGCACAACTGATTCCTCAAACTTACATAATTCCAATGTCAACAATGTTGAAACAAAGATAAATAGGATCAGTACATCCTTTCAACAATTAAATCATTATTTAAAAAAAAAAATCAACTTTCCTAACTAATTCCATGCTCATAATTCCAATGAAGTTAACAAGGCAAGGTGTTTTAAGAAGAATGTCATTTGCTGATTCCTAGTATAAGAGGTGCCATTAGGTAAAAAAGCAAAGTGATGTTTTTTCCTGCAGACTGAGACCTGAGCTGCAGCATTACTCTCAGACTGGTGTAGCAGCCTGCAGCAGCCACTGAGTGGGAATGTAACAAACACGATTCCCTCACTCCTTGGTCAGAATTCAACCTCTTGAGCGGCTTTATTGGCTGAAGGTCTCAGTTCCTGTATGTAAAGTGGTTTGAGGAGTCACCCCTGACCCAGAGGACCAGCTGTAAAATGATCCATCAGTGGCACACTCCATCAGGTTTCTAGTCCCCCATCCCTGGGCTGCAGGAGAAGCCAAAAAGAGACTTGGAAACTCTGCCAGTAGCCAAGGTGAGCTCCTGTGCTCACCTAATTTCTATCCCAGCTACAATCAAGGCTCTACTCACAGCTACTGTTCCTCACATTTACACTACCTTTTTTTTCCCCCCTTAGGAGGCCTGACAAGATGTGCTCAGCCTTCCAAAATCCCTAGAACCCAAACAGTCCAAAGCTAGTTAAGTTAGGCAAATAGAACTGTACTTTTGCCTTATTGCAGGGAACTGATTACACCATAACACAGCAGAGTTCTTGAACAGCAGAACTGCTGCAATAATGCTTCCTGTGGAAAATTACATTCTCATTTATGGATGCAGCTACTTTTGGATGTAAGTATTTAAATTCAAAGAACCATCATTTTTAGCATGTCAAAACCAGTCTTTTGAGGCCATCAGAATGTGCAATTTATGTTTTACTGCTCTCCTTTAGCAGATGAAGACTATTTCCATTTTTAAGCATAGTTGGTCTTTTATAACATAATTTGAGTCACAAATTCTGAAATTTACCCTTTAGAACCCAAACATTTTATAATGTTTAGCTATAGAAGGACCATTACGACAATTCCATTTAAAATGTCTTGAGCAATTTAGCTTTAAGTAAAAAAAACACAATAAACATACCAGGACAGCACGAATATTTGGTAATATCTACATACACAATGTTTTTTAAAACAATTCTTGCTACTGAGAAAATCCCTACAAACATCAAAAAGTGATGGCTTGGGTTGTTGGGTGGTTGCTTTTTTAAATTTAAATACTGGTTAGCACATCTTTTGGTGGCTCCTCTTTTACATAAAAGCATACAGAACTGTAAGAATTCAATACCTGCTTGACTTCCAAATCCACTGAGGGATGTTTTAATTAGTGCTATTATTTAAACTCGAGGAACTCACAACACACAGGGGACTGGTCACGTTTCTGACGTGCAAGAAGCAAAACACATCTCTTGTAAAACTGCAGACCAGACTCATAAATACCAGGTTTTCAGCAAATGAACGAAGGCCATGATTTATAATGTTTTTCTCAGATTATACCAAATGGCAAAATAGAAAAGGGAACCATCCAACAGGCCACTGGTTTGAATTACATATTCTGCTCTGACACCAGTTTACTTATGCATTTAAGTTTCACCCACCATGAAGTTTTTCACTCGCTGGAAAGCTTGTTTTATTAAATGCTACTTTTTACACCTTCATCAACATTACAGACTGGAAACTGAGGTTCTAGATAAATTTATTAACTAATTTAGTAAACTAAGGAATCGATGAAATCCCCAACACATCACCTTCTGCTGAAATTTTTGTCACATCTACATTACCTCGTTTTAAGAAGTGAACTCACAAAGATAAACCTGAGACTAAGGCTTCTATGCAACATCCAACGTGTTAGTACTGAGATTTGACGTTCCTTATCCAAATAGTGTTTCTATTTCTATGCTGAACCGCATGCAACAATCAAGTTCCACTCGCGTCTGAGCCCGACAATCAATTGATTATACGCGAATATCTACTGATGATGCCTGCTAGAAGTACCGGCCAGTTCTCAGCTGCAAGCTCCCTAGTTTTCAGGCAGCCCCAAAGCTACTCCAGTGACGAATATTCCCATTAGGATACAGCTTATTATTACTTGCACGTCAACAGCTCCAAGAAAGCGCCTAAAACTCCTGCGGAAGCCGCTTCCGCACAGCGCAGCTCTGCGAAGCAGGTCCTGCACCGACACCTCTCCTGCCCGGCCACACCGGGCTCGGGGCCGTGCTCAGGACCCGGTGAATCTCACCCCGGGCAGCGCCTCGGGAGAGCTCCGCGCTGCACATCCCGGCCTGCCCGGGAGCGGCTGCCGAGCGGGGCCGAGCCGGGCCCGCCCGCAGGAAGGATGCGGGAAATGGCCGCAAGAGCCCGGCAGAGGATGGCGGACTCGCCTTCCCGGTGCCGGCGCGCTCCCAACAGAGCAACAAGAGGGATTAAAGCCCCGACCCAGCCGCTCCCCCCGCCACCGCCCGCTGCCCGTTCCCTGCAGGGCGGGGGCGGAGCGAGGGAGGCGGCGGCCAGCGGTGGCACTTAGAGGTCACCGCTCCCCTCTCCCTGCCCGGGGCTCACCATGGCGGCGAGGGGCGGCGCCGGGATCCAGCGGCCGGGGGTGGCGGGAGGCGGCGGGCAGGAGAGGAGGAGACCGGCGGAGCGGCCGAGGCGGCGGCAGGCGCGGAGTGAGCGGTGCATGGTGGCGGGGGGCTGGGAGCACCGCGGGGGCGGGAGGAGCGGCGGCACCGCCCCGGATGAGCGTCATGGTGCCGGCGGCGCCCGGCCCCGGAGGCTCCGCCGCTCCAATCGGCGGCCGCTGCAGCAGCGCCCGGCGCTGAGTGCGGCCCCGGGGCCGATCCGCCCGGCTGGAAAAACCGGGGGAAACCCGCCTGCCCCGGGCGAAGGGCAGCGGGAAAAGCGCTGCGGCAGCGGGAAAAGCGCTGCAGCAGCGATTTCTCCATGAGGGGAAAAAAAAGTATGAGCTTGTTCTGCCTTACTCTAGCCTTTTCAAAGATATGTAAAACCTTATTCTCTCCTTCCTAATGACAGTCAAGGTTCCTTTTATAAAAAAAGCGACGTCAAGGTGCAGCCCCCCTGCCCTTACTTCCTGCTCCGGCGTCTTACATCTCCCCCTGGTGCAAAGTGCAGAAATCCTTCGAGAATGAAAGAAAGTAAATTCCATTTTTCCACCCACCAGCCACGACATTCCAACATTTCAGGTTTTCCGACAGTCCGAGTTTTTTTCCAAGAGCAGCCAACATTCACCTGGTAAGAAGACAAATTCTTTGTCTAACATGAACACTTTATTCCCTTGCAATCTACATAGGTAACCTTCAGTCCTACAACTGTGTTACCCACAGAAATGCTGCCAGAAACTGCTCTATTACTGCCTTACTAGTTAAAATCCTGGCACTAAAAGCACAATGAATTCGAGTCTTGTAAGCTTTAATGTCTAGGCAAGCCTTTTGTCTCCGAGAAGAGAGTCTAGGAAATAAGACAGGGCATGCCACTAAAAGGGCTTCAGAAGTTCAACAGACAATAAAGATTGGGTATAATGTTATTATCTGTATTATTCTATATCAGAGGAAGTGAAAGTCTCTTTTGTCATTCAATAAAACAGTATGACAATACAAAGTTTTAACTACTATTAAAACATCACCTTCAAGTATTAGTCAACAACTAAGATGCTTAAGTCCCCACATCACAAAATTCAGCATCTCTGTCTTATCTAAAACTATTGCAATGAATAGCTGGGGTTGGAAGGGATCTCTGGAGATCATCTAGTCCAACCTCCCTGTGTCAGCAGGTTCACCTGGAGCAGGCTGCACAGGATCACAGCTAGGCAGGCTTTTAGTATTTCAAGAGAAGGAGATTCCAAAACCTTTTTGGGCAGCCTGTTCCACTGCTCCACTACTCTCAAAGTAAAGATCATCCTCATATTTAGATGGAAGTTCCTGTGCTTCAGTTTGTGCCCAATGCCCCTTGTCCTGTCACTGAGTACACTTCTTGCTCTTAAAATATGCAAGTAACTACACATTCACAACAAGAGCATTGTAATTAGACAGATCAACATATTCAAACAAATACAAGCCTTTTAATGACTTTATTTAGACACATTTTGTGTTTTTGCTGTCCCTTTTGAAAGATGGGTGAAAGAACATAAGCTGTTCTGCATTCCGCATTTAATAAGTGTACAGTAAGCCACAGGAGAATACATGCTGAAGAAGAGTTTTGTCAGCATTTTCCATTAATTGCTAAGTGCCAACACTATCCAAGCACTATGCTTGTGCTATGCTTATGTACACTGGCCCCTCTGGGAGAGGAATTCAAGTGAGATGGAAGCTGCTAGTACGAGCGGATTGCTGGAGGGACGGTCTGGCAATCTTCCTCATTCAAAGTTCTGTCGATCACTGGTCTGTACTTCAAGGTAACCTAAAGTAAAAGGGAACAAAGAACTTCAGGACAACAGGATTCAGAGAATGACATCCAGACAACCCCAACAGTTAAGATTTTTATAGGGTCAGAATTCAGTTCTATCTTTGGAATACCATGAAGCTGTTCTACTAAACACCCAGACAGGTTTTCTCACTATTAGAAGAAAAAAGCCTTTGAACTAGCCTGACACAAGGGGAAACACAATTCCAGCTCAAATAGCAAAGTCACTTCCCAAAGATCAACAGTGCAGGATTATCACAATTTCCAAGACTGTTTATGAGAACAGCTGTTAACAGCAAAAAAGATCCTCAAGCACCAAGCTCAAAGTACCTTCCCAGTTGGGATATCCACGTATGACAGGGTGTGCTTTCTCCAGTGCTCCTCAAATGGCTTCCGCTGTTGGCCTTGGAGTGGCTTAGAGTAGTCAAACTCATCTACCCGTAACTAGGGAGAAAATGAGATTAGTACAGACCAGAAGTTGTATCTGCAAATCACTTCACAACCATGAGATTAGCTGCATTTCAATTACACCTATAAGCCAGCATGTCTTTGAACAGACAGCAAGCTTTCTCTTAACACTGCCTGTGTTCAATTTGAAATGCTCAGTCTTAACAAGGGCTCTAAGGTAACTTTCCTTGCATAGGACAATTATTCTACTTACACATCTTTACATCCTGTTTATGCATCCATAATATTATTACTATAGTCCTGGTCTAGAGATCTCTAATCACTCAGATGTGCACATGGAACAACTCAAGATCATTCTCAGTGTTCCACGTATTGGTCCTTTTATAAATAACAAATAAAAAGAGACAGAGCAGAAAAAATAGGACCCCAAAAATACTACACTTATCTTAATACTTAAGACTGTACTTTTAAGATGTTACAACTTTAAAATAATCCATCTGAGGCCACATAACAAGGAGATTCAATCCTACATTCAGGTCACAGAAAGTATTTATACCTTATAATCCTCTCTGGCATGGGCACCCCGGGACTCCTTGCGAGCCTCAGCACCATAAATGGTTTGTAGAGCACAAAGCATTAGGTTCTGAAGTTCGAGGGTCTCCACCAAGTCGGTGTTCCACACAATACCTGGTAAAATATTAAAGTATTATGGAAGATTGTCTACAAACAAGAGTAATACATGTAAGTGAACCAAAGGCACACCATCAGTTGCACTTAAATAACCAAGTTCTCTTAAGATTTACCACAAGATATGGCAGTATCTGTCTGTATTGTGATCCACTCAGCTGGAGAATGAAAACCGAGTGTACAGCCTATGTACAGTCTTCCTACCTCTCTGCAAGTCCCTGGCCTTTTAAGAAGATTCTGACAAAGTTCATCATTCATCTTAGTATTTGGACAACTTCACATTATGTTCAGAGGGCAGTCTGTACCTTACACATTTAAATTCCATTTCAGTCTCTGCTTCTTTAAAAGATTTTTCAGCCAGAAAATTACTGCTGAGGTCAAGTATTTTACCTGATTACCATATTTTGTAAGTAGGGCTCTACAAAATATTTTGCAAGATTCAAAATGGTCAAAATCTTCAGCCAAAGATTCAAGAAACACATTAGGTTTACAGAAAAACAAAAAAACAAAGCCATCAACACTCTTCCCAGAGTACTCTGGGCAAGGTGTGTTCTATGCTATCAAATTACCTCTGTCAAAAGTCTTTAGATGAGCCAGGTCACCATAAATTTGGCTAAGTTTCTCACAGCCTTCTTGGAGTACAGAACCAGTACGAAACACAGCAGCATGGTTTTGCATTGCCTGCAACACAGTAACACAAAATCAGTTTGATATGCTGCATATGAAAGTATGTAACTTCCTAAGCTCCAGAAGAGCTGGATACAAAGCTGTTCTGAGTTCAAATTGTCTGCAGCCTGAAAAACCCCACATTCTTCCAGTCACCCCAAACAACTGAAACCCCACTGTATCATACAGCAGGTAAACTACACAAGGAAATGACCATGAACAGAAGAAGGAATTCAGAAAAGTGATACCACCTTTGCTGCACAATCTTCTCACACACTTTTTACTTTTGCAGGGCAAATCCTGAAGTGCACTTTGCCAAGTTGCCAAACCCCACAGTTGCTTGCAGCTTGTCCCACCCCATTCCTGAGAGCTTCCCCAGGCTTACCTTCTGCATGCTAAGTCGCAATTCTGAAGTCCTTATGCTTCCATCAGCAAATCTTAACTTGTCAAGATTAGCAACTGACTCTTCACCAGCATTTGGTTTAATGGGGGGAACTGGTTCTCCTAAGAAGAAGATTTCAGTAAGTTTGGTAGTCAGGCTTGGGTTTGGTTTCTGGTAGTTTCAGAGACTATCAATTACTAAAAATCAGATTTGAGTAAAACAAAGATAATGCTTCCTTCCTCTGAGGTGCACACTAAGTGTCACTTTCCTGAAGTTCCACCGATTGTATCCATGTATTTAAAGTTCTCAGTGGAATATTAATCTCATTCTTTCCTCTAACAATTAATAAAGATTTTATAGATTCAGCAAAATTCTGATGTTCATTCCTTCCAAGCAGCACTTGATGAAAATTCATCTAAACTATGGAATAAGCCTGTGGTCCTTCTGCTATACTTTCCTTGTTTCCTCACACCCAAAACTCCCACCTTTTCTTAGATGTGTAAGGCACCAGGGCCAGTCAATAAGCCTGGCAGTTAGACATGAGCTCTGCATCTTGCCTCTAACACCGGAAACCACGTGTTACTGGGCAGCAAAGCAAACACAGCATCTTACCAGCACAGTTCATCTCACAGGTAGCTTTGCATTCAGATTTTATTAATAAACCCCTTTCTACAATTTCTAACTCTGAAGAGCCACAGAATCAGTCAAAAAAATGTTGGCACAAAGCCGGAATAAATAGGCATCACAAGATCTAGGTGGATTCCACGAGGAATCATCAGTCTCTGCAGTTGGTGCAGTTTGGACATTAAGCAGTAAGAAAACAGATGACTATTTGTGGACTCCAGATGCTCTGGCAATGTAACTGCCACTTCCAGTATTTTGTTGGGGGTTGGAAGGGAGGGCTTGCTTCTCTGTTTTTTCAGGTCAACAATTGTTGCTGAACTAGATTATTTAAAAATATTTAAGATTCAGTGTGAGAATCCAGCGACAAGATATTGCCATTTTTAGTATCTATCTCTCATCACTTGCATATCAGTCCTTCTGGCAGCAAATTCCACTATACAGAAGTGCCAAGTAAGATTGCATTTTGATGTAGAAGATGGTGCAGTATGTAGAGAATACAGTCTTCACATTCAATATTATGTGTTAATTTGTCAAAAATCCTAACTGCTCTTGCCAATAGCATTGGCCCAATTCTAGTTTTAAAAGAATTAATTACAAAGCAAACAGTAACGTCAAAACATTTGCCTGGCAAAGAACAGGCCTACAAAAAGCATAAACATCGATTTCTTCCTTTTCTAGCAAGTCAGAGCCTGTGTCTATCGTTCAAAATTTGAATCAGGTAGCAACAACTCTTCGTTGGGCAGAAATTACATCATAAAGGCAAATGTCTCTAGAAAAGTGAGACTTACCAGGCTTGCATGTATTTGCAATAGTCAGGGCACAGGCACGACCGAAGACCACCAAATCCAGAAGGGAGTTTGCCCCAAGTCGATTTGCACCATGGACAGATGCAGAGGCTGCTTCCCCGCAGGCGTATAACCCAGGCACCACCTTGTCCTCACCATTCACGTGTGTGATCACCTGACATGGCACACACTCCATTAATACTCAAAACACTCTGAAACAGTGCAAACCTCCTTATTTGCAAAGGCCACGTGCATGTAAGGATGGAACACAGCAACCTGAAGTTTCTTCCAACTCGAAACACAGAATTATCTTAGTTCTAAAGGGCAAGCAGAAATGTATGTAAATACAGACAGGACTAAACCCCAAGATTTCCTCATATATGCTTATAAAGAGTGTGCAGTTCTGTCTCACCACAATTCTGCAGCAAGTCAGAAATGCAAAGGAATAAAGTCTGATCTGAACATGCTTCTAGGGCAAAATTTTACATTATTAAAATTTACAATATTGAACAAGTACACAAAGAGAAGAATTCAGTTGACACGACCACATTTCCAATTAGTGTCAGTTGGAGGATCTGATTTAGTGCTTAGATTAAATGAAATACAGAGGACTAATATACATTAACTCATGTTACAAAATGCAATACTGCCTTACTTTGATCTATGTTCAGTTATATTATCCTCAGCTCAATTAACAGAGAATTGTTGTCAGACCTGACAGTAACTTCATTTTAGATGTTTCTTGGAACTCCCATCTCCAGATGGACTGGAACATGGTTATCAAGTTATTTAAAAAATCCAAAAAGATTGTGTGTTTTAAGTTCCCTGACATCATTATTATATTATTATTAAAATTGTATTAATAATCCTTATATTTATGGAAAACATTCTTAATGCTTTTCTATTTGGAAAGTAATTTCCTAGTATGATGATGATAATACAGCCCAAAAGTGACGTGTATTGCTCACCTGTCCTTTGTAGTTAGTCGGAATACCTCCCATATTATAATGCACGGTAGGCAGGACAGGGATAGGCTCTTTAGTGACATCAACTCCAGCAAATATCATGGCTGTTTCAGAAATCCCTGGGAGACGAGTTGCCAGCTGCTGTGGTGGCAAGTGGTGCAACTGCAAGTACACATGGTCTTTTTCAGGACCACAACCCCTAGCAAAAAAAAGCAACACTGGAATACATAACGGGAATTTACAAATACTAGTAGCATTTCTAATCCAGTTCATTTAATTTGTGAAAATAAATAGGTTCTTTTTCAAATGTTACCTGACAAAAATTAATATCTAGCATATTTAATAAGACTGTGGCATTTGGATGAATTAAAGCCATTTTCCAACTCCCAGCTTTCTTTTCACAGTAATTCCCATTATTTAAGACTATCAACTATTACATCTCTGCAGAACTATGTAAGACAAGAGAAGAGAGAACCAAATTATTTTGTTTGTAGTAAGAGCATATACATTAAACTTGTTTGAGCAACTGTCTCTAGACACACTGAATTCAAACAGGAGACTCTTAACATAATCTGTTCTCTGTCAGTATCATTAGGAAGTAACAAGAAAGATTTCTGCCTTATACACAGAGATCAGCTTAACAGTCACTAAAACTCACTCTCATGACTTACCACATGTTTATTAAATGAACTATTGCACTTCACAGTTTAGTATGATTAAGAGTTTATTCTACAGCTTTGTTTAGAGCATGTAACTAACCTTCCTTCGCGGATTTCTATGGTCATAGAACGAGACACCACATCCCTGGAAGCCAGATCCTTGGCAACAGGTGCATATCTCTCCATGAATCTTTCACCTTGACTGTTGATCAGAATACCTCCCTCTCCACGACATCCTTCTGTGATAAGGCAGCCAGCCCCATAGATACCTGTTCAAGAACAGAAACACCATCAAAGGAGGTATCTCCACACAGCTTCACAATCAGGATGAACACTGAATAAACCAGGTTTTCCAAAATAATAACAGGTGCAGATTTTATTCCACGCCAATCATACTTCTAGGAACTGTCCCTCAAGTGTTGTTATTCCTTTCAAACACTCTTTCTGAAAGGTAAGCAAGTTGATTTGGGAACACCCACAGTATTTCAAATATTAAAACTGGAAGTGATCTGCACCTATCAATACATGAGAATTTGACAAAGACTTTGTAGACTTATTTTAAGATTTTTAATAAACTGGAAGTTGATTATCTCAAAGTCCATTTGCTCATTTTTGTTCCCTCTTCTGTGCTGAAGCAGTACAGGATGGCTTCAAATCCTGTGGAACATAAAAGCTTACTTGGTATCCTTTTCCTTTAGAGAAGGAAGGCCTACCTGTTATTCTGCAGCATTGGTCATCACAGAAAACAAAAATGCAAACTAACTCATGCACTTGATCTTAAAAGCTACAGAACTATCATACAAGCAGTGAAGCTCCTTTAACTAGAAAAACCTTAACTAAGTCAAAGGAACATTGGATCTCTGTGATATAACAGCAACATTGTAAAATAATGCAAACCATTTACAAAAAAATCACATCATGAGTTAAAATAAAGCATTTAATTAGTTACAAATCTAGTTTGATCATTGTTATTCACAGTTTACATACTGATCACGTGCTAGAAAACCATCGTTCTAAATATACATCTTAACTTCAACTACCCCACTTCATTGAAGATGCTAGTATATAATTCTCTAACATCTGCACCTATTGCTCTAGTATCTAATATCAAATCCCATAAAATATTAAGGACAAGGGAAATACAAGTTTAAGAAGTAGTTTCAGCTTGTAATTCATAAAACTTCTTAGTATTGTAAGGACTGCACCTCAAAATTAATTAAACACTGCTTTTTAAATTAGAACAGTTCACACCTTTCTCACTTTATATGTCTTAGTCTCAAATTTATATTCAGCAACAACTGCAGACAAAATCTAAATACACATCACAAGCAACTACTCAGATGCTGCAAAGTGCAAACTGACTTGAGCACGTCATGCCTGAGGTGACATCATGCTGGTGACCTGCCACAAGTGGGGCTCCAGAGGGCTTTTTCTTAGGTCCTGTGCTTTTCAACATCTTCATAAATGACTTGGACATAGGGTTATAAGGGATACTGAGCAAGTTTGCAGAGAGTACAAAACTGGCAGTTGCTGATTCCTTCTCTCAGCCCTGCTGAGAGACCTCAACAAATTGAGAGGGCTGGGCCATCACCAACTGTATGAAGTGAAAGAAGGCAAAGTGCTTGACCTGGATTCTGCACCTGGGATGGAGCAACTCTGGATGTATGGACAGACTAGAGAAGGAGATGCTGGGAAGCAGTTCCATGGAAAGGGACCTGGGGTCCTGGTCCATGGCAAGTTGACCATGAGCCAGCAGTGCCCTGGCAGCCAGGAGGGCCAACCCTGTCCTGGGGGGCATCAGGCACAGCATCACAGCCAGGCAAGGGAGGGGATTGTCCTGCTCTGCTCTGAGCTGGGGCAGCCTCACCTCCAGTGCTGGGGGCAGCTTTGGGTGCCACAATATAAAAAAAGACATTGAGCTGTCAGAGAGCATCCAAAGGAGGGCAACAAAGATGGTGAAGGGCCTTGAGGGGAAGATGAATGAGAAGCAGCTGAGGTCACTTGGTCTGTTCATCCTGGAGGAGACTGAAGGGAGACCTCATTGCAGTCTGCAACTTCCTTGTGAGGGGAAGAGGAGAGGCAGGCACTGATCTCTTCTCTGTGGTGATCAGTGACAGGACCCAAAGGAATGGCCTGAAGTTGTGTCAGAGGAGGTTTATGTTGGATATTAGAAAAAGGTTCTTAACCCAGAGGGTGGTTGGACACTGGAAACAGGCTCCCCAGGGGAATGGTTACAGCACCAAGCCAGATAAAGTTCAAGAAGTGTTTGGACACTGATCTCAGGCAAATGGTGTGACTCTTGCGGTGCTCTGTGAAGGGCCAGGAGTAGTACTCAATGAACCTGATGGATCCCTTCAAACTCAGCATAATGTGTGACTCTGTGACATTTAAAAATAACATAAAAATCAATTAATTAAAAATCATGTTGTAAGCACTATTTCATATTCTGTACCTGTAGGGTGAAACTGCACAAATTCTAAGTCCTGGCAAGGGAGCCCAGCTCGTGTGACCATGGCAGTGCCATCACCAGTACTGGTATGAGCAGATGTGCAGCTGAAGTAAGTGCGGCCGTACCCACTGCAGAACACAGAATTAACAGGAAGAAAAATTAAAACATCACTACAACATACCACTAAATTATGCTCTTTGCACAACAGTTGAAAGGGTTAATAACAAAAGTACTCAAGTTTTACCACCTCCTGTACTAGTTCAACCAAAAGAAAATAAAACTGGTTCAGCCCAGTTTGTGACAGAAGTTTGAAGAAAATGAAAACCAATTCCAAAACAGGACCATTACATTAATATCAGAAGCCCTTCTGTCAGAAAAAAAGGTTATTTCAGAAAGTTCTCTCAATCCATACCATTCCATTTCATTTGAACTATCACTAGCCGTTTTATAAAAAATAGCATATAATGATGATTTAGATTGCCCCATATGGTCCTGGTTTTACATTCTTAGATTTAAAAACTTAGTTGTCCAGGTATTAAACATGAATTATTATGCTGCAAACATCTAGGTTAGCCTCCAAAATTATTGAGAACAGCCAATCAGCCCAATTTCAGGAAAACTCTCAAAAGAAATAGCAATGTACATATTCCATGTACCTCAAAGTACACAAGCATGAAAAACACATCAGAAGAACAAATTATGTAGGTAACCTTTTATAAATTTATTTATAAGTGTATCTTTTACAGATACATTTATAAATATTTTTCATATTGAAATAGATAGGAGAGAGCCATAAGCAGCAAAAGATTAATTCAAATAACATTCTAATAAACATATACAATCTTTGCAACCAAATAATGTTAAGTTACATTCATAGTATGATAATTTTATCCTAGAACACTTAGAATCACAGTGGCAGTATCTTAGTGAAATAGTCTGTGGAATTTTGACAGGAGCTGTTCCCTACAGGAAAATCAGGACTCCACAGACAGACATGCTGGCAGCATTGCAACAATGTTTGTTTTAAACAGCATGTTGTAAAAATCCAGGACCATCTGAATCATATATATTAATCTTACACATTCTTAATTTGTGTCATTGTTCTAGAATCCAAAGTTAGACCTCATACCAAATTTATATTGGTCACAAAATTAGTATGTGCCTTCTTTCAGAGGGAATGACTGAATTCAGTTATATTGCTTTTAGTGGGGGGGGGGGATTAACCTATAAATTATGTTCAGTCAGTCAATGTATCTTCTCCACATTGTGGATCCGAACACACGTACAAGCACTCAACTTCCAGGTGGTAACACTCCCAGATTTTGGTCCTTCATCACAAATGTTACATTACCCAGTGGCAATGACTGTGTTCTTCGCTCTAAAACGATGTATGGTTCCATCTTCAATGCAGAGAGCAATAACACCACGGCATTCTCCATTCTCCATAAGTAGATCCAAGGCAAAATATTCAACAAAGTAGCTTGTATCATATCGTAGAGACTGGAGGAAAATTAGAAAAGGAATTTTTACTGAAGTAACCTCTCTTCAAAACTATCAGTGCACAAGGGCTATATCAGGATAAAAAACATCCCACCAGCTCTCAGGGAAGACTATTTCCTCATAACTATTTATTAAAGAATTTGCTAATTAATCTATTCCAGCTTTAAAAGATACAAGTAGCGGCAAAAGCACTTAATTATGAGCAGTCAGGAGCCAGGCAGCAGGACTTGTTATTTCACTCTATGTACGGCAACACATTAGCCAGCTGCAGTGCCCCATACATGTACAAGCATGCTGCACTTATGCTCTCCCAGAGAAATGAGAAACACCTCCAGGAGCCCAATAAACCAGCAGGAGCAGCAGGCACCGAGTCAAACATTCTTTCATGCCCTCAGGGATTACAGCAGTGTTTGTCAGCACTGAGAATTTGTATTGCAGCAGCAAACACAGTATGAATCTGGAGGAGAGCAATTAGCTGGCTACCAAGTAAATAAAAATCAGTAGCTACCAGGTACTTGGATTTCTCATTTCAAGTAGCTCACTACCATTTTCAAACAGCCAGCACTTCCTTCAATTATGGTTTGTAGAATTAATAAGCAGACATTCTGGAACACTAGTCACCTACTTCCCATAGAACAAGCTCAGAAATACATAGCAAGCTTTAATTCATTTACAACTTGTTTCCCTCTCCTCCCAGTTTGAAGATGAGTGAAAAAAATGCTGGCTTGTACCTCTTTTCAGAGTTCTCCAATGCTGCTATGTCAAATTTTTGGGAAAAAGGGCTTTGGGGGAAATGTTTAAATAAATTCTCTTTGGGTCTAGTTAACAGACACAGAAGTACTAACACTGCAGAACTAGTCCAGACCACAAAGCTGACAGTGTACACTAATTAGCATCTATTGTCTTCATCCCTCCACATCGCCTCAGGAAGGAAGATAACCCAGAACTACTATAAACCATTCCCCTGGATTCCTCATTCATACATGAACAGCTGCATGTTTGTCTGGTTTTGATTTTTTTTTAAAACTCTGGGGGGAAAAAGGAAAAAAAAACCAGTAAACGCAAATGCAAAAATCCAAACCAAGTTAACTTCACAACTGCATACCCTGCCATACAGAGTATGTAAGAGTGAATGTCCAGTCCTGTCTGCAACACAACAGCATCTGTGGGCCTGTCCTCCTTTTCCAAACTGAAGACTCTGTCCACCAAATGCACGCTGATAGATTTTTCCTTCTTCAGTTCTGCTGAACGGCATCCCATAATTTTCCAGCTGTTGAAACCAAATACAAGCGTGAGAAATTCTTGTGCATCACAATACTATGGGTTATTTTAAGGAGATCTCCTTGGAAGCCAGCCTGTGTTATTTATAACTACAGCTGACATCAAATCCCTTGAGTCTCACCTCTATCACCGCAGCTGGGGCTTGCTCAGTCATGTAGTGTATGGCATCCTGGTCACCCAGCCAGTCCGATCCTTTTACTGTGTCATAGAAATGCCATCTCCAGTTATCGTCCTCCATGTTCCCCAGGGCAGCATTGATCCCTCCCTGAAAATGAAAATCCATTTTCCCAGAATTACATTACTCAAATACAGCTTTAGTAGGCTTACCTCCTTTCTATTAAAAATCACATACCACATACACACATCTGTAAAAGAAATGAAGTCAAGCCAGATTTAATGTGACTGTGAAAAACCTGTGAAACTCCTCAGTTTCACAATGGCTTGTCCTGCTTTTTTGTGTAACACAAATCACAGTGAATCACAGTTACACTATAGTCAGAGTAGCAGCACTGCATTTTGATAATGTTTAGACATGGGAAAGAAAAAAGAGGCAGTATAATGAAATAAAAACATATGGGGAAATAAGGATTTTAAGAACAACTGCAGTTGAGATTAAAAAAATGTATCTTGCAATGTCATTAGCTTGGAAGCAAAATAAAATGTACCTGTTACTTAACATAAAGTCCAGCAGTGATAAATTCATGGTTAAGCTCTTATGATCTTAGAGCTTAATGATCCTGTAATTTTATTATATATTACTCTTAAAAAAAAGTTTCAACTAAAAATGCGATTTTTGTAAGAAGAAGCATGGCCTTGAAACAAGAGGTTCAAGTGCTGTGCTGAAAGCCAGGTTGGATGGGCTTCTGAGCAATCTAATGTAATGTGTGGAATCCCTGCCCATGGCAGGGGCATTGGAACTTGGGCAACCTCTAAGGTCCCTTTCAACCCAAACCATTGTATGATTATTCTACATCCAAATCAGTTTTCTGACAGCAGGCATTCTTTAAACACTTGTTCTGCCTCATTTCTCACCTGTGCAGCAACAGTATGAGAGCGGGTGGGGAACAGCTTGGTAACACAGGCTGTGTTAAACCCAGCTTCTGACAAACCAAAGGCTGCCCGCAGACCTGCTCCTCCTGCACCCACAACAACTGCATCGAACTCATGGTCCACTACTGGGTATTGTGTAGAAATCTGGAAAAATAAATCACTTTGTTATGATCACAAATAGTTCAAGGTAAGTCATACAAGTTCCATAAAAACACAAGCAAGATCGGTATGTTCTCAACAGACTTTTGCAGCAATTGCTACATCTGTTATACTCTCTTGATTGGAAACAGTCATGAAAAAGAGACACGCACTTCAGTCTCACGAAGCACTTGAACACAGTGCTCCACAACAAGCCTGTAAGTTTCGTGTCTGTCAAGCATTAAGTGCATTATTGAATCACAGAATAAAAATACAGGCATACCGAGTCAGACACCTTCATGGAGGCATTTTTCTTCCCATAGACTGTGAAGTGTAAGTTCCGTGCCGGAGCCTGGCATGCTGCTGGCCACTACAGAGAGAAGCCAAGACAATCATTATGGAACAAATGTTTCCACAGGATGGACTTACAGCACTCTCAGCTGCCCTACATTTTGAACAAATCTTCACTTACCACTGGTAGCACATGTACAAGAGTATTAACGTATTTCAGAATTACCTGCACAGAAGTTCTGACTTTCCTATAATCGTGCCATATAAACAAAAGAAGTTTGACTAATGAGAGAATAGCCTGCAGTTAACAGGGTGTCCCAGACTATCCATTGTTGATTTCAGCAACAGTGACCAGCCTCTCAGACCTGTCTGAGGCTGCACAGACAGAAAAATATGTCTGCAATTAATGCTGAAGTATTCTTGCAGTTTTTTCATAATTAAGCAAAGATGAAGCTTTATGAGAACCATGGGAAGTAATGGAAAATTACTCTCCTGTCAAATAATCCTCAGAATTTGAATTATTTCAGGTGGTCAAGGTACTGAAAATTAAATAAGGTTGTAGAGAATGCTCTTCCAGCTGAGCATTGCTTCAAAAGTCAGAGATATTTCTCTTTTTCTTTATGAAATTAGTGACCAATTCAGAACCATTTATTAATACACAACTTAGTACAAGGATACAAATTTTACCCTTCTACAATGTCACTCCCTACCCCCTGACTTGTTCAAAACCAAACCAAACCAACAAACACCACACTAGTCAGTATGCAGTTTTTGCTTTGAGATAGATTAAAACAATCAGAATGTTAGTCTCCACCTCTCCAGCATATCGGAACCTGGTATTTCTTCTTTACACAGTTCAAAAAATAAGCCTAACTCAGCAGGTATGATTGCTGAGAACAGCAACACAGAGCCACATTACTAACCTCTCCAATGACATCAACACTTCCCTATTTGAAATATAACTATATTAAATATCAAAATCAATTATTATTATATCAAATATAAATATCTGAAATGTAATATAAAATGCACTGGAGTTATATCTTCAGCTGTTACATTTGTGGTCCCACCACCTTACAATATGCTAACAAGGAGCTCTTCCCTCCCCAAATATCCACCTCTTCCCCATCTCTGAAGTGAACTCCAGTACACTTTCTTCAACCTAGTTTTATAATTTCTCATACCAGTTTCCTCAAATCATCTTCTTGCATAACAGCAGATCTACTGTGTCATTATACTTGCTAGCACATTTCTGGTTTCTGCAGACGTCTTGGAATGAGATCAATTCCTACCATCTATTCATAAGGAGTTCCACCAGAATTCTCCTCCAGGAAGCTCCTCTCTCCCTGTTTCACACTGCTATTACCAGGCTTTGACCTCAAACAGAAGCCCACAAAACAGAAAAAGATGTCACACTAAGTCTAAAGGAAACACTGATTGCAGTAATCCTGAACTGTTATGCCACCAGGAAGATCCTGGCCCTTTTGAAACTAAAGGTCCAATCAGGGCCAGCTCACTGCCATCTAAAATATGGAAATACTCTTTAAGCCTTTCCCTCTCTCTGTATTTCTTTCCTGTACTTGCTTTGTAACACAAATACAACTACAGCTGACTTTTGTAATCCCAAGCTCATTACGGGCATGCAGGATGAGAACAGTGGGAAGAAACTGAAAACTCCCACCTCATCATGGAGAAGAACGAGCCTTCACGCACAACTTACAGCGCCCTAACAAAAACGTACCAGACTCCTCAACAGCCCTTTCTGGGCATAATCACCAGCCAGGCTGAAGCAATCCAGATATACACTGGCTTCCCACACAGGTCTAGAATCACAGAATGCATCACGCTGGGAAAGGTGTCCGAGACCGCCGAGTCCAACCCATGACCAAACACCACCATGTCAACTAGACCACTGCACTAAGTGTCACATCCAGCCTCTCCTTAAACATTTTCAGGAATGGTAACTCCACCATCTCCCTGGGCAGCCCATTTCAATGTCTCATCACCCTTGCTGTCAAAAAAATTCTTCCTGATGTCCAACCTGAACGTCCCCTGGTGCAGCTTGAGGCCATTTCCTCTATTCCTTCCACCAGCTGCGTGGCAGAAGAGACTGACCCCCATCTTGCTACAACCCCTCCTCAGGCAGCTACAGAGTGATAAACTCCCCCTTAAACATCATTTTCTCCAGGCTAAACAAACAACTCCAGCTCCCTCAGCCGCTCCTCACAGGACTCAAGCTCAGACCTTCCTTCCACCACCTTCGCTGCCTTTCTCCAGACTCGCTCCAGCACCTCAATGTCCGTCGTGAACTGAGGGGCCCAGAACTNGATCGGCGGGACAGACCAACAGTGCCGTGAGGGGGGGCCCCAGGGAGATCTCACTCCACCCAAGAGAGCTGCGCGATGGAAGATTCCTAAACAGCTTCTATTTTGAGCGTAAAGAACATTAAAAAAAAATCCTAGAATTGTGTTACTGCCATTATTTTTNTGCACACTATTGCTGATACAGAGTGAGTCTAGGGCGAGCTTCCCATCCCTTGCCGCACCTGCCAGGCTCCTGCAGGCCTTTCCCTAGCACATCCCAATCCCGCTGGCTCCCTCCAAACCCTGCTCAGGGCCTCAGGCTACGGCGCTCGCTTCCCAAGCCGGGAGGCGCGGCCCAGCCATGCCCACAGCCACCTACTCCCAGGAACCTGCCCCCGGGACACGAGTTGCGAGGTCTGTGCCGCTCCAAAACAGCACCGGAGGAACCGAACCTGCCGGGGCTGGGGAGGTCACCAGCCTTGACCCAGGCGGGTCAAGGTCACGGAGGAGACAGCGGAGCCGGGCCGCCGCCGGCGAGAAAGCAGGGCAAAAACCAGGGCAAGGACAGGGATAAGGGCATGGATAAGGACAAGGGCATGGACAGGGACAAGGGCAGGAGCAAAGACAGGGACAAGGGCAGGGACAGGGACTCACCGCCCGGGATGCCGCGGCCGGGCGCAACCAGCGCTTCGCCAGGCCCCGAGCAGCTACCGCCGCCATCATGCACAGCAGACTTCNTTGTTTAAATATTGAAACATGTAGTTCTCCAATACTGTAAGATTCAGCCTCTTTGTCTCTCTGACAGCCCCTGAAATTTTGCGTAGTAAACAGGCCAGAATCGTTCTCTGAAGTTGTGGGAAAGACCATTTCACCGACATAAGATTTGGACAGAAGGGCGAAGGGAAGACTGTACTGTCTCTCTAGGACAAAAAGTAGACTCAGCAGCCCCAGAAGATGAAATTCAGATGCGGCTCACGGCTGCGTGTGGCTGTCGGCGTTAATGCAATACAAAGGGCCCGCCAGGGGCGGGGACAGACGCCCGGCAGCGCTCCAGCCTCGGGCGAGTCCTTCTGTTGTTGCCCCCCGTCCCCCTTTTTCTCCCGGCTGATGGGCCGGCCCGAGAGGGGCGGGGCCGGCAGGTGAGTGGCAGCGCCAGGGGTCCTCGCGCTCCGGGGCTTGTGCGTGGGGGGCGCGCCGTGGGGGGAGCGGGACGGGAATGGGAGTGGGAGTGGGAAAGGGAATGGGCATGGGAATGGGCATGGGCCCGGGCCCGGGCCCGGCATGCCGTGTCGCGGCCGGGGCTGCCGCTCAGAGCGCGGCCAAGCTCTCAAGTGTCGGGGCCGCCGTTCGAGGGGCTCGGGCAGGATTCCCAGTCCCCCAGCGGGAGCGGCCCCGTCCCCTCTGCGCGCTGCTGAGGCCGTGTCTCCCCTGTGTGCATCGCAGGTGCCTTCATGAATAACTTAAACGACCCTCCCAACTGGAACATCCTGCCCAATCGGCGCGATCCCGGCGATGACGGCAGCCGGTGGAATTACGCCCTGCTGGTCCCCATGCTGGGCCTGGCCGCCTTCCGTGAGTAGGGCGAGGGGAGCTCCCGACGAGTGCGGTGCTAGAGCCGTGCCCCGTCTGGGGACTTCCCCAGGCCTTCTTGTTTGTGGCGCTGTTAACAGTCAGCACTGTTGGTACTGCTAAGGCAAAGACCACTTTTCGTACACGGAGTCGAATCCATATTTAATAAGCTCCAATATACAAAGCTCTCTCAAGAAAAAGGGGCACACACAGGATGTGCTGGAGAGCCCAGAGATGTTGCTGGTATTTATTTAATGGTCCTAGAAGTATCTGCATCAGAAGCCTCCAGTTTGTTTCTCCATGATTTTATTTTCCTTCTCTAATCTAAGTAGTGCTAATACAGATGATAAAGGAATAGGGGCATTTTATTTTAGAGAAAGCGTGGTCATTTAAAGTGACTCACTGTGAAGTAGGGATCAGAGAAATACATTTTGTGGGGACATGTAAATAGGAATATCACTGGGAAGGGCAAGAAAGGAGGTTTTTTACCACTTAGTAGCTTAATTTCAGGCATAGCTAATTAATCATATCTCTCATTGTTACATGTTATACTTGCATCTGAGGTCTCATTTATATGTGATAGGTTGGATCTGGACCAGAGAATGTCAGAAAGAAATAGAAAAAGAAAAACAGGAGTACTACAGAAAAGAGTCAACTTTACAGAAAGACCTGGAAGGCAAATACCGGGATATAATCACGGAGAATCGTCGTGCTGTTGCTCATCTGGAGGTGGAGCTGGAAAAGGAACGCAACAGGACCCTGAGTTACCGTGAAGCCCTCGTGTCCCAGAGCCGCAAACTAGTAGAAGAGAGGAAGCTCCTAGAACAGGAGCAGGAGAAGTTGGAGCAAGAAAAACAAGTCCTTATGCACTCTGGAGCAGAAGGTACCTTATACCAGAGATGCCTGGCAAAGGAAGAAGAGTGGCAACAGAGAGCCAATATTTTACTAAAAGAATTTGAAGAGGGACTGAAGGAAAGACAGGACATCTACTGCAGTCTTGTTGTACCCAGAAGTCAGAGACTAGAAATAGAGAAAAATCTGCTAGTTAAAGCAGCAACTAATCCTGTTGCTATGGCTTTAGATATGGAGAATGGTTTAAAAGATATTTTCAAACATGACAACTACTGTGGCAATATGCTAAACAGAACCAGAAGTCAAAATGGAAAGCTTATGTGGCTGTATCTAAGATACTGGGAACTAGCTGTTGAACTGCAGAAATTCAAGAGGGTAGAAAAGGCCATGTTAGGAAAACACTAGGTAGGGGAAGCAATGGGATTCCATGTGATCCACCGTGCATGGTAGGGACAATCACAGTTGTAGTCTGAAGTTAAATTCTTCTGCTGTGTTGCTGTCTCTCCTCCTCCTTGCATTTGTATTTGCATGGGACATGTGCAGTGCTGGTGCCTTTCCTCTCACTAACAACAGATGCTCTGGTGAGCTGTGCATGCTCCTAAACTCTTGAGTGTGTTTGTGTTGCAGTGTAGAGATATGCCAATTCCCCAGCTATCAGAAGCAGCAGAACAGAACTCAGTTTAGAGGGATTTGCCTCATTGATGGTCACACTCCAGCAGCAGGGAATGGTCATTTGTCTGCTCCTGGTGCGGCAGCACATTGTGCTCCTTATCCCTGACATTTTACATGATGCCTCAACACTGTCTTTTCATATTATTTTTTAAAAAGTTGTTTAAGCAAAACTAATTTTGAGGCAGATGTTTGGGAGACATGGTGTTGAAGTCAGCTGCTTGACACATAAATCCTACGTGTCTGTACGTACAATTATATAAATATATATATGTGTGTGTGTATGTGTTAGTATTCTGAGAGGGGGGAATAGTTTGATCCTGTTTCAGATTAGTCAGTCCTGCATTGTCTTCCAGCTTAATATACAAATAGTGCTTTATGAATTAAACATCCAAAAGATGCTAATTCAAATAACACAGAAAGAAACAGACTGATATCTCATTGGCACTTAGGATCCATTCTCAGATTCTAGGGAGTGTATAAATTGGAAGTTACGTTTTCATGTATTGGAGATACCTTAAGAGTACTTGGTTTTCCCTCAGTCAAGCTTTTAGTTGTAACCCAACAGTGTGCCACCATTATGGATGTTCCTGTGCTGCTGCTCTGCCTCTCGGGGCACTGGCTGCCTCCTGGCTTGCTTCCAGGAACCTACTCGTCATTGCATCTGGCTCTGCACCTTGGACAGGTCCTATTGGTTATTTGCAGATGGGAACCTAAACGCAGCCTGCACTGATAGCCACTACTCCTTCTGCACCTGTCTCCCTTCTCCCGGAACTGATGTACATACTCTTCTGCAGCTCTGAAATTTTGTGCTTGTGGTTCACCACTTTACCTACACATGACCATGAGAGCCTACAGATATACAAGCTTTGCAAACTTTTAAGAAAGGTGGCTTTTTAATTTAGCTAGTAAAATAAGATAGATTTGGTAAAAATAAAATAATAAATACAGTGAAATAATATAGGAAAATAAACAGATCCAGATTAAAAAATCCAACAACAAGCAAATTTTAAAAACCCAGTGCATTTCAATTTCTTAGAACTTTGAGTATACTTTGGGTCCTTTTAGCAGTAGGAACCACCTTTTTTTCAAATTTGCCATGTATTTAAAATAATAACAACTTTTTTCTTCCCCCTTTCTAATCCAGCCTTAGACCTCAAAGGGGCAGTGTTTACCCTTTCATTTGTAACATCTAATCTTCTCTGTTACCTGACTTTGATTAGTGCTGGTAGGTTGTCAGTTCATTAATTAGCAGTTTATTATTAACTGAGGGCTAGACTTGACAAATGCATTTGCTCTAGGCAGTCATGTAGAACCATGGAAGCAATCCAAGCTAAGTGAATGCCCATCTTCCTGCAGATGTGGGACTTTTCTCTTACTATTTTCTACTGGTTTCATTTTAGTCTGAGCACAGAAGACAAAAGATAAATCTTTTGAAACAATGTGCACAACTAATCCAGTTGCTGAGCAGAAATATGTAACATGGAACAAAATTCCTGAGCAGAATAGACGTTTCCCAACTATTTGGTTTTTCAGTTGATATTTTGCTCGCTTTGGTAGTACTAATTATACTGTTGTTTTGACTTATTAATCCTTTTTTCATACAGATTTTTTAAATGAAGTTTTAGTAGACAAACTTGGAGAAAAAAAGAGTGATCACAGAAGGGCCACAGTTTATCTGGGTGCCAAGCATATGCAGGCTGGGAGATGAGAACACAATTGAGTTGCTACTCTTGTGTGACACCCTGAGCCAAGCTGCTGCAGCTGGACATAGGCACACAGTCTAATTGCCCAGGAGAACAAATAAGTTTGAATAACTTGTGGGTAATTATTTAAACCTGTAATTTGAGTAACAGCCCGTGTGTAATTCCTTCGGGATGTGGAAAGTGGCCATCCAGCTGTGGCACACTTCACACATTCCTGCGGGTAGCTAAGCCACTCAGCTGACTGAGAGCTGACAGTGAATCAGTGCCAGTGTATTTGAGATTCCTGCCTTGAATTTGTATAAGTTAGCATTAAAAGGTCAAAGATTTTATTTTTTCATAGTTTGTCTCTCATACCATTCAAAATGTTTAAAGAAAAGGTAATCAATGGTAAAATACTCTTTTTTCAGTATGAATATGTACATTGAAGCCTTACACACTTGAATGTTCAGGGTTGGATGCAATGTAGTAAAGGTTTGGTATTTGCTTTCTCTTTTTTAGAAGTGTCATTTATTTGTACAGCTAATTGAGCTATTGTTCATGGACTCTTTGAAGATCATTGTATCAAGACAGAAGGGTTATTTCAGAAGGCTTTTTAAAAGTGTATAACTGATTTCAAAGCACTGATCCCATTAGTTTCTACCAAAACTCATGTTTGTAGGTATGCAATATATTTTTGAAATGTTCACCCTTTGTAGGTTGTTATACTGAAAATTCTAACGTAAGTTTTATCTTGCCCAGCACTTGTTCTGAATTGGTTCATTGTTTGGAACTCCCCATATCCATATGTAGAATGCAAGAATAATTTGTTTCTAAGTATTTAATGAACTTATTTTTATTATAAAATTGTCACTCAGCTGTTAAACAATAACAATTAATAAAAACCTTTACATATTTCTGCACTGCTTTGTAACTTGGGCAAGGTGGGTGGGAGAACTGGAATTTGCTACTTTATTCAGACTTTCCAAACTAATCACACTAATTTAGGTTTTATGAATTGTACATTTTTTAAATTGGCAGTAAAAAGTTTTGGTCTTGGTGCAGGGAAAAGAATATGTTGTAAAGTTTTTTTTGTGGGAAAGAACGCTATTAAACAGGTAAGTGTGGAGCATTAACTAAAGAGGTGGGGTTAAAGGTGACCATCCCTCTGAAAGACTGGGGACATTTCTTCGACAGAATGTTGTGTAGGATATTCTGCCTTCCTCCAGAATTCCTCAGATGTCTCATCCTGCATGTCAGCTGCTTTTCATTTCCCTCATCTTCCTGCTCTCTGTGAAGAACTGCAGTGCAGCTGCTCTAGGACAGTGTTCACACACTGGAAATCCTTGTTCTGTAATAAAAGATCCACAATCCATTTGTATTTGACACAATCCTTCACCATCTCCTGGCTCTTTAAAGCGTGGGTTTGAGCACTCCTGTGTGAGGATGGAAAACTGAGTGTTCCTCTGTGCAGGATACAAGGCAGAAACAGTGGTCAATGGTTCAGTTACTGTGGTGAAATCAAAGGAATTTGAGTTATTGCTGTGAAAAAAAGGATGAAAGGCAAGTTTATAGTTGCAGTTGTGGTGCAGCTGGATATGAAGGCTTGCTGGTGTGCATGCCAAGGCCTACATTTATTGGTCATTAATTTACTGCCTGGTCCAGCAGCTTTCTCTGGTCACTGCATATCTGAGACATGAGATGGACCTGCTAAGAAGTAACTCACCGAAATTTAGCGTAGCTCAGCAATGAGGCAATGGCCGCTTTACAGCAAAACAGCTGAGTGATTACTGCAACAAAAATTGAAAGTAAACAGAAGTAAACTGAAAGTAAACGTGCTTCTGGAAACACTGAGTCTGTGGGTGGAGGAGTTTGAAGAGATCTGGTGGATTGTGGGAACAGTGGTGGCAGCTGTTCACAGTCATGCACCCCAACAGCCCTGTGCTGAGATCACCCGGGCTGTCCAGCTGCTGAAAAAGTGCCTCTTCACTCTTGTGTTCATAACACGTTTATATGTCTGAGATAGCTCACTTCTAAACTTACCGCGATCAGAGCAAAATCCTCAGCTGCTGTGGTTGGTGCTTGTGACACTGGATGCTGCTTCCCCCTTGTGGCTGAAGACTTCTGCTGGAGAACATCTCCTATTGCTACACAGTCAGAGCTCTCTGGCCCAAACGCCTCCGGGGGTAATACAAAAGAGATGGCCAAAGCAGAATGAACATCTCCACCGAGGTGGGTGCTGCGGCAGACTGCTGTGCAAAGGCGGCAGGCAGGGGTTGGGTGTAGTGCAGCAATATATTAGCACCTCATTGTGTATTGCAGCACTGGAAAAGAAAACCCTGATGAACTCGATTAAAGAGCACTGTTCATTGTTTAATGAGGATGGTGAGAAGCAATCTACGACTGTCAACATGTTCTGCTGCCGGCTGGAGGAGAGACACTTGTGGTGAGACAGATCCCAATCAATAGCACTTCACTGGCTTAGAAATTTGTGGAGCTGCTGACCATTATAGAATGGTTTGGGTTGGAAGCAGCCTTTAAAACTCATCTTGTCCAACCCATCTGCAATGAACAAGGACATCGCTGTTGCAAGCTGTGATGCAGTCACACACACACAGAGACCCACACACAACTCACACAGGTTGCATGAACAGGAAAGGACCTCTTTATTTACACAAAGAGAGAATATATAGAATCCCATCATGGTCGAGGATTGGACAGTGATGGTCAAACCTCTCACCATGACTGGCTGTCACTGTGTCAGTCAGATGCTTGCTTTCTCACTGAGGAATGCAGAAACACACATCGTTTACAAGAAACCATCTGGGAAAGTGAAGACGTGAATCCAAACAACAAATCACAGAAGGCAAGGAAAACTGCAGGGCAACACATCCCTAAACAGACCAGGTTGCTCAGAACCCCATCCAACCTGACTTTGAATGTTTCCAGGGATGAAACACCTCTCTGGGCAGCCTATGCCAGTTTTTCAAAACCTTTGCTATAAAAAAATTCTACCTTATGTCTAGTCTAAACCAACCCTCTTTTGGTTTAAAACCATTATCCCTTGTCCTATCACAACAGGCCCTGCTAAAGATTTATCCCTATTAATAAGAAGCCGCTTTGAGGTACTTAAAGGCTACAGTAAGGTCTCCCCAAATCTTTTCTTCTCCAGGCTGAGCAACCCCCATTCTCTCAGCCTGTCTTCACAGAAGAAGCACTCCAGCCCTCTGATCATGAGATCAGACAATTTGGTAATGTCCACGGAAGCATTTCTACACCTATGCTCCTTACCAGTATTTCCCCCCAAAGTTATTACAAAGGTAAAATGTGTTCAAAGATTAAAGCAGTATTTTGGTGATCTTCTAATTGTATATAGTGAAATATTAAAGACATATCTCCCTCCCTGGTGTCAGAAAGAAGAACAAAATAAAGCATGCTGCTGCTGCAGCTGATATTACTTCAGTTAAATATTTATATATAGACTGAAGTAAATATTAGGCAAACTACCAGTATAGACAAACATAAAGATTGAAAGACTGTGCCTCTTACTAGGACATAAAAAGGAGAAAGAGGCTATGTGGGCATCAGTGTCAGCTCAGTTCTGGATGAACTACACCAGACGTGCTGTTCATAGCTTGTTCCCTTTAATTTTTCTCAGTGTCTAGGGACACTGCTACTTCCACAATAAACATAAACTGAAAGCTTCTAGGCATGTCAGATTGCTGAAGGAAACCCCTTGACACCATAAACCCACTCCAGAATGGAATGCATGTGGAAATCACTGTATGTGACATCCTACCTCTGTTGTGTTCCCAGAAGTCTGGGACAGAGTTCCAACAACAGCTCAGTGCTGTTTTATTTCTCCCTTGCAGTGATACTTGTTTGCACAAGTTGGAACTTCTCTCCAATCTGGAGAAGTTTACAATCTCATGGGAAGAAATTTAGGCTCCAAAGTTTATTGGACATCTTCAAAGTCTTTAGGTATCCCTGCTTGAACTGCTGTGGGTTGGTGGCAGCAGCTTTTAAGCAGTCACATAGGAATTCCAGTCATGCCTGCTGAGGAGCTGTGAGAGCTGTGCCTTTTGGTTACTTATCAGGTAGAGTTTGAGAACAACGGAGCATAAAACTTAGATCAAGTTAAAGATCTACAGATCATTTATTGGCAAGGTAAACTGCATGACCACCTGCGATTGTTTATTACCCTTAAAACTAAGCAACTCTGAAATATTTTGCCTCTGTACCTCCCTTTTAAAGATGATCATTGTTGTCACCTAGGCTGGAGATTTTAAGTGTGCTCTTGAGCCTGGGACTCCCTTTTTGCACATTAATTCAAGGATGTTACCCATTGGCAGCTTGTAAAAGGATTTTGTGTTTTTTCCTCCTATTTTAAAGGATGGGTTGTCCAGAGGGACTATTTCATTTAACTCCTTCTCCTTCTCCTTCTCCTTCTCCTTCTCCTTCTCCTTCTCCTTCTCCTTCTCCTTCCTCACCATCTTTACATTTCCATCCTTTCCCAGTTTAGGCTTATTACACAAGCAAGAGTAATTTTATTGCTGTATATGATGCTTTGACTACCAACTAGAAGCTGACTGGAAAGAAAATGGGATTAAGGCTGGTAAGATATTGCTACAGAATTACCAGAGTAAGAGATTTCACTCCAGTATCTGCTGCAGTACTAAAAAGGGTCACAAAATAATTTAGTTCATCCTAATAGCCTGGTATATTGCCAGGAACGATGAAAATATATGGGGAGTTACAGATTTGTCCTATGTCATATCAGACATGATAGAATCACAGTGAAAGGATCATACTGCATTTCATGCCTGAAACTATTGGTTGCAACCTGAAACCTTGTTGCAAACAATGTATATTGCCAGTGGTCTCTGCTTTTCTCAATAGCTTCATATGAAAGGAACTGTCTTTTTAAAAGAGTAGTCCTGTCCTCCTTCTTCCTATTTGTCCTTCCCTTCACAGGATCCAAATAAAAAACTTTCCCCAAGGCAGTCTCCTCCAGCCTGTGATGGAGGGCAGAAGAATCATACAGCCATAGAATATGATGAATTGGAAGGAACCCAGAAGGATCATCAGTTCCAATTCCCTGGAGCATAGCTGCACGTAACTTTACGTAGCTGTAAAATATTTCAGTTTGCTTTTAAATTATCTCAAATGTTTTATTGTGACAATAAATAGGAGCAGTTAATACACTATTATGAAACAGTGCAGAGCAAGTTGATCTGAAAGCTATTACACAAGGAATCTGCTGAATCTTTTAGTACCCAAAGCTTCAAACTTCAGTTTTTAGCACTGGACTCCCAGTCTTTTGCTTAATTTATTTTTGCTGCTAAGTCTGGTGATCCACTTTTATCAGGATGTTTCAAAATCCTGCTAATTCTATAATGTGTTCTGATTTTGTCCTTGTCAGCAGAGGGACTTACACCTAAAAGAAGACAAGTTGCTTGAGCACTTTTTTCCTGTTCAAATCCTCCTTTACAGTACAATGAAATAGTACAGATTCCAAAAGTGGAAACTTTTACACTGAACAGTTGCCACACCAAGTCCAGCTGCTGCCATAGTTCTGGCCAGCCCTAGTCTGGCTTGGCTCAGCTCTGCCACTGCCTGGAGAGTTCCTGGCACCCTTGGCACAGTGCATGTCCTGGAGATGGCTGTGGCTCCTTCTGTGGTGGAGGAGGCGAGGTCAAGCACTCCAGACAAAGCACTTCAACCAGGTCCTTCAGTCTGCCACCTCCACTCTCTCACAGAAGAGAAGAACCTGTCCTTAGAATCACAGAATCATGGAATCACGGAGGTTGGAAAAGACCTCTGTGATCATCGAGTCCAAACATGTTCCCAAACAGGTTCCAACCACTAAAGTAGTTGAGTGTGTCAGGCTGCACCTGAGCTGCAGGGGAGGACAGCTTGTGTCCCAGCTGGGAATGTCCCCATGGAGCCAGGCTGACATTCTGAGGGCTGCCCATTGCCAGGAGTCCCTTGGCCCAGGTGGTACTGCACCATGACCACACCTGGCCCCACAAAAGGAAATTAGTGGCTCCATCCTTCCTTGATTTATATCCCCAATCACTTTCTGCTGCGATTTCTTTTCCTTGTTGCCACCCTGTCTCATACTCTTTCATAACATCATGATCATCATCCTGCAAGGTGAAAGACATGTTCATCTAAGAAAAGAAGTATGCCCACATTCTTCCACAAATGCCTATGTGTGTACGTTCAGCAAAACACAAAATTTTAATAAGGGGGATATTTCCCTTTTAATTGGGTTTTTGTAAAATTGTGTGTTATTTACAGATAAGTTGGCTTAATTATTTTTAATAGGCCTTTTTAACATTTGAAGAAATAGTATATTAAAAATATGGAAGTAGGAGACAAAAAAACAAATGTCTCATTAGAAATGTTTTAACACAAGTAATTCAATCTAAATGTGAGATCCATTTTCCCCTGCATTTATAATTAGCAGTATTCAATACATTTCTTGTGTAGTAGCCTATATCATGAAAGGATGAATTTCATAGATATTTATTAGCCCTAATAAACCTGTGTGACCTGCCTAGTGTCTCTTAAACGAGGAGTTTACCTTAGAGCACGGGAAGAGGCTCTGATTAAATCAGTGCCTGTGAGGAGGGAAGGGCAGCCCCAGCTTGCCTGTTCCAGTCCACAGGGTGGCAATATAGACAACACCTCTGAGCACCTGTAGATCATATTGGAGCTGCTGTCACTGCTACTGTAAGTCCTTTAGAAAAAGGCACAGTGCCTTCTAAGGTCATTAGCCACGCTATTACACTGATAAAGACATTCAAGCTAGATGCCAGACCAGTGTAGTTGCTTCAGCAAATATTTATTTATTATCAAATATTTATTATTGTCAACTGATAAATAACTAACAACCACTGGCACCTTGCATTACCAGAGCAAGATAATAGTCTTCAAAAAGAGGATTTACACAATGTAAGGCAGTCAGGACTGTATTTTTGGATCCTGATAGAAGCTGCTTGCTCATGAAACTTAGCAGAGAGAAATTTTCAGTAGACCAGTTGCCACATGACCACAACTAGATGTATCAATTGAAATAAATAGGAGATATAACATGAACACAGTGTTGCAGTTGACACAACAGAAGGAAGGGATGCCATCCATGGTGGCCTGGACAAGCTTGAGAAGTGGGCACATGAGAACATAATGGAGTTCAACAAGTCCAAGTGAAAGGTGCTGCACATGGATCAGGGCAATCCCAAGCACAAATACAGGCTGGGTGGCGAATGGACTGAGATCCCCCCTGCAGAGAAGGACTGTAGGGACGTTGGTGGACAAAAACCTGGATGTGAGACAACAGTGTGCATTTGCAGCCCAGGAGATTAATCAACCAACTTCAGCATTAAAAAAAGCATGACCAGCAGGCCAAGGATGGTGATTCTCCCCTGTACTCTGCACTCTGCACTCACGAGTCACCACCTGGAGTACTGCATCCAGCTCTGCACAAGGAAGATGTGGACCTGTTGGAGCAAGTCCAGAGGTGTCCACAAAGATGATCAGAGAGCTGGAGCACCTCTCCTGTGAAGACAGGCTGGTAGAGTTGGGGCTCTTCAGCTTGGAGAAGAGCAGGCTCCTGTGAGACCATAGAGTACCTTCCAGTACCTAAAGAGACTACAAAGAAGCCAGAAAGGGACTTTTGACAGGGTATGCAGTGATAAGACAAGTGGTAATGGCTTCAAAATTAAAGAGAGTAGGTTTAGATTAGATAATAGGATGAAATTACCTTCACTACAAGGATGGCAAGGCACTGGGACAGGTTGCACAGAGAAGCTGTGGATGAACCATCCACAAAAAAAGCTGGGTGGGGGCTTTGAGCTGCTTATCTAGTGGGAGGTCCCCCTGCCAATGGCTGGGAGGTTGGAACTAAATGACCTTTAAGATCCCTTCCAAAGCATTCTACGATTCTGTGATGACTCTGGGAACAAATAACTAAGTGAAAATTTAATTATGATAGTAAGCTGTGCTTGAAAGCAGAAATGGTGGTCTAAGGGGAGGTTGCTAAGGCAGCTCCTGAAGGATCAGTTTAGGAACTATGTTTTGTCATCCTTCTACTAATGACTAAGGACAAAAAATAGTAGCATGGTAATTAAATGTTCCTGACATATTCTCAGAAGGATTGGGAATGCTTTAATAATATAATTCAGGAAGAGCTGTGCAGCTCAATGCTCTGGAGTAGCAGAAATGGAGTGAAATTGAACATATGCTTTCAGCAACTTAGAAAAGGAAGTTCTGCCACAAGCTAGGAAATCCTAGGTTGGAATCAATAAAGGAGAAGAAAGTTGCTGCTCCAATGGTTGGTTAATCAGAAGATAGCACATCCACAGACCTGACAGGTTCGTGAAAAAGGCAAGTGCTCTCACTAGGCAGACTGAGCGGTATTTCAAGTCACGTTAGGGAAATATTAATACCTATTACAAAGATACTGAACAGCCTCTGGAATCAACTTTGGATAAATATGATAAGATTGCAAAGGGATGCTACAATGTGTTCACCTCCTTTTCCAGGGGCTGGACTTACAAGATTTCTCCTAGTTCTTTACTTTGACCACCCTGTATCACTGCATGCAATGAGCCTGCATTGAGACAACATTTCTTATGACATTTACAGTGTTGGATTTTATATATAGTCTCCCGTGACAAGTGACTTATCTTTTGGAAATTACCAGGTTCAAAGGGAACAATTTTGTTATGATTGTGCTGAAATAATGAAGATAGGAATAGTATCTGTGATATTTGTTAACCAGTGTCCTGTTTTTCATTTTTGACCACTATATCTAGGGTCACTGAAAAGGTGAAGGGACCTTTGATTTCAAGCCCATTTATAAGAAAGACATCATGTTCTTCAGACCTTGTTCTGTACTGATTAGAGGTGTGGGGGTAAGCAGATTATGCTTATGACTTTAAAGGTCAGATTTTATCATCCCTTTCATTCTCCATCCTTTTGGTCAGAACGTTTAGGAGAGTATAATCTATTACAGAGAAACGTTTATTATGTGACATACAATTTTGCTAGCATACACAATTGGAAACTGAACGTGATGATGAGTCACAGTCAGTTTATCTTCCTAATAAAAAATGATATGAAATCTCTATATTTAGTCTGAGGCCAGTGGAATCCTACTATTCCTCATTTGCTAGGGCTATATTTGTATTTAAGTGAGTTTAAACAGGGGAGTGGCAAGGGGTGTTCATATCCTCATAGGCGATTAGGGTTTATAGCCAAATTATCTCCTGAATTACATTAGCTGAAATCAATGTATTCTACTGGATGAACAGGCTGTTCAGTAAAAACCTTGGCAGATAAAGCATTAATAAGTGTCAGAGCTGACTTGGTCAATCGAATGATTTGCTGACGCTTCTTTTTACCACAAGTCTGCACTTACAAGTCCAGTGCCAAAGGTTCAGTATATATAGCTGAAGACAGCAAATAGATGGTCTCTTTTTGAGCAGGGTTCTCACAAGCTGCCTTTCTCATTATCCCTCACTGGCAGCACTTTCAGGCAGGAAATTTAGAACATGGTAAAGCTGAAGCTGCCCAATCCTGGCCTGGAGGACAGGATACCTTCCCATGCTGAACTTGAGGTCCTTGAGAAAGAAGAGACAGACTCCAGACCAAAATGGGACAACAAGGCGCAGTATATGCTGACGTGTGTAGGGTTTTGTGTGGGCTTAGGAAATGTCTGGAGGTTCCCATATCTCTGTCAGAGCCATGGAGGAGGTATGTCTTTAATACATCTTAACTAACTTTGGGTATAAACCCGGTTTATTCTCTTTTTGGTAAGCAAATAATGGAATATGTTTAGAGCTGTTTAGGTTCTGTGAGAACAGTGATGCTCTCTCTAGAAGACTGTATAATAGAAGGTAATTCACAGGTCATGATCACCCACTGAAGTCACATTAGTGATGGAAGAAAAGGAAGGGTCTGTTTTTATTTCAGGACACAGGATTGAACAAGTGAGACTTCCACTGTCACGTACATAGTTTATTTTCTCAATCTAAACCCAATGTTGCTGTACATATATACCTATATAGTGTGCATTTAAAATATTAATAAACTACTTGGGACTATGATTCTGATCATGATATCAAATGATCTTTTTATAATAGGTTTTTCATTGGGCTTTGAGACTGATACATGTACCACCTGTAGATTCAGTGTTTGTGTAATTTGTGCTAGGATTAACACCATGAACAAAGTTAACAATAAGAATATTTGTTTAGCAGTTGGTGCTATCAAGTCATTTAAAATCCAAGTGTATATTATTTACTGTATAATTTACTGGGACTCCTTAAGGCTTAGGTAAGGACTGAATGACCATGTTAAAAACTTTGTTTTCTTTTGCTGTTTGTTTTGAAAGGTAATTTTAAGCTGAACCATTGCTTAAATATTTTACAACAACATAAATTTTTCATTTTCTTACAGACTTTTTTGTCTGCTATCTGGTTATTGTCCATGTTTCACTCTGAGATATGTGTAAAATGTATTTGTGCCTTTGCAATGTTTGGTCTTGGAAGAAGAATTTTGGCTTAAGGAACAGTATTTCAAAGTAATGTTCTTTTACATGTGCATGGTGAGATGTTTAAAAATCACTCTCCTAGTTAGAGTAGGGAGAAGTGAGGGCTCTGTGGGGAGTTGCTCACATAGACTAGGGGGCATGGAACAACAGGTGACTCAGTTGCAAGAAGAGATGCTTTTATCATTAAGATTTCTCTAACATAGGCTGGTATTTAGAGCTTTCAGTACAAACTTGAGGTCATTTGCACCAGAGTCAGCTCTTGTAGCAAAAAAGGCACAAAACACACACACACACAATCAGAAGCCATTTTCTATATTTGACAATTTAATTTGAAAAAAGTGGATGTATATCTCCAAAACTGATGGCATTCATTAGCTTCTCAGGTTTTTAAACTCAGTCTTAGAAAGTGAACATCTCTGTTTTCCAGGGTGGATTTACAGGCACTTCCCTGCTTTTTGGTCTTTCTTTTCCTTGTGCTCTAGTCATATGAAATGCAGCTGAAAAGCAAGCACCCAACAAATGCAAAGAACTTGGTATGGATCATGGTTTTATCACGGATGTCAGTGAAGATTTATTAATTGCTTGTGTGTGTGTGAGTCCTCTGGCAGCAATTATTTTTCTTTCTCATCATCCTGTAACTTGTCCTTTCTCCTGTCAGAAACACTGACAGCAGTTAACCCTGGCTTCTTTTTTCACCGGGACTCTCTCACTCAAATTTTAGGCAGAATTTTAAAGGGAGCACATAGCAAAGGAATTATAAGTTGATACACAGATATGTGTCCTTCTAGCTAGACTTGCTACCTTCTCTAATATTCTTCTTCACCAAATGCTGTGACTCATATCAATAAACACAAGAAAAATGCCTTCCTATGGCTTCTTAGGAGGGACTCCCTAATTTCATCACACATAAGGATGGAGAGCTATTGTGCAATCCTTCCTCCCCCTTCTCCCTCTCCTCCACCTCTGCTGTACAGTGCACCTCAGCATCTCATGGTTGGTCTAAATCCAACTCTTGCCACCACTGTCCTCCTCCCACTACAGCTTCTGTTCTCAAGCTTTTCCTTTTAAATCAGGGGGGAAAAAAAGACTGCCTGCTTTTTGGATGGATGCCTTTGAATTTGAACACGTGGTTATTTGTATTGTAAAAAAAAAATAAGATAATAAGATCTCAAAGTTCTTATTTCTGAAGATATTTTGATGTTGAGACAATTTCTGCCTAATGAGATTTTCTGGCTCCCGCATCTCTAATTCCCATTTT
This sequence comes from Toxostoma redivivum, assembly GCA_013397375.1. Taxonomy (NCBI): domain Eukaryota; kingdom Metazoa; phylum Chordata; class Aves; order Passeriformes; family Mimidae; genus Toxostoma; species Toxostoma redivivum. The sequence continues at coordinate 97,850 of VXBI01004275.1, forward strand.
TGCAGCATACCAAGCACCCAGGAGAGGCAGCACTGCAACATCTTGGATTGCAGCTGTCAGATGGCTGAAGGAAACTCCTTGACACCACTCCAGAACAGGATGCTTGTGGTAGTCATTGTATATGACATCCTACCTCAGCTGTGCTCCCTCTATCCAGTTTCACCTACATCCAGCTGGAAATGTGTATTTACTAGGCATTTTGGGCAAGTTTTGCCTTAGTCTTTGCCCCTCGACATGGTGGCCAAGATGATTCATTCCTCTTTGCATTTGTGTAGTCCACTCAGGGGCACAGATGTGCCTCTATAACAGAGTAGGGTAAAGCTGTAACATTATGCACCTTTTTCCAAATTATCCTCTAGAAAACAAGCATGAGTTCACTGAGGAAATTCCATTCTGCCCTAGTAGTTCAATTGCCTTTACCCTGGATGGTGTTTGTCCTCATACTTTGTGTCTTCAAGGTATGTCTTCACTGAATCCTGGGTGCAGAGCAGCAGGAATCCCTGTTCCTGCTCTCCCATTGGAAACGGGGATTATGTTCCTCCTCGGATTGTTACTGGAGTGATTATTTTAGAATCCTAAAACTCACATTGGACATGATAGTGGATGATGGTTGTGCATTAAGAGATAAAAAAAAAAAAAAAAAAAGAAAAAAGCTATTTGCTGTGAGGGAAATATNAACAGCTATTTGCTGTGCAGGAAATATCTGCAGGGGGTGGGAAAAATTCCTGTGTGACCATATATCAGATATCAGGTGTGTGCAGAATCCAGGTTGCATAGACTCTTTCCTGAAAGTTGTTTATAATTTCTAAGGATTGGCTTTGTTATCTTAACTTCTTTCTTTTTGAATATGAGTTATATGGATGAATGTTTGGATCATTTTGGATGGGTGAGGTCTAGTAGCAATGGTGTAGAGAGTATTTCAGGCAAGGACACTCCTGAATGGGGCTGGATGTCCACCTACTTTGTGAATCAGTGCTTGTACATGTTACATCCCTTATGAAACATAAATGGACTACAGTGAAGTATAAAATCTACCCTTGTGTAGTACTTGGAATTAAAAAAAGTGGATCTTTTATCTGCAAATTTTCTGCTGTGAAGGTAGTTAGGAACACTGAGTTTATAAATAATGCTTATTTTCAGATGTTGAACTTAAATCTTGAATTATTTAAGAGGTGCTTCTTCCTAAGCACAACACTATGATAGTGTTTTCACACTGAGATACCCGAACACATGAAAATAAATTGGTGGTTACTTACTTTTGTTGTCATAGATAATGAGTTTATATTTTTTAAAATGGAATATTTACTCCAGCAAAAATTAGTTGAGCAAAGCATATTTTATCCTTTAATGTCTTAAAAGTTGATAAATCCATCATTACCAAAAGCAAGATAGAGTCCAATATGCACACAATTTAAAAGGTGTCGTGTTTGCCTCAATGATTTCACCAGCTTAATGAGATTGAAATTTCCCTTCATTTGATAGCTCTCTGACATTGCTCATAGCTTTTGTTTAATCTTTATTGAGCAACATGCCATTTAATCAACTGTTAAACATTTTCATTTTATCCCTAATGACCATTATAAAAAAGAGGGTGCATATTTAATGTTTAAACCATTGATTATAAAAAAAGTCTCTAACTCTACATCTTGCATATGGAAACCTTGCTGCTGTATGAGGGAAAACTTTTTTATCTGTGTGTGTGCCACACTTAAAGAAGGCACAGTCATGACATCAGCAATTCCTCACTTAGCAGCTGATGAAATAACATGTTGCTACAGCTGAGGTCTAAGAATATATTAGTATAGTAAAACATCTCCATCTGAAGTCTGCCTGCCTTCCCTTTGTGAGGAGCTACGTGCAAGCAATAATGATTTTTTTTCAATTTGACATAAGAAGCTCTTAGATTAGAGAGTGAATAACAGCTATACATATGTTCAAACCAAATATTATTTGTTTTGAAATACAGTATTGAACCAGGATGAGAATCTAATACCTCAGTTGTAAGGTTTTCAGACTGGAATATCAACCATTGTTTGTGTATATCTATACAGTGTCTATTTTCAGATCATTGGTTCGTTTGCTAGGATCATAAAATTGTGGCAGCTTAAAAAGTATTAGTTTATTTTTTTTGTGTCCCATGTGAACCTGGAAGTGTTCTAAAGGTGTGTGGGTGTGGCACCTGGGGACAGGGTGTAGTGGTGAACACTGAGGTTAGTGATTGGACTCCATGATCCTAGAGGTCTTTTCCAACCATAATGACTCTATGATTCTATATAGCAGCTTTTCCACGTCATATTATTATTTTTCCATTATAGCTTCTCTCAGGAAGTTTGGGGAGAAATTGAGAGAAAGGGAAAATGCAGCAAAGATAGATTTCTGAGCTGGCTGCTAGAAACCAAAGAAACCAAGAAAGAGAAGTGTCATATATAATTGAGATCTGTCATTTTATTTCTCTTGAAAAATATAACAATATTCCTACAGCTAAATATTGCTAGTTTCAAATACATAAAATGCTGTTCAAAATGCTGAGTCCTCTGTGGCACGTGGCACACATTTTTATTGAAGCTGGTTGCCAAAGTTAGCTCTACAGACATGGTATTCTCAGACTTCTATAAGGCATGTCATTTATCCACACACAAAAAACCTACTTACTAAAAAATTAACAATTTTTAAAATCACCGTGGTTCATCTTGCTTGCAATAAAACCTAGTTGCAACTGTAAAAATTTGGATTGACAAACTGAAAACATTTCAGAGGAAAGCCAGAAAAAAACCTGAGATGTACTTTTTGTTAGTCAAAGACTGAAGGACTCAATATGATTTGTTATTTGTAGAGATGTTCGCTAAACTTCCAACTTTTTCTTCTGTGTCAGTCTGTCCCTTCAGGAAAAGCATTATGTGGACATCATCTCCAAGAAGAGAGTCTCATTTATTTTCTTCCTCACTTCTCACATCTCAGCTACATTCCCTTCTCAGGAGACCCTTTAGTCCTTGCAAGAACAGCCTTGCATTAGTGTGGAGCAGCTCTGTGATAGATCGAGGAACCTCAGGCTAGTGCTGTCTCACTTTGCAGAAAACTGGCTATTTAGTAATGCCAGGAAAGAGTGAACTGTGATGATCCACCCTAGTTTTGAGGAAAGTGAACTCCCCTAGAGGCAAATTCAAATTTAGCATTGTGGTCTTAGTTGAGGTATTGTTACAAATGGTGTCAGTGCTAAAGCAGGCAATTCCTGACTCATGTCTTTCTGACTGTATTTTCATGTCACAAACCTGTGAAACATTGAGGACTTACTCCAATTTTTGAAGACCTAGGATCTCTTCCAAAACAAGGTTCTTTCCTCTGTTTCCCACCACTCCAGGGACTTCTACAAATTTACTGACTGCAGGAGCTACTACTGTCAGATGTGACAGGGCAGCCCTCTCTCCATGCTTTGTTGGCTGGAAGCTGAAAGGCTTCTAAGCCAGAAATGGCAATGGACTCCTTATCCACCTGTGCCTGGCATCACTGTTGACAGTGCAAAGGTTTTGCCCGTGTTGACAGAGGTTCTGGGACTCACTGAAACTGTGTCAGTCTCCGTCACTGCAAGGAACTGACTGTCTTGTCCTTTCAGTTTCTAAAGGCTTGTCCCATTTTGTCTTTATGGACTTCCTTAGCTGTGCTGGAACATACAGTAATGTGCACCTAAGGGCTCTTATTAATCTGATTAGACATGCAGTGCATGCAATTTTGGCTTCAAATAGTTTGTTCTCTGCTGATTCTCCACCCTCTTTCTGTGAATAACACTTCTCATAACTGTTTTACTTTTGCTTCCATAGTAAACAAGATTTTTCCAGTGTATGCATAGAGGGCACCCTCACTGTTGCATTCCATCCCCTTACAACCTGATGGCTTCCTTTCCTGATGGGAGGGAACCAATCCTCCCCCTCCTGGTGGGAGGGTCAGTGGGAGACAGCCTCCACACACAGAGTCTCTGGTCTTTCACAAAGACAGAGTTATTTACGAGTGCATGGAAGTGCAAGCAGCCAGAAATATGCCCTGTGCTCCATCCCCATGTCAGCCTGACACAGTTTCCCTCGTGCCACATTGGCCAGGAGACCTCATGAGGGTAAGATCAGAGAAGGACACAATCATTGTGTTTATACCTGCAGTGTTACATTCCAGAGTATTCTCTCTGTTTCAAGCCCAAGACACCTCATAAGAGTCTGAAACCTGACCCTGCAGAGTTTGTATGGATGCCTCATCTGGATCTTTTCTTGTTACCTGCTCTTTCAGATGCCCTATAGGTCTCTGCTCTACCACACTCTCAATTCTCTCTGGTAAAGCCCTTCTTGAGCAATGGTAACAGTTAATTCCAGAAGATGGATCTGTACAGCTAGCTGATCCAAACACTCCCCATTTGCACTGGGGATAAGTCCTTGTCACCCTTTGAAACTCACGTTACAGTGATAGACACATCACCTTTTCACCTTTTTTTGTCAGGTCACAGTAAGATCACTTGAGGACTTGATTAGAAATTATCTCTCTGGTCAAAGATCTCATTGAATAAGAAAACATACAACCTTTATAGTCTTTTCAAGCTATGACCAATCTTTCCTTATCATAGCTATCAAAGAAAAATCTTTTTTGATAGCTCCCCTCTCTGTTGACAGAAGGGGGAAAGATCAGGCTGTTTCCTATGCAGCCTTAGAAAGCATTCAAAGGTAGTCTGAACCTTTTGCTTTCAGTGGACAGCAGGCAGACTGATATTCTGATTTAGGCTCCATTTTTTCTCACTAATCTTAAGTGCACAGTTCACCTCCACTCACACAGTTCTAGCAGTTTGGGCAGACATGGCTTTCCCTCCAAGACAGGGAGATTCAGCAGCAAAGCAGCACAGTCCCAACACCACAGCTCTCCCTGTGGAGAGTGTAAAATTTGCTGCAGGACTCTCAGAGTTGAATCAGCTTCTATGGTGGACATGGCAAGAGTGTTCTATCAGCCTCAGGGGATTTCCTCCAGATGCTTTCAGAGGTACCTTTATTAAGATGCTGTAGAAGAAGTCTTCAAGCACAATGTATCTATGACAGAGCAGTCAGATAAAAGGGTCCCATGACCATCCTTGCACAGACACAAAAAGAAGAAAAGAAAAATTTAAAAAGGTGTGCTGTGTGCTCACAGCTCACCTGCTTTCTTGACAGCTTGGAATCCCCAGGAAGTAAATTTTAGTTTCTGGAATGATTTTCATTCTTCCGATTTCCTCTTTCACTTGCTATCTGATTTTCATTGCACGCATGAGAAAAAGTCAGTAAATACCCAGACCTGAACCCTTAGCATTCTGGTCTGCATTCTTTTCATTCCATTCAGATTACTTGCTCCTATTTAGATCAGGAAGTTAAAGCCATTTTGTAATGACAGATAACTATAATTCTAATGTGTAGCAATATTCAAGCATCTGACTCTGCACTTTCATAGTCCAGTGTGGTGTTCTGTGTTACCTCCCATATCCAAGGTACACCTTGTTCAGGAAAAAATTAATTAAGAAAACTTGTCCTATCCTAACGAGTTTTATTGTAATTAACAGGGTTTGAACCCTGTACTTCAAGTATCTTCTAATCAAACACAAAAGTTGCAGAACACAGATGCCAAGAACTTACTGTTGTTTTAGGCAGACAGTCCAAGGCTCCTGCCTAATATTTAGAGGTACTTTGCTTCAACTATTTCATATACTTTGCATGAGTCACAGCTATAAAACCATAATATTTTGCAGAAAAAAAAAGGGGAAAGTAATTAAGTAATTCCAGGAGAGTAGCTACCTTTCCTTCACTTGCAATTTAAACGTGGCTTTTTCAAATTTTAACCTTGAGAGTGTATAATTTCTGTTTATGTCACTTGGGAAGAGTAATAATTCCTACCCGAAACTACATACATAAAAAATTGAGTGCCCTGCCTGAGCAATCAGGAAAAGCATTGCTCAGAAAACAGGGAAGATGCTTACAGGTTGCTTATCACAAAGATGCTTCCAGGTTGCTTATCATGTCAATGTCTCAGAAACCTAATGTTTTTGGTTTGTTTTAGTAATTCACTGATTGGAATTGTTATTTTTCTTATTCATTCCAGGAGCCTTCATGATCCCTTTCCTGATTTTGCTAGTTCTGGAGGGCATCCCCCTGCTTCATCTTGAGTTTGCCATTGGTCAAAGGCTGAGGAAAGGCAGTGTGGGTGTATGGAGCTCTATCCACCCTACCCTGAAAGGGGTTGGTAAGTCAAAAAGCCGCCTGAGAAAGCACAAGTCTCTGAACTGATGATCTAAAAAACAAATATTCTGGGTTTTATTTTGGCGTGCCATAAGAGATTTCAGGATCTATTAGTTTTCCCCTCTTCCTAATTCACCATTGCAAGGTGAAATTAATCATGATAAAGCACAATGACAATTTTGTGTTCACATTCCCAAGTATCATGGGCCCTGTTAAAACCCTTCTCTAATCTGGGACGAGTTTCAGGCCTCAGAGATATTTTCTGTGTTATCCATACTGGCTGTTTTTACCATTAGGATGATTCTTTAGGCATGCCAAAAATTGTACTGTAACTGTCCTGTGGACAAACATTTGTTGAATCTTTATCTGGTAGACCTCAGATCTGCCTAATTTTACTTTTTTGCATCTGAGAGTTACCTTTCCAAAAGCCACAGAAACAGTATTTTGCAGAAAATACTTTTTCACCTCTGTACCAAACTTCTGAGTATTCTAAGAGTCCATTTGAAAATCTAGTAAAAGCAGCATTGAGCACACAACATGAAAGTCTCCACAGCTGCCTCATTACACAGGAAACACAGGAGGTGCCTCTGGACATCAGGAAACGTGGTGAGGGTGAGCAGCTGCTGGCACAGGCTGCCCAGGGAGCTTGTGGAGTCTCCAGCCTCAGAGATACTCTGATAAGTCTGCCTGGACATGGTCCTGGGCAACCAGCTTTGGGTGGCTGGGCTTGAGCAGGGGGTTGGACCAGGTGACCTCCAGAGATCCCTTCCAACCTCAACCACACACTTGAAAGGGAAGAAACAGAACTGTTTTGGCATCCACTGCATTTGTAAATCAGTTACAAAAGATAATTGTTCATTGCATCTGGAATTTTTCAGGATTCTTTAGAACCTAAGAGCTATCAGGAGCTAATGATTAGCATTTACTGTCTGCCAGAGAAATCATCAGAGGTTGATTGCTTGGGAATAGGCAGAGGAGGACAGATACCAGCATGAATTCTGTACCTGGTCACAGACTGTGCCTCCTGGCTGCCATCCATCCTATACACCACCAGCTCTGCTGACCTTTGCAGGGACATTGTGGAAGAAGGAAATATTTCAGTCTCATTTAATCAAAATCCCAAGTCAGTTGAGCTTTACATGTGTCCAGCATCCCAAACTCCCTGGATATCAGCTGGCAAGGCTGTGAACAGGATTGTGTGGTGTCTGTAGGGAGTTAGTCCTCTCATAAAGCTGGCTCCTAAGTGGGCATCACTTTCAGCCTCAGAGAGGTTTTAGGATGTAACTCTGCATAGGACTCACCTGTCCAACCTTTAGGCAACAAATTTGCAGTGATAAACCTACATCCAAAATGTAGCAGGGGAGGAAGTAAAGGTGGAGTTTGATACCATGTACTTTGATATATCTTGAAGACAAAAGTGTTGCAATTTACATGGTGTTCCGATTTTTTTTTTCAGGCATAGCATCAATGTTTGTATCTTTCCTGGTGGGCTTATATTATAATACTATTATTGCCTGGGTGATGTGGTATTTCTTCAACTCCTTCCAAGAGCCCCTGCCTTGGAATTCCTGTCCTCTCAATGAAAACAGAACAGGTATATTTTATAAAATATTGTATTTTGTTGCACAGCACAGATTTCTGTTTCTAACAGTTACCCTAAATGAGTCTTTCTGTGAAATACCAGTAAGGCATGGCAGTCCTGTCAGGCATATTGTACTATTTGATACTTGTGTTTTGTACAAACTCACATTAAATAAAATGTGGCCAGCACTTAATCTTTGAGACAAACTTTGTTTTTTTAATGGTAGACTTTGGCAGATGTGTTCATATACAGAATATTCACTAAGTGCAGATCTAATATAAACATTAATATTTTCCAGATTTAGGCAATGTGTTTCATCTGTCTTTTCACCAGCAGCCCTTCGTTAGCACATTGGAAAGGAAAAAAAATGCATAATCCATTTGAAACACCTGTATCTCTCAATATGACAACTCTACAGCTCCTTGGAGACTGCTTGGTGGCAGCAGCTTTGTTTTCCATAGTCAGCCCTTCATGACACTGTGTGAAGCAGGTTTTTCTGCTGGGTCTGGGGGACAGCTGTTCAGAGTGCTCTGCTCCTCTCCTCCCAGGATAAGAATGGAAAGCCTCCCTTAAGGGCAGGCCAGGGCAGTGCAGGGAGATGAGGATTCAGCTTGAAATGACAAGACCTTGAAAAATGCCCTGCAAAACAGAAGATTAAATATTGCTGAAGGAGGTGTGGGAGGGGAAGAGCCACTGTATTAAAATACCTGTTAGACAGCTGTCTTTTAAATATCTCATTTTGCCATGAAACTAGCCTCCAAAAATCCAAAACTTGCCAACAATAAATCCATTGGCATTAAGTGGAACAATTTAAAACACTGGTGTTTATTACTGAGCTTCCTTTTTTTCCAGGTAAATAAAAGACATACAGAATGACAACCGTTTTATGGTTACAGGTTATATAGAAGAGTGTGCCAAGAGCTCTCCTGTAGATTACTTCTGGTACAGAGAAACACTGAACATCTCCACTTCCATTGAGGATTCTGGCAGTATTCAGTGGTGGCTTTTGCTGTGTTTGACATGTGCGTGGGGTGTGCTGTACGTGTGCACAATCAGAGGCATTGAAACAACAGGAAAGGTACTCTGTCTTGGGGGGACTTTTTATGAGATTATATTAATCATGCTGCTGTGATCTCTTATTTACACAGAATTAATAATGCTGTTGAAACTCTCTTGAGTGAAAGCATGTTCAAAATTTAGTGTCATCACTGAGACTGCTTTTTGAAGAATGAAGGTGAATGAAATGGAATCTGACTTGATTTGATTTATGCGGAGATTTTTGTGACTAATTTTTTGTGAGTCTTCCTTTTCCTTACCGATCCTAGTAACACATTTTTAGGTATTATGACTTTACCACTAATATTAACCTTTAATGCAAGATCAAGGGACTCTCTTTTTATTATGGCTATTCTCTTCAAAACATACCTGTACAGATCTATTTGGGGCTGTGCAAGTTGTAAGTATTATCTCTATGAAGGGGTGATCAATGTTCTTTTGCCCAGCAAAGCCCTGAGAGTCCATCCTTGCATCAATCTGGTCACATTTTTGATGCTGTTTTTGAATGATCTGAGTTGAATTTCAACAACGACAATTTCTCTTAAATAGACTATTGTTGTTAAAAAAATTTATTGTCAAAATGTACCACAAATACTAGTTCATTACTGAAAGCATGCTAAATTACTGTGGTATGCTAATTATGACTCACTTGAAACTTGCCGTTATTGTTAGCCACCACGTGCTGATTATTTCCCTATTTTCTTCTCTTTTTTTTTTAATTCAAGGGGTTTTTTTTTATTTGAGTGGTTTATTTACATTTTTTTGGTGCAGGCTGTGTATGTGACATCAACTCTCCCCTACGTGGTGCTTACCATTTTCCTGATCCGTGGCTTGACACTAAAAGGATCCACCAATGGAATTGTGTATCTCTTCACCCCTAATGTGAGTCACTGCTTGGGTCATTGCTCAGTGAAACATGGTGTAGTTCTCTCTGTAATTAAAAACTGATTGGAAATTAGTCCTCCCCACTGGTGCTTTTCTAACAATCCCTCAAACACCTTAAAAATCTTGATTCTGTGAGGTGAATCCTCTGCATTGGATATAACAAGTGTACATATACACAAATATTTTTTCTTTCTCTCCATCCTCCATCAAAATCTGTTCCAATGGATTGAATTATTATCACAGAGCAGTGGTGTTGTCACTTATTTGGCTTGATTTATTTTCCTGTATTCTACCTAAAAACCAGCCTAAATTTAAAGCATAAATTATGTATTTGGGAGTAGAACCCACCTAATTGCCATATGAACAAAAACCTAAGAGAATGGTTTAATGATATAACAGTACTTAAACAAAATTAAAAGAGGGATCATTTTCCATAAGCAGATCTGTGAATGATCATTATTAATGCTAAGTAATAAACATCTTTTCTGAAAGTAGGCGTGGCAACTGTCAGCTATGCGAAACATTTTTTAAATCAATTTTCAAAATACCTAAAAACTTCAGATAGGCTTTCTTTTATTAAAAAAAAAGTAACTTTCTCAAAAATATTGGCCTATTTGTTGAAATTCTTCAAGAACAGTGAGTTTTGCATGGCTATTGTTCTTGTTTTAACTGTTGCTTCAAATCTCTCATACTCAGTTTAAACAGCAGTGTTGGATGTGCTTAAAGCTGTGTGTCTGATGCCTCAGGTTACCGAGCTGGCGAACCCAGTGACGTGGCTGGATGCGGGAGCTCAGGTGTTTTACTCCTTCTCCCTGGCATTTGGAGGCCTCATTTCCTTCTCCAGTTACAACTCTGTTCAGTAAGTAGCCAGGCAAAACTCAGATTTTATATGAATATTTCGTTCTTTCAAATGGAACACCTCTATTTTGCCCTACTATTGTGCTACTTGGGACTGGGATAGCCTCCCCTCAGACATGTGAGGTGCATCTCCTCTGACTGCTCCTAGCTCTCCCAAACCAAGATTTCAGGTCCCTGTTCTGGCTGACTTGCTAGAGAAAGATGTGGTGATGCAGGATAGGAAGACTGGCTGCCCACCCCCAGCTGATGAGCAGGAGTTTCCTCTGTGGGAGTGCTCTGTGCATGAGGATGCCCTTGGTCTCAGCAGGTGGTAAAGCACATATTTCAAAACAATTCACAGAACACAGTTTAAAACTTTAGCTTTGAGATGAAGAGATAGATCTAATCTTGAAATTTAAATTCAATTCCTTTATATGTGTGCTATGGAGCCAGGGAGTGAGAAATCCCATCGCCCATAGACTGACCCAGCCTGCAAATTATGATGCAGTGCTATATTCTACACTCTCCCTCATAAATATTGGAGTAACCACCAATGCCTCTTGATGCCTGCCATCCCTTCAGCACTCTTGAAAGGAAAACTATGTGGCTGGCATTCGCTAAACCTGATATTTTTGATAAACATCTCTGAATTAAGTTTTGGATATGTGGTTTGGTCATGAAGTCAGAACTCTGTTTCAGTTTTGGCTTGGGTTCAACTACACCACAGCAGCATTTCAGTCACTGATGGAAGTTCCTTGCCACCACTGTTGATTTCAGGTGTTTTTGAAAAGATCACCTGGAATTTTTGTTGCCTGCAAGTCTCAGTGTGAGGTGCCAAGCCCTGCTTAAGGTCCAAGTCAATGTCCCACAGCCATGGGGTCACAGCTGAGAGCATCCACCTTTCCAAAAGACACAAAGAAAAGGAGCAGTGTCCTCTGGGTTTTCCAACACACAGGGCAGTTGCATTCAGGCCATGTTTGTTCAATGCTCAATGATTCATGACTTAAGGAGGAAACTGAACAAAATCATTAAACTCCCAAGGAATATAAGTAAATAATCCCCATGCAAATTCCACAGTGTTACACTGTGGTGTTGGGCCACCTGCAATCCAGCACCAGCTGGACCAGGTGTCAATGACTCTGCCCCTGGATTGTTTGGGAGTACAAAAACACCAGAAAATACAATAAGGTTTCAAAGCCATCAAAGATTTGCAAATTCATAATGAGATTGAACTTGAGCATCTTATTTTCTCTAAAAGGAAGAAATGTTTTTCAAGCCTGTCATTGAGAATCTCGTGTTACATTACAAAAACTGTCACAAGACTACAGCAAGGAATTTCCATTCAATGCCTTACATCCAGCAGAAGGCTATTTGCAATGCTATAAAGGGGGAAAGGATACAGTGTGATAGCTCTTGGTTGGACAGGCTTGTCTCTCCTCTTGGACCTGTTCAGAAAATTAAATATGACAAGATCAAATTTATCTCAGTACCCCTCTCTTACCCAGGAGAAATAAGATCTACCATTTTACAGCCTTCTCTTAAAACCATTAACTAATTTAATATTGATATTTTATCTTGTCCCTCAGATATTTCCAGCTCTGCAAATTCTTTGTATTAGCACAGGCACACTGGCAAGAAGTGCCTGCAGCAGAGGCATTTCTAGAAAGAGTTTTTCTGTCCCATCTCGTCAACATAACGTTTCATTGTTCTTCCAAAACTTGAGAACATTTTGAACCATCTTTTGTTCAACAGTCAGACAAAACTGTTCCCAAGTGCTCTTGGCTATTGCAATTTCACCATACCTAAGCGCTATGAAAAGTGAACTTCTGCTCACTTTTCCTGTCTGAATATGTGAATTCAAGCCCCAGTTTTATTCCAGTACAATACACCAGCAGTGAAGGCACAACCCATGGCAATGTGCTTCTGCACACATCCATGACAAGCTTGAAAAGGTGAGGACTCTTTTACCCCTCACACTTTGCTTCCCATGAGCCAAACACAAAAACAGCTCAGACAATTATTCCTTATGAACAGGATTCTTTGAAGGGCAAAAAACACCAAAAGAAACCAAGACCATAAATTGTCAAATTCCTTAAGGCACCAAGTTTCAATTTACTAAACTTAACAGCACTACTTGTGTGCTTTTAGAGGGTACACTGATGTAACTATGCATCCTAGACTACCTTTCTCTTAGTCTTGGTAGCCAGTTTTGCAATTTATTTTGGGAATGTGATTGACATCCATTGTTTCTTCTCTTTGAATTGCAGCAACAACTGTGAGAAAGATGCTGTGATCGTTTCAGTGATCAATGGTTTCACATCCATCTACGCTGCAACAGTCATATATTCCATCATTGGATTCAGAGCCACAGAAAGATATGATGACTGTTTTGACAAGTGAGTTATTGGGGAAAAAAAACCACAGAACATGCAGGTGTTTGTTTGTCTGAGACAGCTCTGTTAGCCTGCTGATAATGGATTTATCATTTCTGAGTAATTGCAGCTCTTGACCCACATGGCATCATAACCAGTCATTACTTATAAAAATATGGAATCTTGTGGAACACATCCCATAGAAAGTGCTAATTGTTTAAGTCATCTTATTTCCTACATAAATGTTGCATAAGCAACTATATTTTACATTATTCTCCATGCTGACATATGGTATGAATGCAATCAATATTCCCTGGTTCCTGTGTTAGCTCCGTGTTTAGGTTTCCTCTTGGAGAGCTCAAAAGCTTAGGTCTCATCAGAGATGCCTCATGTTACCAGGGCAGTCAGACTTTGTGGTTTCCAGTCTAGTTCCTCCACATTCAAGTGTGAAACTGCATGATTCACAGCTGCAGACAGCTTAGACGTTCCCATAAGCTGCCCAGTCTGGGGACTGGTGTTTAGTCTGCAGTGCTAAGACAGGCACTCAACTCCTGCACAGGTTCCTAGAGTGTCCATCCATTTAGAGTCATCTATGCCACGAAAGACAGTGTTATATTCACCTTGGAAGAAAGAGAATTGCACACGCACATCTGCTGGACTTTCCAATGTCAAATCTGATCTTGATAGTGTACTCTAAATGACTTGTTTGATGATGTAAATGAATTCTGATGTTGCTCACAAACTAATAATTTCAAATTACTTACATTTCCCTTTTTCAGAAATATTCTAACTCTGATGAATGCATTTGATTTGCCAGAAGGTAACGTAACCCAAGATAACTTTGAACAAATTCAGCAGCTGTGCAACATGACTGATCCTGCAACTTTTGCAACCCTCAAGTTTGAAACTTGTGATCTGGAGACTTTCCTGAATGATGTAAGTTTAACACCCTAACACATATTGGTACCTTAAATATGGTAGGGATACATAGCAACTATTTAATTGCCAAGTCTAGTGACTACCAATGTAAATTTAAGTGCTGTGTGATGTTAGTGATCCTAAATCTTCTACAGGGAGCTGAAGGAACTGGCCTAGCCTTTATTGTCTTCACTGAAGCTATCACCAAAATGCCCGTCTCACCCCTGTGGTCCATTCTCTTCTTCATCATGCTCTTCTGCTTGGGTTTGTCATCTATGTTTGGAAATATGGAAGGTGTGCTTGTACCTTTACAAGATCTCAAGATTATACCCTCCAGAGTGCCTAAGGAACTTATTACTGGTAAGTGCTTTTTTAGAGACAAGTGACTGCCCTGCCTTACCCAGAGAGCAGCTTGTGTTCTGAAAAAGCAGTCCACCCCACTTCTACCTTCTGATCTGGAATGATAACCTACCAAAGATTTTCTTGTGCTCCCAAATGGGGCAGCTCATGTGAGGTTCCTTCTGAGCCTGCAGGCAGCTGTTAACCCTTAGGCCTGCCCATCACCCACCTCATGATGGCCACTGTCTCCTCCACTGGGAACTTGGAGGACCTGAGTCCTTCACCCAGGCAGGATTTCTCTCAGAGCAACATTATCCCATCATCTATGAGGAAGAGGATCTGCTTCATCTCCTCAGCTTTCTCCATTTGTTTGCAGCATCTGCCACCTGTGTAATGTTAGGAGAGTTTTACCCAAATAGAAGCCAGCCTCCCCAGAGTGCCATTAAAAAATAAAGTGGTGGCCTTCAGGCTGCAAGACTTACTTTTAAAGCTTTATAACTACTGGGGAAATACTTTCTCATTTTGCTTTCTTTGCCTAAGTGTGCTGTTGTTTTGGTTTTTTCCCACAGGTCTCGTTTGTTTGCTGTGTTATTTTATAGCTTTCGTTTTTGTGCTGAATTCTGGTAATTACTGGCTGACTCTATTTGATGGTTTTGCTGGCTCTATTCCCCTGCTGATAATTGCATTTTGTGAGATGTTTTCAGTCGTCTACATTTATGGAATAGACAGGTATGAAATACAGTTTAACTATTACTTGATATCAATGCATAAAGTGATTATGGTTGTATAGCTACAATCTTGCTGCATTTCTGTGCACAGAATTTCTGCTATAGAAATCAATTAAATGATGCAGCTGTAATTTAGGGTTGCTTATATGTTTCAGGTTTCTTACAGAGTTCTCACCAGAAAGAAATAATGCTTGTTAAGAATTTGTATATGAAAGTGTTCCATTTTATTAATACATTATATTAAATAAGGTTCTTTAACAACCAGTTCAAATAAAGACATCCCTAAGATATTGCACAAGAATATTAGGCATCAACAAGAGCCCTGGAGTGCGATAATATGAATGCAAATAATTTATTTTTAAAGTAGGCATCAGAATGTAGATTCTTGCAACAGTTATTTAAGAGCCACTGTAGCTCATTTGCCTTTTAAATATGGTGGCATTTATAATAGCTCTTCTTCAGGATAATTGCATTAAACTTTTAATTAGCAGAAGCGAAGTACAAGCACGTTGGCACTGAGGTGAAAGTTTAACACAGAGGTATATCCCAGGAGTGTTTACAGGGAGTGCTAAATGATACTGCCCAACACAGGGATCTCCAGGCAGGCTGCAGATATTAGTTTATAGCAGCTTGCAAGGCTACTGAGATACATTCTTAGCTGATAAATCCAGGACTTTATCAGTTATAGCAGTGAGTAATTATCCTCTCAACTTTCTACAGATGTAATAAATCAAGTTTCAGCATCTTAATGTTTATAATTTATACATAAGAAAAGTGAAATAAAGTCCAGGGAATTCAATCACCCACAAGTTTTACTTGAACTTGTGCCAGATTCAGCTGCAGCTCCTGGCAATGGGGTGAATGCCCTTATGGCCCATTTTCCCATACTTCTACACTGCTTGAGGAAGCATGAATCAGGTTAGGTAAATTAGATGATGTACCCTTGGGAAAGAAGGATTATTTTTATTTGTTAAGGACAGAAAAGTCTATGCTGATCACTTTTCCTTCCCTTTAAGATCTCAGAACTCCTTACAAAGTAAATTAAATTTATTCCCAGGACACAATCATGGGTTGAGTCCATAAAGTGGGGGCAATATGTGTGTGTTTGTGTTTGTGTTTGATTCAGAAAAGAGTCTCATACCAAACTTTAATGTTCCTGGGCAGCACACATCACTGCAGCGCTCTTTGAGAACAGAGCTTTTCAGGGCTGCCCAGAACAGGTGTTATCTGCTCCAAATGAGTTTCTGTGACCTTCTTCTGAGAAAGGGACATTGGTAGAAAGGTGGCTCTGTTGCTTGAAGGAGAACATGTGTGTTATTCATGGCACACATGAACTACACCTGAACCTGTGCTGCAGTCAGGACATGGGGCTCCATGTCATTTTAAGACACCAAGCAGAAGTTAGGGATGAAAAGATAAAATAAATTATCTTTAATTTAATTAATAAACTTCCCCAAACTTCCAAATTAGCTCTTTTTTAAGAAGTGTGTGCACAAGGTGTTGCATTATATGGAGAGGCCATAAATTGGTTCAGGACTGATGCAGACAGTACCACTCTCAATACAGGGTTTGTTTCCTCTTGTAGAAATATTTCTGCCCCACTGCATGTTCCATGAATAATCCAAATAACACAATTGTTATTAACGTATTTTTAATAACGTGTAAAGTTAAATATTGTTTCATTATTCAGCCCGAGAAAACTGGTAGATATCTAAATTAGTCAAACATTATATTATAATCTAATTATTAAATTATTTCTATTTGCTTCTGCTCTTTTTAAAATATATTGTGCCATTCTCTTTAGTTTATGCAGTACTGAGATATATATCAAAAAATTGTGAAGCAATACTGCAATATGTTCTGGGGAAAATCCATCTGCACTGACTCTTTCCTTTTGAAACTATTTCACATGTGCCTCACAGACATCTTCAAGATAGTACATTTCCAAAAACAATTTTCCAGACTTGCAATGATATATGCCTTAATTTAAACTACTGAGGCCTGACTCCTGGTGTTGTCAATTCTGGACTCAAACTGACATTAGCAAATTCCTGAGAACCACAGTTAGGGGTAGTTTGAACTTCCCTGTTTATGAGCAGGCATTCTTTGATCCTGCCCTGCTTTAAAGTCTGAACTTCCTGTTTTTGTTTCTAGGTTTAACAAGGATATTGAGTTCATGATTGGACACAAGCCCAACATTTTCTGGCAGGTTACCTGGAGACTCATCAGTCCTCTCATTATGTTAGTTATCTTTTTCTTTTATTTTGTGGTGAAAGTCAACGAAGAACTGCTCTACAGTTCTTGGAATCCTAGCTATGTAAGTCTGTAAACCAAAATATTTTTTTATAATTATTTTAAGTATTCTTCTTTAATGTAAGAGTCATTGGCAGTTATATTCATCTTCCATCTGAGACAGTTTTCTGGCAAACTTGCCACAAGACGTGGAAATGGGACTGCTTTGTTTTCTCCTTCTTTGCAACCTCACTTCCCTCTTAATAATGTTTCAGCCCTCCCTGACCTTTGGATTTCAGCCTTCCCACAAAAAGGCCGATTGGCCATAAGGCCCTGGTGGCATGTCAGGCCCCCCATTCCCACATTCTTTTGTGCCAAGGAAGTGTTCCAGTCCCCCAGTCTCCCTTCCTGGCTCTAACTGCTTTCATGCCATTTTCTTTCCATCATTTTTAAGTAAAAATAAGTCCAAAACAGCTGAGGCTGGGAAACCCTTGACCTGAAAGCTGCTGTGGAATTGGCAAATTGGCAAAATCATGTTGTGCCCTTATGGCTGGCCAGCATCCCAATTACATTTTTGATCTCTTGAATTATTGAATGTGTGCATTCTCAGGCTTTTGCTCCTCATGGCTTTCTACAACTTGGTTGTTTGCTCTTTCAGGAGGAGTTCCCCAAAACAGAGAAGGTTGAGTATCCCCCCTGGGTGTACGCTGTCATTGTAATCCTCGCTGGAGTGCCCAGTTTGGCCATCCCTACCTTTGCTATCTACAAAGCCATCCGGAACCACTGTCAGAAAAAAAATGATCGTGCTGGTCTTATCGCTACATCTGAGACTTCCATTAATGGAAACTTAAAGTATTCATCATAAAACCTTTTTTTTTCAAATGTGGAAAGATACTCTGTCACTGGGGGAAGTAAAAAAATATTTTTTTTAAGAATCTGAAGTTAGTTTTATTTTCGCAAAAGGATGACCATGTTTTGTTTCCAGGTAAACATTTGCTTAACAATGCAATGCACGGTGAAAGAGTTGATGGCCTGGCTTCTGGAAGCAAAATGGTTATATTTGCAAGTGACTGGGGCACCAGGCCAAATCATTTGTTCCCTTTCTAGTTCTCAAGGCAGCTTGTTTGAAACTGGCTTTTATCCCCTCCGCTTGGGGATGCACTGTGCATGAAATGCCATCAGTGACTCTTACATGTGTAATCATTCTGGTTGGGTGGCCAATATGAAGGGTAACTTAATGCTGTCCTCTCTTGCACATTAAATTGTTTTTACTTTACATGCCACTGTGTTGCACAAAGCCACTGATATTATTTGTCTCATAGAGAAGTTTAAAATATTTAATAAAACCATTTCTATGTATGAGAATGACAGCTTGGTTCATTTGGAATTCTATACATTTTATAAATTGCCTATGACTTCCAAATTCCTAGCAGACAGTGCTGCTTTTGCTGATGACAGCAGGGGCAATCTTGCAATGGGGCAGAAGCAGCTCTTGAAACAGCAAAATCTGCCTTCTGTGGCACCCATGAGCCAGGGGTACACCACTTGCCTGGAGGATCTGTGCTGATGGGAGATCCAAGGCACACAAAGATGCAAATCTTGCTCTCCTCTGTTGCCATCAAGGTAGGTGGTTCATGCAAACACACACTCACTTGCCTTACAACTATTTGAATTTTTTAACTTCCGTGTGACCCAGTGGAGCTCAGTGAGGAGTGCCATTCCCCACGGTGGCCACTGGAGAGGGAAAGGGGCACTGTTAGAGCACCCAGGCAGAGTGCCTGGAGCAGTGTCCATGTCCCCTCTGGATGGGTGATCCTCTTCATCCAACTGTCTGTGTATATACACTTGTATTACCTTGCAGTAATTCCTATTCCTACCTTTTGAAAGGAGAATGGATGCAATTTAGACCCTCATACTGGTTGTATTCATAACACTCTTAAAAGAAATAGGTAGAGTTAGGGTATATTTACTCCAGAATGTGTCTTCAAAGTAGTCTATCTCCTCTAAATTGAGAGTGAAGTGCCAGACACTGCATGTGTACTTCATGGAATCATAGAATCAATGGTTTGGGTTGGAAAAGACCTTGAAGATCATCCAGCTCCCCTACCTTGGGCAGGGACATTTTCCACTTGGCCAAGTTACTCCAAGCCCCATCCAACCTGGACATGAAGACTTGCAGGGATGGGGCATCCACAGCATCTCTGGGCAACTCATTCCAGAGAATCAGAATGATTAATCTGATTCCGGAGAATCAGATTAATTTACATTCCATTTTAAAAACTACACTAATGTAAGTAACTATTTAAACTATTTGAAGATGCTGCTCTTTAATGGGAATGACATTTTTGTCCGATTTTTCTGCTGATAAAAAGCTCAGCCACCAGGAGTGAGTAAGGCCACCTGTGAAATGGCCATGTGCAGGAGCCAGGTGTGGGATTCAGGATGTTGCTGGAAAGGCCCAAGCCCAGCCCAAGGCATCTCCTGATCAGAAGAGCAGCAGGGGAAGGAGCAATGGTGGTGTGTGCCCTGGTACCACTGATGTTGTGCAAGTGCTGCCAAACCACCCTGTGTGTCCAGCTCGTGTGTGCCCTTTGAGATAACCCCCATAAGACACTGGGAAGTTGAGCTGATCCACCTGTGAGTCTGGATATTTGCAGAGGTGCAAGCAGATGAGCTGTGACAACCCGGGGAGAGTCGTGTAGCCTTGATCTGAGACTGGCTTCTGGTTGGATGATCTGCAACCTGATCACATTTGTGTGCTTAGCTGCTGAGCAGGGCTTTTATTTTGGGGAAAACAATTCACCTTCACTTAGAAACTCTTCCCGTTAGAGAGGGGAATCCAGCCATAAACTGTTGATTTACTGAAGCAAGCAAGCTGACTGGCTGCTCTGTTCAGTGTGGAGTGAACTGATTTGGCACACACACCAACAAAACCCTGGTATGACTGAAAGAAAACAGAAAAATATTCTCACATACTTTCAGTTGAAGGAAAGCATTTAGCTCTTGCATTCATCAGTAACTATTTAATGAATAATAAAAATAGTCACTGGGGATTCATTTACAGGTGAGAAGTCATTAACTTCTAGCAACTATTGTGAAAATGGACCAAATTCTAGTGTCTGAACATACCAGGTCTAATTTTTCTTGTCTTTTTTTCCTAATTGACTTTTTGCATTTGGAAAAGATGCCTTCATTTATTTGCTTCTATTAATAAACTAAGAAAGGAAATCCAAACATTTTATTCACAGATTTTTACAGGTATTTTGCAATTTTAATTAGTCCACTGCAAAGGTTTCTTTTTAACTATATTCAGCGTCACACTTCTCTGACAGAGTCTGAGAACATGAGGAGAAGAGAAAATAAAAACCTGCTTGATCCTGAGTTACCCATTAACACCATATTCCCAAGCTGTCTAACTATAGAAGGAGCTGCAAAAAAGGCAAGAGTGGTAACTCTCTATATAACAATAATTTCTGGTTTTGTCTTTAAACTGCAACCTTGGCAATGACACAACCCTTTGTATCAGATAAAAAGAAAGCTCCACCTCTCTTCCAAGATCCTTCTGTCACCCTGCATAAAACCTGTAGGAGAGACAGGTTTTGGAGCATCTTCCCATTTTTAGGGAAAGGGGCTAAGGAGCCACAGATATTTCATTAAAATGTCAAAAGATTTATCAGCAGCACCTGAAATCCCTAAAGAAGATGGCAGACCCAAGTGGGACAATAAGTTCCAGTACATCCTAAGCTGTATTGGATTTGCTGTTGGCCTGGGGAACGTGTGGCGATTTCCATACCTGTGTCAGATACATGGAGGCGGTAAGATTGGAATGGGGCTTTGCCAAAATACTGAACTGCAATTCTCATACAACTGTGTTAACTTCTGATGGGCATGGAAATTGCATCATTTGTATCAGTTATATCCCTTTTTGAAAAACACTAATTGTCATTACTCTTTTGCACAAGTAATTTAGCTCTTTCTATAGAAGTATATTTAATTATAAAATGATACGTTTGTTTAGGAAGACCAGACTGATGCTGACCAGACTGATGATAGAACAAATCTATGTTAAAGTTTTTATACTGATACTACAGTCCCAAAGGAAGCAGGAAACTGAACCTGCAGCTGGCTACCTTAAGGAAAAATGAGAAGTCCTGGGAAGGCCTGAGGGAGCTGGCCCCTAGAACTTCCCTTTGGGATGGGGAGTCATTCCCCACCCTCCTCTGAAGCTCTTAGGAGCTACCTCATCATCTGGAATTGCCCCTGCACAAAGCTAAATTGTGCTTTATATTGTCTGTGAGGCTGTTTAAAATGCTCAGCTGATGGAGCAGCAAGGAGCCTGCCAGGTGTCATGGACAGCTGCCTAAGCCTGTGCTGGGCACCAGTTCCACAAAGAATTGCTTTAGAAGCAGACAATTTCATAAATATAAATGGATCTGAAAAGAGTACTTGGTAACTCACCATTCACAGAAGCTTTTGAAATCTGTCATGGTAAGCTGTCTAAAGAAGAGTGAGCAAATTTTTTCAGCCCAGTACTATTTGTCATCTTTCAATTAATTAGAGAAACCAAAAATTCACACCTGGAGAAACTGTCAAATGACAGAAAATATTAGCATAACCAAGTTTGCTTTACTGAGGTATTACTTGATGAACTACACATATTTCAATCAACCAAGGAACTAAGAATGGATGTAGCCTGTCATGGAAAGTGTTTCAGAGAGAAGTGGCCACTTAAGGATTATGGTAAGTGGCTCAATGAATGGGTTATAGCAGATTTATCAAGAGAAAGAACCTTGGCAGATGTAAGAAGAACACTAGGAAGTAGGTAGAAATATTGCTGCATATAGTAAGACAGCTTCTGAATCTCTTTTTCTGAAAGTCCACTTTTCAAAGTCAACTTTAAAAATTAGACAAAATGCAGAAAAGCCCCAGCAATTATTCAAGGGTTAGAAAACTTCTGGGACAAGAAACAACTTAATTCAATCTATTTTCAATCTATGAAGTTGAAAATTAAAGAGTATGTTTATCATAGCCTATAAACAAGAAAATGAAAATTATTTTGGTAGCAAGGAACTTTTTAAGGCTGAATATGCAACAGCTGAGAGTTACAGTTACACAAATAGAAATAAGAAAATACAAGAAACAGCCGTTTAGATTCCTCCCAGGACACTTGATGGTGTCCATAATTTATTTTAAAAATATGACACCCAGTGAAACTCCCACAGAAAAGTACCAACACTGGGTGGCTAGAAAGCCAGGAGTGCACACTGTTTCTCTATGTTTGTCCATGGGAATTACTGGAAAAAACCCTGTCAATTCAGTTAACAGTACTGGCATTAAAGAGACATGGTGAACATCTTTAGAGAGACATCCTCACAGCAGATATGGCATGAGACCTGCAAGGAAAATATTCTTATGAAGCAGGAGCTGTAGGTCAAATCCTCTACAGCATCTCAGATGGCCTTTCTATCTTGGAAAGCAAGGGAAAAGCATTCAGGATTAACAGATAACATAATAAAGCAAACATAATGTGATATTTTTGTAATGTAGTGAATGAGGTGTTCAATGGAAAGTTTGAAAATCCCGGGCAGGGCCATAGCAAGATGCAGTTCCTCCACACATTTCACAGCACAGAGCAGCTTCTGGAGCCACCAGCTGCAAGAGGCCGCACAAAATTTATGCAAAATCGGGATTAAGACGAAACACTGTTCTACTGGCCATAAAAAGGCTCTCACAACGACCTATGAAGCACCAATTGTTGCTTCTCCATGGCTAGCTGTGGCCAGTGGTGTTTCAACATCTTCAGATGCCAGCCTCACTTCAGAAGATAACAATGCTCCTCTGCTCCTCAGGTTTGAACTCTCCCCTCCATCCTCCCTTCTGGGGTCACCTGCATCCCTGCCCTACGGACCTCAGTGCCCCAAGAGAAGTGTCTGCAAAGAGGTCACTTGTCTTATGGACTTAACAGTGCTCAGAAAATCTGCTTGCTTGTGTATCCAGCTCCAGAACTCCACTATTTCCCACAGGAACTTCTAGGCACAAAAAAGACAGGGGGTACAGAGGTTTAAAGAGAGTAAAAACAGGAAAATGCTGCAGGGGCAAGGGCTCCTTTGCTCCCTGAGTAGTAATGCGGCCAGTGAAAAACCAGCTTCAAACACCCACCAGACTCAGTAATGGTAAACAGCTACTTTGAATCACCACCAACAGTGGCACGAGACAGTGGTGAATTAAGGTCAATGTATGGATGGGCAGCCAGTGTTTGGTCACTGGGGTTCAATACAGGGCTCGAAGAGCTCAGTAGCAGGATGGACTCTGTAACAGAGTGCAGAGCAGTTTGTGAATAATTTATCATAGAAAGCTGGCATTGGAAAAGTTGAGTGAGTTATGAAGATCACTGAGAAGACAGAGGTCTTGCATTTACACCTGTGTGTAAGGTAGCTGCATTTTTCTTCTGTTAATTTAAAGCAGTGGCATGGTTTGGGCTTGCATTTTCAAAAGCAAACAACTCACGTGCAAAAGCCCAATAGATTTTTAGGGGTACTGGAGCATAAATCCTGAGTGTGTGCCTGTGAAGATGTGCACATGGGAGAGACCAGCAGCACTGTGTTTAACCGGGAGCCCTGAGAGGTGCCATGGCTTTCTGCCCACAGCCACAATCACAAGCATGGAGAAACCAGGTATGGATATGGCATGGACATGCTTGAAGGCTGAGTGGCTTCCAGGGTAGTTTTACAGCTGGTTCAGGTGATATCTTCATTTCTGCATCTTTTCCAAAAAAGAGATGAAAACAAGTGCTTGTACATTTGTCTCGTGTCAGCTGTTCCCATCAGACCTCTGGCCCTGATTCATTGCACATTAGCGTTACTCAGTAACTTGGATCTAATATAATATCAGTTCTGCTGACATTTATCACCTGCTGCTGTTACTGATTATTTGGATTTATTGCCTGAGTTAAGTTAGTTATTTACTTTTCATGTCTAATGGGTATGAAGGTTGTTTGCCACAGTTGGTGGAGACAAACACAAATGTTCCCAGGCAACTGGGATTGAAAAGAAGTCTCTAAATAGCCCAGTACAGAATTTGTCACTTAAAAAAGAGACACTAATAAGTCACACGTCTATATGTGTACACACAGAGCCATCTGAGTATACTTAAAGAAACCAACCCACTTCTAGCTAAAACTGATTGCAGTGGTTTACTTTTGATTATAGTGAGTGTATAAATATATATATATGTACATGCTTGGTTAACCCATGGGTATTAAAAATCTGTATCGTGCCTGAGCCTATAAAGTGGCTGAAAAATATTTTTAATATAAAATACAGTTTCTTTCAAGGAAAATAAATACACATAAACACTACAGTCATGCTACAAAGGGAGAACTGTTTACTTCTGGGACAACCATTTACAGACTTTCGTAACTCATGGCCTACTTGACCTTTTGCTCAAATTTGAACTACAACGTGCTGTGAAATGCCTGATTCACTGTGTCCTCAAAAGGAAAACAAAACCTAAGAGGAACAAATTATATAACTGGAAGACACAGTTAAAAAGCCCAAGAAACAAAACAACAAAAACCAACACCAGCCCAAACAAATACAGTATGTTGGGAAGAGCAGAACTGTTCTCTGCCTGACAGAAAAATTGGGTTACAGCAAGTAACAAACTTCATTTTCTGGTTTGTTGCCATGTCCTGCTTTAACCTTTGGTGAAAAGCTGTGACATGTGGAATCAATCCTTTAATAATTTGTTATATTTGGTTGCCCTTTACATCTCAGGTTGGTGCATGCTTGTATTTGAAAGCTGCCTGCTTGCATTCTTCACATTTCACAGGAGAGTTCAACAAGCTTATTTTATGAGTTATCTGCAGGTATTACCCACCTTCAATTGAAATGACCATTGCCCTTCGGTTTTCTGGACATGGCCTTAGCTCTCTCACTGATGCTCAAGGAGATAATTTACCTGGGAAATTCAACCCTGCCAAGTTTCAGTCAGTAAGATGTGTAATGTGGCCTGCAAGGCTATGTCAGTGCCATTATAAGTGTGCTGCACAAATACAAAGCTTAGGGTAGCTCATACTTTTCATCTGGATTGAGGCATGTGCAGAAGACATAAAAGAGATCATGAAGTGCTATTTTCTAGAGGGCTGAATGTGATTAAGTTGCTTTTCTTTCCTATCTGATGTCTTGATGTAATTCCTTGCTGTGTTAGCTATACCACACTGCTTAGCTGAACTGCTGTGGAGAGAGTGGGACAGGTCTGAAAATCCCCTCTTAATAGCTAATATCTTTTTCTCTGTATCTGAACAATTAGTTTCCACCTATTGTATAAAATTGCATAATTATCACAGGTATCTTGCCATTAAGTTCTTAGTCTTTTGGAAAAGTGCACCCATCGTCATTCCTCTTATGCACCAACAGATCTGATGAAGTGGATCTCTGAATGTGTGCTGCATTTTATCACATTGAGATGCACTTTCTGAATTTTTCAGACTCTACAGATGCATTTCCTTCAAAATTACTGTTTTGCCACTTTCCAGGTCATTTCAGTCTTTATTATAATTATTTTTTCTACTCCTAAATCTCTATCTGAAGGAAAAGTATTATTCATATTCCAGCCTTTCAAATGTTGTTGTGTCTTCAAATCATCATTTCAAGTCACTTGCTTTTCTTCTGCTAGCTAATCCACAGGCACTGGTAAGATGCAAGACTGAACACATGGATCAGTCCTTCCAAGTTTTTCTCCGTATTTTTAAGAAGTCTCAGTATCCCAATATCAAGAAAATCTGCTGGGTCTTCTTCTCTGCTTCTCACTGAGGCGCATTGATTTCTGCTGGTCTTGGTACATGTAGATTAGGAGGTCGTCTGGCTGATACTTCAAACTGCTTTACATTCCCACTAGTCCAGTCTGTTGGTCTCTCTTTCCAAGTGACAAACCCAATTTGATTGCTTCACTCTTTGTGGATTTCACTGCTTTGCTGGTCGCTGAGAACAGACTTTAGACTGCGCTCCTTCCAGAGCCTGCTAGTCTCTCTGTCCCGTGGAGCTCTGGCAGCTCTCCCCAGGCTGCCAAGTGGTTCATGCCCTTCCCACCCAGACTGTCACATGCAGGTGTCAGAACAGAGGTTGTGCCCTTCAAGTGTCATTTTGCTGGATATGGTCAGGCAGTTGCTATTCTGACCCAACTTGCCCATGCATTGCAATCGAGGGATCAGGTTTTAAAAACCCTCTGTGTATCCTGAGTGCACCTGCTCCTTTCTCTCCTACTGCTGTGGAGCTGTCTCCACCCCAGTGGTTTTTCAGCAATCTTCAGCTGAAGAATGAATGGCTCTTCAGCAAGCACCAGCACACTGGTGCTCCTCCTCACCTGGGACTCTCTTGCTAGTGACACCAGCTCAGCAGTGGTGCAGTAGTTGCAGCTGTTGATAGCCTGATTTGAAAAAACTTTTGGAGGCCTTCTGTGCCTTCTCATGGGCACAGAGTTTGCTCCATAGCTTTGTGATATCCTTGTGCAGGATTCCTCCCAAAACAACTCTTAACTCATGTAAGTTTTGGAGAGTTTTGGGTTTTTTTCCCCTTGCCCTTCTTTTAGTACCACCTGCATCTATTTGCAGGATGGATACTTCATGAATCTTCAGTCTTTCTGACAGAAGGAATGTTGTAGATTAAAATTTTCCTAAGTCACACCCTAGGGATGCAACTAAATCATGCTTTGGCAATACTTTTGATTTTTATAGGCATTTCTCCAGGCTTTTAAAGTACTTTGAAAGGCTTCACCACCATCATTTTCCTTTTTCACTTTTCTAGAGGAAAAAAGCCCCTCTAAATTATTTCTTTTCTTTTCTGTTTTATTTTCTTTTTTTTTAATTCTTTTTTTGGTAGAATGTACAGATAAAAAATAATTTGTTATTTGTGCTTTATTTTTTTTTTTGCTAAAGTTTCCTTTTCCCATGCCCCATGGAAGCCAAATCTACAGAGTTCTGCTGTGCCTGTACTTAACATCCTATGGGTTCTGCTGAGGTTTTGTTGTGCTTGTGTTTGAATACTCTGGTTTGTGATACCTGCTGTGTCTTAGGTTCTCTGCTGCTTGGATTTTCTGCTTGCTTTCTCCATGGTTAGATTTCTCATGACATTTTTTTTTAAAGGTACTTATTTTTGGCCTTCTGGCACAACCTCCTCTATGTATTAATCAGAGCCCTTGACTGTACAGTGCTAGAGGGTTCCTACTCACTATTCTGTATCTGATAGCTTACTGTTAATACTTCTCCATGTTGTTCTATAAGTGGGGAATTTTATTGTGGAAAAGAGTAAGCTTCAAGTGCTTCAGGAGGCTGTCTATTCTTTTCCTCTTTTCTTTTTGCCTAAAAATATTGTAATGCAAAGGAATGAATAACTAAAAACTTATTTTACACTATAAGGCATTTACTTGAATTAGGTTTGAGAAAGATTAGCTTCGTAAACTATTTCTTGTTAACCCATTATTTTGCCATATTTTCATATTTGCAGACAGCAGATTATTTTATATCATTCTCGTGGAAAACCAGCATTCTTTTTTCCAAGTGTGACATTATGTTTTGCCATGCTGTAAATATGCCTGGAGATACACACAAGCCAGCACAAAGTAAACATGCTTTTATCAGCAGAATGTCTAAACACGCTCTGCTGCCAGTGGTTCAACTAGCAAACAGAAAAGGGGAGAGAGATAACAGCTTGCACTAATTATTACGTAGTTATTTCCCAGGAGATATGATATGGGAGATAGGCTGGTCTCTTATGGAGTGCTCTGCTAGTGAGGGCTCAGTGTGGATCACAGAGAGACAGCTGCTGCCCAGTGCCTGTGGAGGGCCTGGCAGATGGAAGGAGTGCTCCCTACTGCAGTGCTCTGGTCACTTGCCTCAATATTTTGCTCTTCCCAGGAGATAGTCCAAGACATCAGACTGTCAGAAGGGCTGGGCTGGCACCCTCACATGTGTGGATACTTGAATGCTCAGATGTACTGCAGCAGGCTTGAAACAGACTACAGGACTGAGCATGGCAAGAGGTTACTGGGTTCTTCTGGAAGGGACCTCAAACGGAGGATTTAACATGCTGGGAACTAACTGTGGAGTTCCTTTTTCAAATCTGCTTCTCTGTTAAAAGCATTTTAAGAATAGAGATTTTAAGGTGAGACATTTATTTCCAAGTTTGGCTATTTACAGTTCTTTGCTGAGAAGAGCTTTGTAATTGTTCCTGTGCATAACTTGATAAAAGGCTAAATCATCCAACAACACACCTTCTCTGGGTGTTGTATGTATTCATTGCAGCACCTAGCAAGAGGTAGCAAAGTTATTGCAATACAATACTAGCTCAAGAGATTAGATTTTATCTGCCCAGCCTTTCTAAATAGCCAGTGATTGCAGAACCCAGGCGCCATTCCAGGTGGAGACCAGAAATCCTTGTGCATTCCCTCACCTCTCTCTCAGGGCTGAAGACAGAGCATAAAAAAAGTTTCCAGAGCTGGAAGAGCAGAGCTGAGCAGATCCACATATGAGGTCTAGAGGCAAAGCAGAAATGGTAGAACGAGGCACGGGTTTATTGCCAAACTATGAGGAACACGGAATCTGCTCACATTGTAGGAGGATTGGGAGGTGGCTGAGGCAGGATTCCTGTCTTTGTTTCCCTGAAGAAAAGAGGCTTTGTGGTCACAGTGGTTGTTGGTCATGGCAATAAACATCAATCTATTTCAATTTAATGGGAAGTGTCCTGCAGCACTAAGCATCCCAGTCCCTCCATCTTAACTACCAGAATTAGCAGCAACAGATTTTACTTTGTAGGTGCCCCTAGCAATGATCCCTCTCTCAACACATCCTACAAGGACTTTGTTAGGCTCATAAAGCAGATTAATCACAAACCATAATTTCAGCGAGATGCAGGTAATCATGTGGCTTAATCACACTTAAATGTCTTTTCAGGGGCTTTCCTGATCCCATACTTCATCGCTCTTCTCTTCGAAGGAATCCCACTGCTACATCTCGAGCTGGCCCTAGGGCAGTACCTGAGGAAAGGCAGCATTGGAGCCTGGAACACCATCTCTCCTTATCTTGGAGGAGTTGGTATGTCTCTTCAATGCCAGCTCAAGGAACTGCAGACAGCTCCCAGCCAGCACTCACTTCCTACAGACCTGTGCCTGATGCTTTTCAGGATATAAAAAGAAATGAGCATTAGGATTAAAAATAAATATTTTGCAGTGAGGGTGGTGAGATGTAGAGGGGTGGTTTCCCTGGAAACATTCAAGGCCATGTTGGATGGGGTTCTCAGAAACCTGGTCTAGTTGAAATGTCCCTGTCCATGGCAGGGGGTGGCACTAGAGGATCTTTTCATGTCCCTTCCAACCCAAACCATTCTGTGATTCTGTAATTCTGTATTGCTCTCATCAGGTGTTACTCCAGGCACATTTTAGGCTCATTTTAGGAGTCTAAAATGCAAACCTAATAACCTTTGCTGTGGGGAGCATAATGAACATGGGCTCTGCTATTCAATGTTGCCCCATTCCAACCTTACCCTGGTGTTCAACAAGAGCTGCCTGCCCACAGTCCTCCCTCACAGCCCCTCCAGGACCCAGTCTTCTGTCCATGAATAGTCAGACTTGAAGAAGAACAGAAAGACAGGAAATCAAGGATCCTGGTACCTCCTAATGAGTCCCAAGCACATGGGAAGGCTCCCCTCCACAAGAGGATGGGGCTACTGAAGGGATTTTATCAACACAGCTCAGCACAAGGGACAGTCCACATGGTAGTGTGTATCTGACTGGTGTGCCAATTCTTTTTTATTTATTGAATATAGGAAAAAACACATCTGGTGCTCTGTGTCCATTGCTAGGCTGCAAAAAGTGATGCAGAACAGCCACCATGAGGAGGTTAAGGCATTGACTTTACTGGGTATTTGAGATAATAAACACCTTTGTGCCTGCAGGGCAAGGGGCAACGCCTGGATACTTCAGCCAGCCCTGCTGTATCATGACTTGCTTTAAGCAGGTGCCTGAAATGGGCTTGGCACTGACAGCCCTGCCTGTGGGCCTGTGTGGGAGGAGAAGGGGTGGGTAAGAGGTGTCATCTGAGGGGCGGAGGGCAACAAGGAAGAAATACCAAGCAGCAGGTGGTGCTTCCAGCTAAACCCATCTCCTACAATCAGGCATGTTCATACTCCCTTTGCAAAAATGCAAGCAAGCAGAAGCTGTGGTGTTGATATTCTTCCCCCCTCATCACAGGAGTAAAACAGTTACCAACTTAGGGCATATGTGCATGATTTGGGACAAGAGTGGCCTCACACAGCTACAGCACACCATAAAACTTTGGTGTCCATTGCTCTCTGTTATCTCTGCTATTACAATTGTCCAGTATTGCAGAAAACAATGTATTACATACTAGAGCAAAGATTTCAACACTAACCTGTGTAAGTAGAGAATCTCAGCATTCCTAGAGCAGAGCTGGCGATCCAGGGGACTGTGCAAAAGTGTTTAGCTACTGAGGACACAAATGCCCATCTTTCATGGGGAAAATCTCAGCATGGGGTCGGGGAGATTGAGAAGAAAATCTTGAAAAAATAGGAAGTGCAAGCTTCTAAGAGCTAGTGCTGTGACTGACTAATAACTTTTCCCAAAGCTTTTCTAAAGTGAGATCTTGGGCTTTCTGCAGGAGTTGGTTCATGGATGGTGTCGGTTCTGGTGAGCTTATACTACAACACTGTTTTAACTTGGGTGATGTGGTATTTCATAAACTCCTTCCAAGAACCTCTTCCTTGGAGTGTTTGTCCTCTAAATGAGAACAGAACAGGTAAGTACACCTCCTTGAGCACTGCTAGAAAAAGAAGGATCACAAACATCAGACTCTGGGCTTATCAAGAAACCACACTTTATTTGGCCCTGAGTTGTGCACAAGTCCTGTACAAGAGTCATGCTAGCCTACTTAAATCCATCATCCTTACAGGAACAACAATAGCCAGAAAGCCCATCCTTTTGCTTGACTTTAAAATGGGAAACAAAATAAAGAACAAGTCCTGTTATCCATTGCAAAATCTTTAGTAAGACTAAAGAGAGACAGTGTACATTAGCAAGACAAGGAAGAATGCTCTCAGGTTTTTTAAACTATTTTTCAGCTTCCTTTTTTTCTCAGGGCATGAAAGAGAACAAGTTCCAGGGCAGGAAATATCACCTGAGTAAAAGGCTAAGAAAAAAGACAAAACATAGACTAATTAAACTTTTGGAGGCCTTGGGACAGTTCTAGAGTAGGAAGATAAATAGACATCACAGGTTGTGGTGTACACCGTGTTCCCAGTTCCCTTTTCTTCAAGCACAGAGCCTGGCACTCCCCTGCATGTGAATGCCTGAGGTTCCTATTCTCAGAAGTCCTGGAAACTCAAACCAAAGAGGCCTGGGTCTTTTCCCCACCACAGGGCCATGACATAGCTTGTGGAGCCTGGACTTAGACATATCCTCAGGTGCCTGAAGTTTGTTATGGCTCCACCAACTTGTAGCTCTACAGCTAAAAAATGTCATAGTTTTCACTACAATTAGTTTAGATTTTACCTTGCACTGAGTACAAACAACACTGTTTCTAATTAGAAAGTTATCCCGTGTATAAAATGCTGGTGATATTCTGTTGAAGATCTCATGTAAGTCTAGTAGTCTCAGCCTGCTGTGAGAGATTGTCTTGCTGCACATTACAGAGAGTACAAAAAGTCCATCTCTGTATTTGATTTTGCAACTCACAACTTATTCTAATGTTTACCACTTTTTTTTCCCCCCAGGGTTCAATGAAGAATGTTATGAAAGCACTGCAGTAAATTATTTTTGGTATAGGAAAACTTTGAACATAACACCTGATATTGCTGAGAGTGGCAGGTTACAGTGGTGGCTCATTTTGTGCTTAGCAGCTTGCTGGGCAATTGTCTATCTCTGCACCATCCGAGGAATTGAAACCACAGGGAAGGTATGGAAAGGGCAGAGAAGTGATTATCCCACAGTTTGAAATCTTGCACTCCAGACACTCAGTTTTTACCACTAGGAAAGCCTTCCCCATTTACCACACTGGCACCATTCAGTGTGCTCCTTGTCCACTAACTGAGAACAGCAGTACACGTGGCTAAAAATGATGCTTCTCTCCTTTCACTTTCTGCCCTACCAGCCTTCCCTCACACTGTTTTAAGAGCCATTTTGTTACAAATATATTCTCCAAAAGGACACCCTGCTTATTTGAAAGATATCCATATTCATCTGTAGCTGTCTGATCTAATATTATTATGATTGTATGTTGCAATAATTTAAATAGGATTTATTGAACTTACTGCCAGTAACTGTCTGTCTTCTTACTTTACTTACTTTTACTTCTGTCCTCCTTACTTTAGGCAATTTATGTAACAGCAATATTTCCATATCTGGTCCTGACTATATTCCTTATTCAAGGACTCACTCTACCAGGAGCTACTGAAGGTCTGATTTACCTCTTCACCCCCAATGTAAGTATTAGTAGTATTTTTCCTTTTACTCCCCCTCAGATTTCATACTGTATACCCCTTTTCCAACAACTCCTGGTTTAGATGCCTATCAAAGAGCTCAGCTAAGCTCTTTTTCTGAGATGAAGCAACTTAAGTATTTTAATACATTTTCACAAGAAAAGAAGCAGCAGAGAATTTAACAGTTCAGTAATAAGCATATTAGAAAATACTGGAAAATTAAGTTTAAGAACATTAGGGGTGTCTCAGTGTTGAATGTGTGAAACTGTTGTACTTCATAAGTACATGAGAAAGGTGGAATTTCCCTGCCACTGCTACAGAATTTACACAGCTTTAATCTTTTAAGAATTCACAAAGAGAATGACTGAGGAATTACACTGTAGAGTGATTTTTTGGAAGGTTGAAAACAATTTTCTCCTGCCCCTGTTTCTTCATAGCATTTCTCCCCTCCCCCATATCTCTTCCTAAAAGATAGAACTCCTGGAGAACAGTCCCTCTCCCGTTTTTCTAAACTTCTCATATGGACAGGAGTTCCAGATCCCTCCACACACTGGCCATTTCAGAAGCACCTTTTCTACACTGTCCTTGGCAGCATTCCCAAATGCAAAGTCAAACTGTCCCACTAAGTGGTTGCTATCCACTGTAGGCTCCTCACAACTCTGCCTTCAGGCTAAAAAGCTCCATGAAGTGGTGGGTATAGAGGAGGAAAAGCAGCACTCACTGACACATTCTTGAGCATCCACTGCCTCTGCAGCCACAGCAGTGCTTCAAACACAGGAGCACTTGGTTTTCCTTTCCTTTCCTACAACAAGAACACAGACATTATGGAAAACATAAGCCAAGAAGCTCAGAGATATTTTATATGCCAGGTTGGAAAGGGACAAGAGCAAGAGAAAGTTCAGATGAGACACTCTTCCTTTTATCCCTCCTTCTACAAGCCCAGTGGCACAGACACCCATCTAAATGCTGTCAGAGCTCCAGGACAAGCTTGGTTTTTACAGAAGATCAGGATTTACACTTACATCTTTGAAGGGCCCAGATTGGACTATAAAAGCTTGGTGCAATGCCTTAGGGAAGAAAGCAGCTTCAGCAACACAAACAAAACACGCCTTGGCCTGTCATCATTTGGTCTCTGCTGGGCTGTCAGATATCTCTGGAAGAGCACAGGCATTTTTGGATTTTAGTTTGCAATGATCCTGAACTGAATGCAGAAAACTAGATTTGTGTGTGCTCACAAACCTGGAGGTATTGCAGTGCTGAGGAGGAGCAGATCATTGTAAAAGAGCTGAATGGATTTCTACACTGGCAACAGAAGTCAGAATGAAAATCCACCTGCAGTCAACCTGCAGCTGATGGTTACTGGTTTGAGGAAGCAGATCCTGGGGACATCCTTGAAAAGTCACCTGAAGATGGTGTTAGTGATATTCTTATCTACAGATGAGGAAAAGCTGATGCAACAGCCTGGTAAGTGATACCTGCACAGAAAGTTAGTGTAAGACAGATGACTTTGTTAAACTAACCTACCAATTGCTACATAGGGTTGTGGTACTTCAAGGACTTCAAAAGGACAGTAAGCACACAACCTCAACATTGCCCTTCTCTCTTTGTCCCCTTATCCCACAGCTGCAGTACCAGTACTGCCTTTGCTGTTGGACTATTCCCACCCCTGCTGTGAGAAAACACAGGTTTTTCTTTTACACTTCTCCACAGGGGATGTCCCAAAGCAAATTGTACAGGAGGGTTGTCAGGTTCTTCAGCAGAGATTTACTGGGCCCACTCAGGCCACATCAACATACAAAACCATAAAGCATATTTGTTAAATGTGTGCTGTTTTCTTCTTCTTTTCCTGTCTTTTTGCAGAAAAAAATTTATCAAAATAAAGTAATTAAATCACGTACTGTCTGTTTCAGCTTGCTTTTAAAATAAATAATATCAACCTTCTTGACATTCTTCCCAGACTGGAGGCAATATTTTGCAACTTCTTTCCAATTTACAGTGCAGCAGAAATTGTAGTTTCTGTGTAAAAGCTGCTACATCCATTATCTCGTAACTGTGACACATCACTGTTTTTCTGAAGTCTGTGAAAGAAAGTAATACCTAGCACAAAAAGTCCCATTTTACCCAGTTTCAACATCACCATCACCTAACTGAATTTAATTTTTTTCTAAACCAAAATTTTTAGTTTATTCACTTTCCAAGTTTGTATTTTAGTTCTTGTTAGTAAGTACCACAAATAATAAAAGCATGCATATGGATTTTAATTATGTGAGGCTGTGTTTTTATTTTCATACAAAAACACATAATCAGCTTTTGTCATCTGACACACTTTCCACCCTAAATTTCAGAATAAATAATGATTACTTCTTCTCATTGACTTTCAGACATAGAGAAGTCCGATGATTCCCTCACCTTCTCGAAATTCTTGTTTACTTGGAAAATGAAGCTGCCAAGAAAACAAAAAAGTATCCTGAACTGACAATTCTGACACCGGAGGAAAAAGCAAAGCTGTACAATGATGAAGCCACACACAAGCTGGAACAGACTTTTGGAAAGGTTTTGGGAAAAATAAATAACCAGAGGCAGCAGAAACGAGATTCCATCATACATCAGCAACAGTCTGCATGGTTCAGCTTCAGGGGACACCTGTGTCACCTAAGGGATACAAATGTCTCCTTCTCCAGTCTCTTTCATATTTGGAAGAGCTTCAGAGACTGTAAATATTTGGAGGTTCTCTGGCAATGAACAATTCCAAGAACTTGGTTGGGCAACTGTTGCCTGTGCCCAGAACTCAGCAGCTATTTAACAAGCTGTGACAATGGCCAAAAAAAGGGAAAAAAGAAAAAAAAGAGAAAGAAAAAAAAAAAGACAGCAGCACAGGCCCCAAATCCTCTATTCACAAAACCATTAGCTGTTTTTATGCCAAAACTACACATCACAGCGACCCAAATAATTTTAAATTCTGTTTCTGTCTCTGCTTCACATATTCAAGAACTCAAACATCTTACTTCTCACAAGGGAGCAATTATATTTCTTTCTTACTCCCCTGTTCCTTCATTAACACTGATTGTATATATTCATCCACATGTTTCTGGCATCAGCACATTCTTTCTTCTGAAGACATGCTTATAAAATCTGTATGCCATATAAATATAAAATAACACTTTCAATAATTTGCTGAAGACCAGATAATGACATTGCCATGGCATGATTGCCTGCCCATTATCCTTTCAATTTGGGGGGTTGATTAGTATCTTTTGGAGTCAATAAATGCACTGCACCTAACACCAGTCTAAACTATTTCCAGACTCATTTGCCAAAGTTCCCAGTCCGAAAGCCAGACTTTTAGGAGTCGCATGTGTCAGCACCAGCTGACTTGGCAGCCCTTAATCAAAGTGTGAAGGCCACAGAGCCACGTGAGTGCCAAGTTTCTGCACTGCAATAGCACCTTCACAAGGTCCTGTCAGTGAGCACTCTGGCCTTTGAGATCTTGACTATGATCCTTCAAAATAAATCCCTAGAAGGGTTTGCCTTTGCTGAAGCATTTCAGCCAGCAATGGTTCCACGAATCTGCTTGCTGTGTTGTGTTGTACAAAAGGTGACACCAGTTCTGCTGTGGTCAAAGCACTGGCCTCCCCGTGGAGAGAGCACCTGCAGTAATGGCACTGCCTGAATCCATCCACACTGAGCTCGACCCATTATTCTTGCTCTTCAAGCTCAGGCCAGCTTCAGAGAAAACCCAAAATGCTGTGAAGGGTCTTTTGGCATAATTACCTCTCACTCCTACATATGTTCCCAGTCATGGACTCGCATCACTTGTAGCACAGGCACACACAAAACACACAAGTCATCCTCTGCATGACTGGGATGCAGATTTGACTCAGAAACAAAACAAAGTGAAATAGTCTACAGTCCCAGCATCACTTTAGAACTATCTGGCTTTTAAAACATTCTTAGCAAAAGATTCTTCTATTCCCCCTCCTTGGTAATGGATCAGAGAGCAATTCACATGGTAGGGTATAACACACCACTTTGTTGTTTCTACAGGAAAGTAATATTCATTGATCACGTTTACATTTTGCGCATTACTCATATTTTATCTCTTCCTTTTATATTGATTTCAATGTCAAGATTCCTTAGTGCAGCTATTTAAAACTGCTTAATGTTCTCTGTAATCCACCAATCATTGCTTTTTAATTTACCTTCCTATATCACACTGTCCTTCCAACAAAATTCAAATTTGTCAGTTTCTCCTTTTTTCTTGTATTTCCTATGCTGATCTTCTATTTTTACTGCTGTTGTATCAGCACTTTGAAATGCAGATGCTGTTTTTAATAACTGTTCTCTTGCTTGTGCTTTTAGTTGCTTCTAATAAATTATTTTTAAAGCAAATTTGGAAAGCTATGGAATCCTCTTCTGTCTTAAAACAACGAAGATTTAGTATTTGTCTATATAGTTTTAGGAAGACAATGTTCTTTAACTGCAGGTTAAGTATGTGAATTTAAAAAAAAGAAAGTGAGGAAATAGGTATTTTCCCTATTGTGTTCCTAGTGTCTATCATTTAGAACCACATTTTTATCATCAGACAGACAAAGTATACAATAAAGAAGATCCTATAATTGTTGTACACACTTAAATAGCCTCAATTATGAAAGTGAAAACACCTGTTTTACTGACCTGCTTAGTACCTATCCCCGTTTTCATAGTATTTAGATGGCAACACAGATCAACATTTCAGAAGTGAAATAACAGATGAGCTATGAGAACTGCAAGAGAAAACAAAATTTTAATTTAAGCCTAATACATGCATATCTTCCAATTATTTCAGCTGAACACTTTGAAAAATCCCCGTGTATGGCTTGATGCAGCTACACAGATTTTCTTCTCTCTCTCTTTGGCTTTTGGAGGGCTTATTGCATTTGCGAGCTACAATCCAACAAAGTGAGTAGAACTACAACCTTTATTAGCTGGCTGAATACTTGCTGCACTTTGTGCAATTTCTTTAAATTTTCAAAACGCTTTCCTTAATTTTTCTAAAGGATCTTTAGAAAAGTATCTGTCTTTCTAAAAGGCTCAGTAGATTTTCTAACAGAAGAGGAAAGGGAAGAGAGGGAGAAAAGAATTTTTTTTTTAATTGTTTGCAGAAATATCGTTTCTTGAATTGAATTTTTTATCACAGATTAAAAAATCTGCCTTTTTAAATCACTTCATTTGTTTGAATGCTATCTCTAGAAATGACTGTGAAAAGGATGCTGTGACAGTAGCAATTGTGAACAGCATGACATCCCTCTACGCTTCCATCCCAGTCTTTTCTGTTTTGGGGTTTAAAGCAACCACAGCCTACTGGGATTGCTTGGACAGGTGAGAAAGCTGTGTTGTCAAAGTTATACTGTTACACTGGTTTCAGTGCCTAAATAGATAATGTGATAATGTGTTATTTAAAATACATTTATCTAGAGAATTTATTTTCATTAGAAAGGAAAGGCATCTGTATGGAGAAGTTTAATGTAAAAATATAAAGTACTATGGGACTGAGTCAAGGATGATCATTTGTAAGAAGCAAATTATAAAACAACCTATTTTAAGTAGTGCATCAAAGTTCCCACCCTACTCTCAGGCTAGCATTACAAGCAGTAAAAATCCCTACCTTTTTCTATTTCACCAGAAATTTATTTCACTAACTTATTAAACACAAGTAGTGAAAATGGTCTGGAGACTTGATAAAACAAAAGTGTTTTAGAGACTGCATCTGCATAAACTACTCAAGAGTTTTTGTCTCAGACAACATTAAATAGTCTGAATATTGTCTACTATTTTGTATATAAGCTGTCAATTAATATTTTCCTTTATACTATAAATAGCAGCACAGAAAGCAAACACAATTTTGGAGTAGCATCTGAATACACAGCATAGCA
Source organism: Toxostoma redivivum (assembly GCA_013397375.1). Lineage (NCBI taxonomy): Eukaryota > Metazoa > Chordata > Aves > Passeriformes > Mimidae > Toxostoma > Toxostoma redivivum. Next base: position 136,429 of record VXBI01004275.1, read on the forward strand.
TTTCCAGCCACATCATCTGTAAACTTTTAAACTAAAGTTTAAATATGTTGGTTTCTCTGGCAGGAACATTATCAATATCATCAATGAATTTGATCTTCCAGAAGAAAGCATCATGCGACAGAACTACACATCCTGGATTAGTGTTTTGAATTCATCATATCCAGAAAAAATTGCTGGACTCAAACTGAAAAGCTGTGATCTTCAAGAATTTCTTGATCAGGTACCATAACTGCTTCCAACAGGTAATCCTTAAACAAAGTTACGTAGAAGGATCAGTATCTTCCTTTTTCTTTTAAGTACAAGTGCTCTGTTCTGCAATGTGGGCAGAAACTGCTGGTTACAAATTAAGTTTACAACATCAAAATTTCAACATGAAAGATTATAGAAAAAGGATGCTGAATGGGAATTTCCTAAATCTGTATTTAAGGAAGTATCAAAAAATCCATTACAATATACACTGTTCACCACCAAAATACATCATGATCCTCTTCTTCTCCTTATTTTCCAACCCTCCTAAAACATTTCCCCTACCACTAGACACAGACATTTCTTCTCTGTTTTCTTGTCCTACCTCATTCCACTCGCTCCAGGGATCCTGTTTGGCACAGTCAGTGTGTGTCAATGCACGACAGGCCTAATATACCATAATAATGCTAAAGCAGGCTATTTTGCTCACATGATGGACAAGTCCAAGGACAAAATTCCAGCCCTGGTACAAGTCAGTTTCTTTTGTCTCACTTCTTCTGATGGCACCCATTTCTGATTTGCAGTTTGAAATACTTTACTTCCAAATCATAGCAACATTAGCATTTTTCCATGCTTAGATTTAAATATCCTTATCCTTGAGAGGTAAATCAAAAGAAATTTGGTTGAAATTGGCCTTTTCCCTATTAGTCTTTTCTACCCTGGCCATTATAGGGGATTTTGTGACCAATGATTCACCAATTCTCTTGGTGTTAAGAGTGGTAATCTTTCTTTGCAGAAGTTAATACATCATATTTTTAAAATGTGCATTTAAGGTGGTATTAGCAAAACAATTGCTATTACAATTACAATTCTCCAATCTGCTTTACCCTGAACCCATCTCTCTGCAGGCTAAAATTCTGCTCCACGACTGTCTAGATATCTTTAGTAGAACATTTCAAATTAAATTCTGCACTGCTCATTTTCTCAGCTGCTGGCGGCCACAGAGGGCACAGGCTGACCAGGAACCTTGACTCCAGAGAAGGACAGCAGTGTGTTATCATTACTTTATGCATGAGAAATGACATTGTAGTATGTATTTTTATCTGTTTGTGACTTCTGCAGAGTGTCTCAGGAAGTGGCTTGGCTTTCATCGTTTTCACTCAAGCTATCATCCTCATGCCAGGCTCCCAAGCCTGGGCCATCCTATTTTTCATAATGTTGTTCAGCTTGGGCCTTTCTTCGATGTTTGGAAACATTGAGGGTGTCTTCACTCCTCTTCTAGAGCTTCAAATTATACCTAAATCAGCACCTAAAGAGCTACTATCTGGTAAGGTATTTGCTTTGTTCAAAGATGGTGGCTTCCTTAGAGATGCACAAACTATCAACTGCTTAATGAATATCACAGAGGAATTAATAATTTGTGGTATTAATTTAGCTGAATCTCACAGTGTAAGTAAGGGCAGTGGGTTATGTTTGCAGAAGATAAGCAGAGAGATGAGGTAGCAGTTATGGCAGAAGATATCAGGTGACAATATTATATTGCCTTTGCCAGTTTTTTCTTAGTTTGCAAGTCAAGCTGTTCGTTAGAGAAAGCTTGTTAAATTGTTGTTCCTAGAGTCAAGCTCACTCTGAGCTGCTGCAGTCATAAGGAGGAGCCTTGTCTTCCCTTAAGCCTTTGGCACAGATTCAAATCACTTTAAAGCACTCAGTGACATCAGCTGATCTGCCATAATCACCTGCACTACTTACCACTGTAAGAGAGGTCATTCACTCCTATTTCACCCAGGTTTATGCTGCTACAGATTGCTTCACATTTACTGTGAACATGTCAGAGTAGAAAATTACCACTTGAAAAATGAGGATTGAAGGTGTATGACTCTGTTTTGGCACCAAAACTGGAATCTTTTTAACCAGAGATGGTTACTGAATGAAACCTGCTCCTTAAGAACCAGACTTGATGAGAGTCTGAGATCCTACTGTGAAACTGGTCAGAAAAATCTATGGCAGTTGCAAGTAATGGACTAATATTTCTGCAATGTTTCCTTTTAAATTCTTATAGGAAATATTGCAGTCATGCCTTTTGTAGGGTATTCCTGTGGCATCTAAACTGTATCCCTAATTTTACAATTTTTCATGTAGAAACAAATTTATTCCCAATTTGATGAGTTAACAACATTATTTTAAAATTGATTTTCCAACTGTGAACTTTTTTTACAAAAGAAGTCTGGAGGCAGCATTTTACTGAGTTGAACCAAAGGCCATGTCACAGTTAGAAGCAATCAGCAACACATTAGAAAGACACACAATCTGATTAGTAGCCCAGACTGATTGTCTGTGTCCAGCAATACCTTTATTCCCTCTTTTCCTTCCCACTTTTTCTCTCAATTACCCCAAATCTAAATCTTGGTAAAGGGGAACTGTACAGAAGTGTGCTGAAGTGTACAGACAAATTCCAAGGCCTGAATGGAAACTAGAAAACAAACCAAGCTAAGTAAAATATCCAAGCCAGGCATTTTGTGCACATGTAGCAATATGTACTGCTATCCAGAAAGCCTGAAGGCTCTCCTAGATTTTAGAAAATGAGCATCTTTACTGAGGTAAGAGTCCTTTGGGCCATTTTCTCTTGTTGTACCCAGCACTGAAGAATGGGTATCAAACACCAAGAACCACTCATTTTCCAATCTGATCAATATTTATAACCTCTGCTTTCCCAGTTGTACAGAAGTGTGCTAAAACCCAAATGATACATGCTGGAACACAAGGGACACACACATTTGTAGCTCTGGGCTCTCTGAGGAAATAGGGGCAGAAATCCAGGGAGTCCTTACACTTCCAAGGTGCCACCTGCCTGCAGTTTAAGCTTATGGCTGCATGGAAATGAGGCACTTGAAACTCACTACAGCAGTCAAAAATTAACACTGAGTCACAGCACAGTGTAGGCTGCCTGATGGAAGGAAGTACCAACAACTGGAAGATGCTCTGAGTCACATGAATGCATTCCTCCTGTAACAGTAGTGCTCTTGGCCAACACACAGGGGAAAACTGAGTTTGAAAAGTGGTATTAGCTCCCCTAAGGAGAAAAGAGCTTGTTGTATCTCCATAGAAGGAGAAAGAATAAAAATTCTAAGAACAAAAATAAACCTACCAAGTTCAGTACTCCAGTAACAAAGATATCTTTTTTTCTTCAGGTATAATATGTCTAATTAGCTTCCTCATTGCTCTGTGTTTTACACTGGGTTCAGGGAGTTACTGGATTGACATTTTTGACAGATATGCAGGCTCAGTGCCTCTTCTAGTCCTTGCTTTCTTTGAAGTGATAGGAGTTGCGTACATCTATAAAATTAAAAGGTATGTTGGAAAGTGTTGGTTTATTTTTTTGATGTTTTAGGTATTATTTGGTGGTTTTTTTTTTAAAGTTAAGCAGTTAATAGTTGTTATAAAGTTGTTTATTGTAAAAGTACATTAGTTTTGAAAGAAAGAGTTACACAAGCATTGAAGTCCATGTTAAGTTTTGTTATAGAAGTAAAACCTTTAAATAAATAGAAGAAATAATAGAAGTAGAAGCTGCTCTCGCGGGTTTTAGTAGGGCTGACATTGTTGCTGCAGCAACAATTTTTTTGGGCAATGATGATGGTGGTGAGAGAGCAGGAACAAAAGCAAAAGGCAAAGCGAAACAACAAAGTGAAGCTTTTTTTAATACATGGATTTTTCAATAGGAACTTCTTAACAAGCTAAAGACACAAATTTGAACTACTATTTTTTAACTTATAAGAATTTTAAGTTTAGTACGCCAGGTTACGTACAAACTATGCACATGGTACATTTTGTTCTATCTGAAAAATGTAAGCAACATTTTAACTATAGCTTTATTATGTTTAAAATTATGTTCTTGGAGCTTCTACGGCAACATTAGTATTTAGGACTATGCCTTTTAACCTTTACTAGAACTTGCACTTTTGCTTTGGTATTTGAGACCTTTTATTTACTAAAAGCACTTAAAACTTACTCTTAATTACTTATTTACTTGCTTACTTATTTTAAAACTTAAATTTACACCTTTACTTTATGTGTGAGTGGCTTAACATACTTTAATTTATTCAAATGTTTTAATTTAATTCCTGCACTTTGATTTCTCTCTGAAGAATTCAGAGAGACTCTTGATTTACAGACTCCAACAGGAAAGAGATGAAATATTTTTCTTGTAAGACATAAATGTAGCTCCAGTTGCAGTAACTTTGGCCCTGACCTGATTTGATTTGGTGCTGGTTAACTGAGACTTCTTCCTAGCATGCTATGTTTGTTCCCTTTTAAATATCTGAATAGTTTACAGAACTGCTGCAATATTATTATCATTTATTTACGCTTGGAAACTTTACACTAGGTACTCAGGTAATTAAACTGACAATGTAAATTGGTCATTCATCTCTGGTATGGATCAATAAAGATCTACTTGAATGATAGTATTTACTCAAGCAAGTAGTGCATTATTAAAGAATGGTGTGGAATAGAAAAGATTTACAGTGCTGTACTCTGTGTTTCCAACTTATAGGAAACTATAAAAAAGGAAAACTATTATCATTCTAGATCTGACATCATCATAAACATACCTTCTTTTACAAGGTTCAGTAAAAATGTGGAATGGATGACTGGACGAAAACTCAATCTCTACTGGCAGATCACATGGAGGTTTATTAGCCCTCTGCTCCTGCTAATTGTCTTCATGGCCTTTGTTACTCTGCAGATGCAGAAGCCACCAAGCTACACAGCCTGGAACCCTAAATATGTATGTTCTCAAATATTTTCAGAACTTCTAATAAAAGGAACAATTATCTTCCTCCCTTACCAGATCCTTTAAGATCATTGTTACCTACTGCTTACCCATAGAATATAGCCTGAAGTGATGTAGTGCTCAGAATGAGAAGTCTCCAGTGTGCAGAGAGGTTACACATACTAGCACATGTCTCTTCTTAAAGTGTCTTGTTTATTCCATGCTCCATATTTCTTATGGATGTATGTAATGCTCAGAAGTTGAAGTGAAACATATCACAGACATTCCATACCCACAGGGGGTTCAGAGGTAGAACAAATGCCTGAGCAGAGCTTTAGAGCTGCATTAATTGACATCAGGGATGAAGGCATTTCTCAGCAAGAACTATCAATATCACTGGGGCCCTGGTTAATATATGAATGTGTACTTTTGACAGACAGATGGGGAGGCAGTGGTCTGAGAACAGTGTTGGCTAATTCAGCAACAGACATGTCCATGCTGAAAACATTTGATCTGGATGTCACTGTCTCACATCAATTACAGTTTCTTTGAGCCCTCTCAAATACACCTGTTAGGGGCTGAAGATCAATTCTGGTCTTAAACTATGAGAATTGCACACCAGCAGTGTCTCCCTCAAATGCCATCAAGGATCTACCATCCCAAATAAAACTAATAGACTTGCAGAAATTGCTTTATCATAATTCCCCCAAAACCTCTAATATACATCTTCCCTGTTTGCCAAAGAACATGCTCAGTAATTGCTGAAACCAGGTAAGCTTTGAATACAAGAATGAACATAGTTTAACCAAGAGAGGGTGAAGGTCTGATAACACTTTGGGCAATCCCCATATCCTTAGGTATGTGTCAATTCCAGCTGTACATCTTTGAAACTGTAAAACATTTACAGCTGTCTCTAGACCCACAAGAAGGGTTTCTAGAGGACACAGCCACCAAATGCTACTGCAGACAGAGTAAAACTTTCGCTATCCTTACTAAAACAGCGTAATCAAAATAGAAATCATAGCAAAATCTAACTGTACCTACAAACTATTTCCTTTGCTTGCTTTTTTGTCTCCACAGGAAGGCTTCCCCATGAAAGAAGAGAAAGTTTATCCACCTTGGGTACAGGCCATTTGTGTGCTGTTGGCTGCCCTTCCTTGCGTGTGCCTACCTCTGATGGCACTCTTCCATCTGGTCAAAAAGAAGCGCAGGAGCAAGGACCCAAGCTTTGCACCCCCAGAAGTCTTCTCCTGTCAGGGGGCTAACATCAACTTTTCTCATACAAAAGAATAAACATCCATTGTACCTGTCTGTCAGCAAAAATAAGACAGCCTTTGTTAGACATTAGCTGTCATTTGGTATCATCCAACCAACCTGGTATACACAGTTCATATGCTTACAGCAATCACTACTCTGTAAAGAATGCTGTTGTGTTTCCTTTAATTTCAACCACTTTCACAGCTTCACGTACCTCTCCAGCCTGAATTCAATCTTGGAAAGCCTGATAAGTATTGCTGCTGGCTTCTGTCTTTCTTCACTTAAAAAAACCTGGTCTGTTCCTAAGGATCAACAACCTAAACTGGAACACAAGCATCTTCAGTTTCATTCACTGTCCTGCTCCCTTGCTCCAGGAGATGCAAAATGGGAGCTCTTTAAGAATAAGGACTGTTCTTTTCAACTACACTCTAACTTTTGTAAATCCCTATACACATTTAAAACAGCAGTCATTTTGTGATTATTTCATATCCTCAAGCATTCCAAGAAGCAAAGAAAAAGCATCAGCAGATAAAAGAATGTATATTAAGTAAATTTGAGCAATTAATTGTGCACAAATCTCTTATCTTAGCATATTCCAGAATTTACTGTAGTAGAAAATACTGTAAAAAATTTCCCGATTTCCCCCCCTTTATTTCTAATACAGAACACAATAGCTGAATAGCATAACAAAAATGCAGATGTATAGCAGCCTTTCAGTGAGCTGCATCCTTACAGGACATGAAATTAATCTTTATTGAAAAACAGGATTTCCTGTACTTGGCTGCAGATCCTGGCCACTGTGTAGTGCTGGGAGATGAGGCTTCCTCTTGTCAAGATACTTGAGGAACCAGCAGCCTCTGAAAAAATGTGGGGAAAGTATGTGAGGATTAAGTATGACAGTGCCTTCAGGCTGAGTCAAGGAAGAAAAAGGATTAGGGTTATAAGTCTGTAAATACATAAATAAGAATTTTTAACTAACTAAAGCATACATTTTATATTCATGTTTCTGACTACTATTTAGTTAGCTAAATGTTCATTATAATCCTATAGGCAACTATATTCACCAGGTTTAAGTAGTCAGAGTTCTGATCTTAAACAAAATCACATCCGGCTAATACAGACAGAAGCTAAGAAAATAATTAAATTAGATCTAAAATACTTTCAAGTCTATAAAATCCATCTTGAGTCACTGTCATGGTACCCAGACTTGACTTTTGAGCTGTCCCTTCCATTCACCAGAAGGGAGACTTTATGGATCACCGGACATGCAGTTCAGCTCAGGACAGGACTCCAAGGGAGGACAGTTTTCAGCTCCAGTAACTACAAATGATGGCTGGGAAACACAAGCTGAAGTTACTGTTTAGCTCAAGTAGGCATGTAGAAAAATGTCTTTAGCAACTCTTGCATGAACACTGCTTTTCTGTTGTCAATGCACTTCTGATGTGATTTCTACCAAAATTGCTATGCCAAAACTCTAGCCTTATTCCAATAAAGTTCCCCTTCTTATTCATGAAGAATAAGATGATATCCTATAGGTACATTTTTCTCCTGAATACCTCAATTGTGTTACTTGAGGGAGCACATGTATGCAAGCACCTTCCGCTCACTCTTTTCCCAATCTTTTATCTCCATATACCATCAAATCTTCTTTGCTCTAATATGCTGTGGTGAACTTGTAACGTTCTGACAGACAGGACTTTCCTAGAATTGTGTAGGCTGCAAGAACCACCTGGGTTCTCTGGGGGTAAATCAGTAAAAGACATAAATGCAGCCATGGTGATGTTCAGCCTTAACCAGAAGCCACAGCCCTAAAACAAGGACATCAATTGCCTATTAAAGGAAAAAGCCTCAGAAGGAGCAGTGGAACAGCACTATAAATAAGGACAAATCCAAATTATCATAATACAATGAACAGAAAACAGATGCAGAAAGAAAAGCATAATCTTTCTGGAACACAGGCAGTTTCCTACATTGGGAAATTTGATACCTACCTTAACCTGAGATTCCCAGTCCATATTTCCTTCCCAAAAGGAAACAGTGGGGAGAGAAGGACATGTTTGATGGAGGCATCCAAGATACTGTGATCTCCCCTAGAGGGGCTTCTGTAAAATTCCTTCCTTAAGCTCTGTAGACAACACTAAAAACAAACAATGTTCAGCCCTACTTCTCCCCCCAGCAAGCTTAACTTCCTGAGTGGTTTGCAACACTTGCAGGGCAGGTTGAGCAGGGAGTTATGTTCAGTGGTTTAGCTCTCAGTCCCTCTACTTACCCTCTCTTAAATACTGAGACCTTAACCTTCACCGCAACCTCTCAAATCTTTTGAAGTTTTCCCAGCTGTACAATGATTGTTGAAAATCCACATTACAGATTCAGAATGCTCCTAAGGTAATTCATTTAATATTTCTAGATTCAAGTTATTCACTCTACCCAAACGTCTCCTGTCAGCAGTTGCTGTTTAACACACTGACTTGCTACCAATTAAGTAGAATATTTTTTGCCACCATAATGGATCACACTATTTCTTTTAGAACAGTTCTGTGCCAGAATAGCTTTATGGAATATTTCTACCTTCCCAACACTATAAACATCTATTTTTAGAGCAAAAACTGTATGCCCCTGCCATAGTCAATCTATTCCTTACACATATACTAATAGCATTTTCTTTCAATTATCATAAGTCACAGCAGCAACTTCAGGTTTCCAGTACAGACTGCCAGCTCTTCTTCAAATCTCCGAATTCTCCAATTGCTAAAACATGTACCAGTTTCAGCTTTACTTTCACTTGCCTTTTTGAGGGAAGGATATTCTAAAGGAAATAATCTTCTCTTGTGATTTTTACACTGTATTTGTATCAGTTTACAAACAGCTACTCTTTAAAACTGATGACTCAGCCAGTAATTATTGGGAAAGACAAATACCAGCTCAGAGAACAGCAAGCATTACACAGTATTCATTTTTATAAAATTACATCTTCAGCTCAGACTACATCATAAGTTTATTTTCTCACGGAGAAAAATGGGCTAATCCAAGACATTCCCTCCGTTCTTCATGTTAGACCATCTTGCTGTCTCTTCCTGCCACATGATCCCATAAAAGCAAGCTTTCTGCCCTGCCAGGCCTCTCCCATGCAATGTTGTCACTGATAGCGCTCCCTCATCCAGCATCACTGCAGACCACTGAGGGGCATGGGGGTGTTTAAATGTTTGAGCTGCTGGCTGGAGAGCAAGCGTGTTGGTCTTCATCTCTAGTAGGAACAATTACTCTGTGACTTGTTTAAAAATGTATTTTAAGAGTGCCACTTTACAGACAGAAAAAAACCAAACCTGTATGACTGACTGTACATTTTGAACTGAGTTATGATGTTAATGGACAGACTGAAATACTGCAAATCAATCACCAATCCCTGTGTGGTGGGGATTTGCCAGGGATGAGGCAACCATGACTTCTCTGGGCAACCTCTTCCAGCAGCTCAACACCCTCACAGTAAGTAATTTCTTCCTTATATTGAATGTAAACCAACTCCCAGTTTTGGGAGCCATTCTCTCTTTTTCTATCACAGTATATCCTTGTAAAAAATTTGTTTTTACAGAGCCAAAGATATGCAAATAGAAAAGCAATATACTTGGTATATTATCTAATTGAGAACTTTTGTTTTGTAGCTATAAATGCACTAGCATCATTCTGTAAAACACTGCAGTAAAAATATCACTAAGTATTCAAAATAAATAAAACATATATCAAACAAAATCAGCTCAGACAGTGAAATTTTGGCATATATTAGTTGTGATCTGCAAAGCATAAAATTTCTAGCCTCTGCATCTTGCCATGAAATGCATTTGCCCTGTGCAGATAATGGCTTTTTGACACATAAACCAGCATATTAAAGATTACTATAAAATAAAAGCCTTGGAAACAAATATGTGTTATTGCAATTAACCAACCAATTTATTATAAAATAGTCTGCAGCACAGAGAAGTAAAAGAAAAACTAAGACAACTAATTGAGCCAAGTAAATAATTTTGTACAGAACATAGTTTAATGATTCCTTCATCAAGAGGATGGGAATCATGGAACATAACCAAGTAAGTTACTTCAAACAACCTGTGAATTTACAAAAAAAAAAAAACAAACAAAACCACAAACAAAAAACCCAAACAAGAAGGCACTAACAAAACTGTCTGCTCTTTTTATGTCCTTGCATAGTATCTGAGAAACAGACACATGAAACTTCTGAGTCAACTTGCTTTTGGCCCACTTTACCAAAATAAATTACAGAGAAGTCACCTAAAGACATAGCATTTATTTTCAAACCTGGGAAAATTATGGAATAAACCTCAACCAGTTAGTCCAGGATAGCTTTGAAATCTTGACAAAGAGCCGGTTCTGTCACTGCCTGCAGTAGTGCCACAGTATCCTCCGGGATCTTCCTGATTATCCGCCTCTTACCTACCAAAATATCAGAAACAATTCGTAACAACTGCAAATAACTATTAATTCTGGTTTAGGGAAAATGCTAATGAAGCAATCAATACTAGCTAAAACCAACTAAAATGTTGAAACACCTGGAAAATGGGGACAAAAAAAGCTACAATAAATTATGCTGCTGTTCTTCCACACTTAAATCAGGCTAAAAAATAAAAAAGGTTCGAAATTGTATGTGCAAATAGTTACAAAGAAAATCAAGGAGCAAATTCCTCCTAATTTCTGTTTTTGTAACTTTTTTTTTGTTTGGATTTGAGAACTTCATTAAATTTTAAAAAGTAAATTTTGAAAGTTCAACAACTTTACCCACCAAATAAGGCCTTCCATTAAACCACAGTTAATTTGAAAGACTGAATGTCCCATCAATATAAATACAGACAGTAAAAAGGACTTTTTACAGATTAGGAAGAACATATAAAATCCTAGCAACAGTTTAAGTCCGTCACTAAACAGAGTCGGAAAAATTGTCAATGGTGCAGAAAGCCAGAAGTACTAAATAAACATTTGCCCTGTATCTGGAAAGGAGACAGATGATGTATTTATATCTTATCATGATAAGGAAAGACTCTTGCTCCTTTCCCCACTAGTAATAACAGGAGGGATGTTAAACAATAACTGTGTTTTAAATACTTAACTCTGAAGAATGATGACAACTCATGACAAGCCTGACATTGATATTTAATAGGTTTGGGAATAGTGGGAAGTACTCCTCCCCAAAACCTATGACCTTGATATTGATTCCCATGGAGTGTAATGGAAAGGCATGTGCAGGGACACAAGAGAAAACCAAATTTATATCAATTCCTGTCAATAACATGATCTTACAGAGGTAATAGGTTTTATACAGCCAACACAAACTCCAAAATGACAACAAAAATTGCAGCTGTTAAGTCAACACAGGGGCTTTTACCTTGTTTACCTCTGTGCTGCAGATTACTGCTGCATACAGAGATACTGAGCTAACTTCACAGGATCCCACCTGAAAGTCAGTGACTTCCTTGTCATGACATCTGCACATGCTACCTGATTTCCAGAAGACGAAAATTAAAATACCATGTTTAGAATTAGCTCTGATATCTCTACATAATGGTGTTCTGATTACAATAACATTACCCAGGATTAGTCTGGTGCAGGGCAAACAAAACTAACTTGTAACTGCATAGAAAACTATCAATATCTCTATAAATGGATTTTAGTGTATGCCCAAAGGATCAGGACACCTACTATTGTACTAAATTCAGAAGCAAATACAAATATAAACACCATGTACAATCAGGGACTGGAAAACAGCCTTCACCTATGCTAGAGACCTTGGGGATACAGAGATAATCATGCCCCTTCACACCAAGGGTACACATGTGACTCAGCACCTCAAGATGTCTTTGTGCAGCTCCACCAATTATTGTATCAACCCTTGCTGCACTGGTGGAACAGGGCTAGTGGAAGTACAGGTAAGATTTCAGGTGGCTATAAGCAAATGGAGCGATAGCATTTGAATTACTTGGACCCCAGTGATCTGTCAACCAATCACACTGAAATTTTCCATCCTAAGAGTTTCACAGTAAAGTCACAAGTCATAAGTTACAAGTCACAGTCTGTTAATTGTTCAGGCAGCTGTTAAGCAAAGATTTCTGAAGCCTTGATCTCTCAGTAATGTGCTTGAAGTCTCATATTTCCAAAAGAAACTGGACTCTGTAGATAAAGAGTGGGCTGTCTTAACACTATGGATGTGAAGAACAGATTCTGCCTCACAGAAGGTAAGATTTATGAAAGAATAGCTGAAAATTACTCTTTTCAAGAGAGCATCACCACTGACTTTCTACAGACCTTTGGACTTTTCCTGCTCCACCACCACAATACTCAGAAGTACAACATTAATAGGCTTCCCCAGGAATTTAGGAAGAACGATTACTCCCTTTCTCAAGGACAATTCTCATTGCCAGAGCAGCCAACTGACAGGTGGTCAGCTTTCTCTTCCTGGGTTAGAAACTGCAGAGTCAGACCCATAGCACATGCAAGTTTCAGGTCAGTATTGCAGTTAGGCAAGCAGCTCTATAGGTACAGCAGAAGGAACCTACTGACAATTGCTATTCAAACTGGGAAAACTTTGTCTCTACTTCCCAGCCAATCTTCCCTGACATCTGTGGTGGTGTGCATTTGTGGACAGCAGAGACCACTTTTACAGCTGATGCATGCAGCCATGGAAGGTGAGATTCTGCTGAGCAATAAAGTTGCCTGAGGCAACTGAAAAGTATTGTCAGATTACACAGCAAAGCACAGAGAAGGATGAAGGAGCTCTGGCATGGATTGTGATCTTCCAGTCAAAGATCCCAAAAGCAAAACCTTCAGCATTATAGATGAAAACTCAGAAGTGCCCTATATGGATCTTAGAGAAGTGAGGCAGCTCCCAGAGAACCCATTGTCCTACTGATTACATCTACTGCACTATCTGCTTAGTTCTTCAGTCGCTGTCCCCTGCAGGTGAAGCAAGCAGCACTGCCCTGGTTTCTCAGCAGCAGTGAGCAGACTTGGGACCTCTGATTTTGGTGTCAGTGAGTACCTCAGAAGGAGTTCCTCTGAGAAAGGCTGTTGTAACTCTGCTCCATACAGAATGTCCATAGCTCTCAAGAACGTGGCTGGCAAAATCCAAACCATTAGTTTACTTCCTGTAAAAGTGTAAGTGTCGTCTTGATACATTCCCACTGCACCACCAAGAATCAGGCTCTGCACTCCAGCATTGCTACAAGCCTTTGGTATGGGAAGGAAATGCTTCCTTCCACAAGGAGAGCTGTTTTCTTTTTGGGGCACTCGACCTCAGTGCAGCTATCAAAGGAAGCTTAGGATAGATTTCAAATCAAATAGGTGTTACCCTGGATACATTTCAAATCAAATAGGTGTTACTCTGGAATGTGACCCCAAGAATTTCTTGGTCTTGTATAACAAAACTGCCCAAGCAAGGACTCATTCAGAGTGCAAATTACAGAGTCAGCATCGAGAGTCTGGCCATCACCACAGCTAAATTTATTAACAGTACTGGCTGCTTCAGGAAAATCTCTTGCTGCCCACTTTTAATATCTTAAAATTGAAAATTCTATTATTTATGGGGCTGTCATGCAGGCAAACTGCACAACTGTTTAAGGAAAGAGCTCCCCAGGGTCAAGGGACGCAGCTTCTTTCACCAAATGGAAGTATCAGAGATACGCCAACATCACAACTCTTCAAGAATACACATGCAGTGGAACCAGTGCTTCTGTTTCCAAGTGACCCTGGTGACACTTTTTTGGATAAGAGTTTAAATTGTAGGAGGAGTTTATTTAGTTGCCAGTTAATCTACATTTTTTAAAACAGAAGCTTGAGCATCTGTATTCCATTTAGTTAAATCTGCTGAGAATACTTACATGATTAACACAGTCTTATTAAGCCTTCTGAACTGTACAAGCTTACTGAGTGCTAAGCATCAGCTGTCCTGTCAGAAAAAGGCTCTAGAAAATGCAGTGCTGAAAAACATTTTAATCTGCCTACTTATACTTCGTAAATTTGAATAAAATCAGAAAGATTGTTAATGTACATCCTACATTTTAGGATTAGAAAACTTTAAAAACCCGTTAATTTCTAAGTTTTATTACAATTAACCATAGACAAAACTGTAAAAATAGCTGAATACTTACAGACTTTTAAGGATTTAAGCAGACATTTGTAAACAGCTTCATGATTTGACAGTTTGACAGTGAAGGCATGGTAGCAGAGCCATTCTGCTACATGAATAGGGAATATGCCAGATACACCTTGGTTACCTGCAGCAATCCCTAGAGATAGAAAAGGAAAATAATGTAACTGAAAATGATGAGCATTAAGAAGTATGTCTGGTCTCTCCTCTCCTTCTATAAAACCACCCCAGGATTTTTTACTAGAAACCTGTGTAGTCAGTGAAGTCTTGTACATCAGCAGAAAATGAAAAACTAGCGCCTGAGACTCAATCTTCAGAAAACTGAGTTTAAGAAGAAAAATGCATTGTGATTCTTAACAAGCACCTCACAATATTAAATCTTTATCTTTATCCCATAATCACGCCATCAGACTGCACATTCAAGATGTTCTATTTGTCTAAAAAAAAACCCCAAACAAATCCAAATCTACTACCAAACAAATCCAAACCCACTACTTTATTGCCATTAACATCCTATACCTGCATTTATTGTTTTCAGGACAGCATAGCAGCATGATGCAGTCTGAGAGATAATCCTTAGGAAGAAATGAGGATTTTTTCTAACTTGCTGGTTGAATGGAAATTGGAGAACACAGGCATGGAACCTGTTTACAAAAACAGACTATTTAATCAAAAGTCATTTGCAATTTCAAGTGAACCTATGACTACATAGCTTAGGCACTATACAACATTTAAAAGCAAACATCAGTCTTCAGCTGTATCAACACAGTTACTGCAATGACACTTCTCCCATATATACACATTCCTGGAATGTCAGACATACATGATGTTTGTTTCCAAATTTCATTCTGAAAGATGATCTTGAAGCCATCTGCCTTGGTAATAGACTCCTCCTCTGAGGACAGCACAATTGTGCTATGTGCAGGGAAAATTAAAATGCCCATTGTGACCAATTCCGTATCACAGAACATGCCACCAAAGAACACCCACATGAGAGAGTGTGAGAGGAAGAAAAAACAAAGCAAAACCCCACAATAAATTCTGTTCAGGTATGCAGGAAAATAGACTTCCAAATGATTCCACAGACCAAGATACTCAGTCCTTTGCCTTTTTGGAAGCCAACTCTACAGAAATTACTTGTATTGTATGCTTCCTTACACCAGTGAAAATATTTTAAAACTGCTGACTTCTTTTACCTTCAGACTCTTACATTATAATCCTGCTAATGCTGAATATAGCTAAGTACAATGTTGATTTTTAATTAATCAACAATGTATATACTTGTTTATTAAATTAGCTCAGCATATTGCAATCACTTAAAGAAACTGTGACATTTTCAATATTTAAAGGATAGACCCAAGTACCTGCTGCATAACAGGTCTTGGGCTGAATTAACCTGATATGCAGTTATCATAGTGGATAGTCTTTTAAATAACCTATAAAGGCCACTGTTAGAATGTTACCATAAAACCAAACAGAAGTAACTAAATGATCATATCTATCAGAGAAAAATCTTAAAATCACCCACAACACAAAAGTTTAAGAGCTGGACACATCAGTGCTGTACTAGACAAACCCAAGTACACTTCTTGGACAAAGAATATAGCTTGAATGTGGACCAAGATGAATTTAAACCAAAATGTCCCTTTGTAACAAGTGTGAGCATAGCAAAAGAGCAACATCTGATTTCTGTGAAGAGAAGAACTTCTTGCACATTTTCTGTGTTAAAGCAATAAAAACCCAATTACTTGCTGCTGCCAATCATTCAAAGTTTCCAATGTTCATTGTTTAGTATTTTCTTCCAACTTACTTATTAGTTTTTATTTCTTTCCTTTATCTTTGTTTAAAATATTCACTTCCTCTGCTGATCAAG
Organism: Toxostoma redivivum; assembly: GCA_013397375.1. Taxonomy (NCBI): domain Eukaryota; kingdom Metazoa; phylum Chordata; class Aves; order Passeriformes; family Mimidae; genus Toxostoma; species Toxostoma redivivum. Next base: position 152,662 of record VXBI01004275.1, read on the forward strand.
CCCAGCTCACAAATGCCAAGATATTACCAGCTAAGGAGTAATTAAAACATTATCAGCAATAAGAAACTACAATTAACTTGGTAGAATGAAACCTCACTTTACCTAAAGTTATACTGGTCAAAGTTCTATATGACTTAACAGATACAAAGTTCTAACTGACCTAAATATAAAATGGCTAATAAGGCTTCTTGTAATACTCCTGAAGCAAAACAGACTGGTTGTCCTGAGGTCAGCTGTCAAAACCAAGACACTGAACATCCATTTGGTGAAGTATCACTTAAACACACACATCAAATATATTCCTGTATCCTAAACCTAACGGCATTAAGAACAGTGTTGAAACAAGAATAACTTGAGCTACTACTGACATTTACTACTGCATACATCACACACACACATACACATACACACTGCACACTTACATGGCATACTTTTTTCTAATTCATAGCTCCTCCATGTGTCAAGAAAGAGTAATGAAATACTAACGCTTTCTTCAGAAGACAGTGACCTACCTGTAAGCCTGGAGTAAAAGTATCTTGTAGATGTTAATGAGAACTGTTCTAAGGCTGTTGATCTAGAACAGTACAGAAACACAGCCATAAGAATATTTTAGTGCCATAAGAGGATTTGCTGAAGATCTAGACAAAAAACATTTTATGCTAAACTTTAAAGACTTCTTTTATACAACTAAAGTTATCAACATTGTGAAGGATCACTTCTGGAACCCTACATTTTATTTGATGTCAATATTTCCAGGTTATGTGGATTTCCTCTCAAAATAAACTTTCATGTTAGAAGTCAAAGCAGTTTGAATGCTCTTCATCACTAATCACAATATTGCCAAACATCCATTTTAATATTCCCACCTGTAAATCAAGAAATAAACTATGACATTTCAGTTTGAGGACTGCACTCAGTTTGTATTTCATGTTTTTCCCAGCTGTTATATTTGAATTGAAGGAAAGACTTGATCTGATGGAAGTACAGGTGTAACTAAAAAAAAAAGTAAAAAAGTAATTAAACTCCATGGGCTAATAGACTAAATTAAATTCTGTAAAGTAAGCCTCATTTAACTTCCCATGTTACAGAGATTTCCTGCTAATCAATGAGGCAGTAGCTAAAAGATGACCATAAATAAATTCAATGTTGAAAGAGACTAGGCCCTGTGGCATTAAGGGTATTACCTAAGGGCTGAAAAATTGACCCTGCTAAAAAAAGCCAATTCAGTAACTTGAAAAACAAACTAAATATATTTCTTAAACACATTGTCTAGCCAGAACATTATTAATTACTCCGGCTACAGTCATCTTATCTATATCTATGATCCATGCAATGCAGGATCTTAGGCTTGAAGCCATCTTAGTTACTGGAACAACCCTGATGTCCCAGCTACTTAAATCAAGATTAGCAAAAGCAAAGCTTTGAAACAAACACTGTAGTGGGCTTAGCAGTGCTGGGTTACTGGTTGGACTCTATCTTAAAGGTCTTTTCCAACATAAAGAATTCTATGATTTTATGATTCTGATTAGTGCCTCCTAGACCAGTAGCATCAGTACCCTTTTCAACAAACTATTTCTTTCAAGAACTCAGCAAGCAAATAAACCTCTTTGGCTGCTCATTTTTGGTCCTTTGCTATGGGAAACCATGTCATATAAATTCTTTTCCTAAAATGACCAAACTTTTCTGTTTAGGAAAACTACTGAAGAACTTTACCACCCTATCAGTGGAAAACCTCCTCCTAATTTTCCACTTAAATACTTAAGGGCTGTTTATACCAAAAGTGGTCAGTAGTGCAGCAATATTATCCTTGAGTTTAAACAGTTCTTTCTTTTCAATCTTTAGCAAATGTCTAATGCCATCTCTAGTAGTCCATGTAAAGAATCTACACAACTTTTCAGTAGGATACATTATCCTGTCCTGAGTTCTATGCCACTTCAGACTGTTTTGTCTAAATGGTCAAGGTTGCTAGTTTAAAGAGAAGTTCTCTACCCCACATATTCTTTTCCATCTGAAGTGTACCAGAGGGAACACCTCTGATGTCAAAAGGATTGCTAGTCCCTCTACTCTGTATCAAATTAATCCCAATCTCTTTTGCAATTACTTCAACTACACCATTCCCAACACACCCTTGTGCTTCTCCCACTATGCACAAGACACTGGAAAGCTGACACTGGTGTGTACAATTCTATTTACCTGGAGTAATCGCAGTAAACCTCAAGTGTTTTTATATCTAATAACAAACCACACCACGGGATCAAACGACAATCTGGCAGCTGTTTAAATTTGGAACATCCTGGGATATCATCAACAGGAAAATTCACCACTGTCTTATTTGGGTTTATTAAAAGGCCGTACTCAGGAATACCTGATGTTAGAGTCCTAAAACAGATATAAACAGTTAGGCTAAGCCCCCCCAAGCAAAGCAGACAAAAACTGGCACCATGCTGCAAGACACAGGATCTTGAACAAAAGGGCAGAAATCAAAAAATAAAGGGAACCACAGCCAACTCTTCATGTCAAGGAACATAGCTAGAAATGAAGAAAGTGAAGACATTAGAGGCAAATAAAAACATAAAATAAATAAACTTGAGGATTATGGAGAAAAAAATTCACAGATTAATGCAAATTAAGCACATCAGCCATGCAATACTTGAGACAAGCTGTATGAACCACACTCACAGAAACCTCTCTGAAACAAAAAATCACTGGAAAAAGACAGATGACAAGTTATTGTTTTTGGGGGGAATCTATATAACAGGAACCTCACTTATCTGATGAAAAGTTTTGAACTTTGAGGGGAACATTTTCCCTAAGCATGTTTTCACTGCCAGAATGCCTGCTGATTACCTGCTACATACTTTATCAGCAGTGTCATGGACAAGGAGCAGTTTGGCTTACTTGGCAATGTACTTAAGTGCAGGCTTCATCCTTTTAAAGAGAGGAAGAGGTAGGCTCTTCTTCTTGTGAAGTCATGGTCTTAATGCTATCTCCTCAAAACTAGTTTATTGAGTTCCCCAGTTCTAATACTACATAAGGAAACATTGGTACTACTGCATTTGTGGCAGAGAGCTCATAGGATCTGATCTGTAAACAGTTCTGGAAATCTCTCAATGAAAAGGCTACTTCTCTACAGAAAATCAACATAGCTGGTATAGAAGTTGATTTAGAACAAAGATGCAGACAACTTCAAAGGGCAAGAAGGACAGTATCTTCACTGCTACTCAAGTGACATGGTGCTGAAAAGATGTTACAGAGATTAATAGCTTGAAGCCTTTGCTGTTAGTTTATAATTTCCAGAACTGTAAAGCCAGAGATCCCTAGAAATTTCCTGCTGTTCTGATAAGGAAATGAGGACAAACAAAGTCTTCAAAATACACTATTCACTTATACTTCAAACTGTACTTAATTGATTGTTCCATCGCCTTTCAGGCTCACAACTTTCTGACTGCATCTTTCTGACAACTGAAAAGCATGATGCAACTGACTACACTGCACATGCTACGCTTTTCTTCAAGACCAATCCTCTGGATCCTTTAAATTGATTTTGGCATCAGCAGAACTCCCTTAGAACTGACTGTACACTCCTATCCACAGTAATCAGGAGCCTCTTCTGATATTCAAATTTTAAAGAAAGGAGTTCTGAAGCACAATAAAGAATTACTGTTTTAAAACTTCCATGTGAACTGCATACTACCATGCTATTGGTATCTTCAGATAGTCATCATGGAATGTTAACAACCAGAAAATTCTTAGCAATATTGGATCAGACCAGAGCTGCATTTCTTCCCTGGGAACAGAAAGCAGTACCACGAGTGCCCAATAAAAACATTTTGAGAAGGCAAATAAGACATCTCAAAAATTTTAGAGAAAATGGTTTTGATAGACAACTTTCAGCTGCTTTGGTTAGGCTGCAGTACTAATTTTTGTTTGAAGCTCCATCAAGGTTAGTAGGTAGGTCCCTATTTCCTTAAGCAGGAATAGTCCACCATGTGAACTGCAGCATACTGTTAACTGGCTATCAAGAAGGCAGTTTTAGGATTCTTCCCAAGCACAGGCTACTACCAAGGACTCCAAAACAGCCCTTGATAGTTAACTCATAAAACAAATACACCTATGTGCACAACGATGAAAAATAATTACATAAAAGGCAATAATGCTTACTGCTTTGAAGACTGTGACTCTAATAGCATACCTTAGAAAAGTTTTTGCCTTCATTAAATGTGGTGTAAGCAGCAAAAAATCATCAATGAGACGTATTAGGACTCTGTAATCAAGAAGAAACCAATGTTAGATTTTTCAATACGTAACCCTTTCAAAGTTTTTTCATACACCTGAGATCAACAATGTGCCTGCCTATTTTAATTCACAATATGATAGAGGCCGATATGAACTCCAAATTGAGACTCATGAAGAAATTCTCAGTTTTGCTTCTTTCCTAAACAAAAATGAAAAAATAAATTAAAAAGCAATGAGACTGGCTAGATGAAGCATGAAGGAAATTACAACACACAAACTATTCCACAGTGGCTTCCCTGGATACAAGGGTTTACAGGGGCTTTTCCAAGGAAAAATTTCAGTATCTTTCTCTAGAGGACAAGGAAAAGAGGTGCCAGACCAGGTACACAAGTAGATTCTTGATGGGCTCCAAATCTATCTTCGTTTACCATGTAATAACTTGTTTATGAAGCTATAGCTTGAATGTAAAACAGAATACCGTCTACCACTGTAAAGGTTGAAATTTTCCAACAGAATTCAGACCCCAAGCATACCCATATTATTCTGATAAATCTTGCCTAGCAGATCAGAGGAGTAGCTCTGGAGATGATGTACAGTCTCATCTTCAAAACAAGAGTACTGCCATCACTATGGTCAGATCCGCTGCACCTTGGCCCAGCCAAGTCAATAACCACCTTATTCTTCTGACTTAAAGGAAAAATTAAATTATCAAGATCATTCAACAGACACCTAAGCAACATTCTAAAATCTGCTCTATATAAAGACAGCTGCTATATTAAAAAGTGCATTCTTCTGAACCAGTTTCATCATTTCCATTTTGTAAACAACACCCTTTGAAAGCAACAGACAACTTTTCAGACTCACATTAGAGCATCCTCAAAAGCCTGTAAGAACTACTATTTTGTAGGGAAATGTTTAAAATTCTGACACCTAGCAAGCTTCCCAAGAAGAGACATCAGACAGATGCACTTATCTGGAGTATTCCCAGAGTCTTTTTCATTCTTTTGGGGAAGAATTCACAGCAATAAAGGGAGATGTCTGAACACAAGTTTCAGGGTACAGCTCATGACTAAATACTCTAATCCAGGATTCAGTTGGGGATCTGTTCATATAAAGGTAAAAGGAACCTTCAAAATTTTTACAGCTAATACAGAAGTAAAGCTTTTATCAGGCTAGCTTTCTGTCAAGCTCCTAAGGAGCAAGCACATGCAGGGCACAAAGACTGAGAGAAGATTTACCAAAAATCACACAGGGCTTCAAACAAGAACCAACATATCCCATAAAAAAATCTGCTATAAAGCTCTGAACTTGATAAAATGTTAACATTTACCAATAGTGGATTGAAAAGCCCTCCGGCAGAAGCCTGGAGTATCAGAAAGTCTGTAACAAACATCTTGTCTTGTCTAGGGTGAAAAGACCACAGATGATGTGGGAATGAGTGAGGCATAGCCATAAACTTCTGAGAAGTACAAGAGCAGCTTCTAAGACTCCTTATAGCATCCCTAAATACAGCACTCTTTCTACGAATAAATCTCCTACCAAAAATATAGGAAAGCCTCTCTGCATTTTCTTCTCAATCTTGTGATAAGGAAATTCTCAAAAAAAACAACCACTATTTCACTGAAGCTGCAGAGATGTTTGTGTGCACCACACTCTTAATGAAGTTGGAAATCCTTGAAATTCAAAACTAAATGCCAGAAAATTACTAACACATATACTACATATTATGAAGTACTATAACAGAGCACAGAACAAAGCATCCTTACCCATCCTGCTTTATTCCAGAGAGCAATTTGTTTTCCATATCTCCATAGAATAAGCTGCAAAGTAAGGTTGACAAAATGGAGCCCTGTGGAATTCCACAGCACTGTAAGTAGTACCTACCAAAGAAGAAAAGGAAAAAAAAAAAATCAAAACATGCAACAAGATCACAATAGCTGTTAAATATTTTTTCCAAGTATAACATAAGAAATATACTATATGTTTTCCAGTTAGTCTTAAATTTTTTTGTTCTTTTTTTTTTCCAAGAATCTACATAGAGATCTAGTTTTAACTTTAACAGTGAAAAAAACCTCATTAATACACATACTCCTTTCGTATTAACAAACTCCAGAAGATAATTGCCATTAAATGAAAGAACTTGTATAACTGATCTCAAATCACAAGGCCTCCTTCTGCTGCAGAATAATCCTTCACTGAAGTTTTTTAATTCTTTATGTTACGTCTTACCACGACAACTTCAAGAGAAGTGTTCTTATACCTAAAACAAAGTGAACTGGGAGAATTTTCTATGCTGGCATCAACCAAGTGGGCATGGCTCACAAAACCCAAGAGAATTATTTTCACAACACTTCTTTGAAGCAGTGAGATACTATAATGTCCATTTCACCACTATTACATGAATGACTTGGTGAAGCTGAAGAGAATAAATTCAGACTATATACTACTTTTAAGCACTGATCCTACCTGTATTTTCAGCCATGTGAAAATACTCCTTCCAGCAATTTTACTTTTGTTAAATGTATTATGTAGTATTAAAAGATTCCTTAGAGGTCCCCAGCTCAATAATCAGTGTTTTTCTCAAAACACCAAGTTAATGTTGACTGTGATTTTTTTAATGAGAAAGAGTCTATTTATTTACTGAAAATATGGGGTTTTTTTTGGATAAAAAATAACAAGCTGCTTAAAAGAGATAAGTTAATTTCAGGACAAACAGTATTTTTTCAGTCAAATTGGGACTGAACTTGGAAGTGTGAAGCTGGTTTTGTCAGGGTGTGCTTTCTCTGAAACCATTAAAATTCCATGACATATACTCACGTTGGTTAGTCATTATTAAAGTATGCCACAAGAGCATTCTTATGATCCTGCCAAAGGGAGTGTAAGCATCAATGCTTGAAAAAATATAAACATGCTTCCATGTGACTCATTGAGAGCATTTCTCAGTCTCCCTCAGTCCTATGAGATTCTAAAATAAATATTCTAAAACAAAGGTATTTTTTCCAGAGCAAGAAGCTATTCATTCTAATATAAATCACTCTGAATTTACAAATAATGATCATGTACGTACTTTTTTTTAGACATGGTACATATTTGCCACCTAGAGGCAAAATATAAGTATTAAGTCTGTATCTCTACTAACACTAGAAGAAATCTGCATCACTACCTTCTGTAACATCTCAATCTTAATTTTGGAGTTGCCAATAATTTAAATTCCTACTGATACTGCCTTTTATTTTTTATTGCAACTTGCCAAGTAGCAATACCATTGCACTACATGGAAAAGACTGACAAGGCTCTTGCATGATTGCTTGGATGTTACTCTTGCTTTTGCTCACCGCTATGGATCCCATAATTTTGAAGTGTATTCCTTTGGAATTGCACTTGCAGTTTTAAATGAAGGTTATTTCACATTCTATGGAATAATACATTATGAAGGTTGTTCCATATTCTAAGGAATAATGCATTGTAAATAGTTAACATCATCCAAGTAGGGAAAAGAAATTTTATTCAATATAAAGTTGACTCTTTGTGTTTTTTTGGAGCTTAAACCAATACACAATTTTCTCATTGATATGAAATTAAAAAATCTTTAAAAGATAGCTATCAAAGAGTCAATTAAAGGTATCTGCTTAACAGAAAACAAACAAACCAACCAAGCATGCTATATAAAGAATAACTGATTTCTTTTTACCTGTTCCTAATCTTCAGGATGCTATTATGTATCATTTGAAGGAAAAAATTAAACAGGCTGGAACTTGTCTCTTGGAAAGTTAAGCTCTAGAAATGTGACAAAACAAAACAAGATTTGAAATGAAAAATACACAGAAATGAAGATACACAGAAATCTTTTAAAAAGTAGATTGTAGCAGCTCAGGCCCCTAAGTAAGTGAAAAGACATACCCTAAAGCCAAGATCTGAACAAACATGCTAAAAAGCTGCTCACATCCAACAAGTTAATTTTTGTTGGATGTTGGTGGTTTTGTTTTTCTAAACCCACTTTAAGTGCTGGCACTTAATATATTGGATTATTACAACATGTAAGACTTTGCTCTTTTGGCCACTTTCTATCCTGTAGGACAATTTCTGTATGTTATGATATTTATGATTTTCAAAGTCTTGATACACTCACTTGCCCATTCTGCTGCAAAACACACACTTCTCCAGGTATTACCAACACTTCCATGCACTGCTGTCCACCCAATATTTATGGAACATTTTGTTAAAAACTATAAGATAAAAAATCCATTTACAACAATTTAAATACCCTTAACAATGACTTAATTCAAATTAAAATAAATTACTTACTACTTGCATAGATTAGACAGCAGACAAATGCACCCAGCTTTTGATAGAGCCATGCAAGATCACAATTACTCGCATTGAAAAGATAATGTGATGTACCAATGGTACAACACCCAACCTGACATGACACTTTTCTCAAAATACTGTGTTCTTTTAAGATAATGACACACAAATAGTTTTCAAACATAAAATAGTACACTGCTGCTTGTGCAATATCTAGCATGGTTCTCTAGTTCTCTCATAGTTCTCTAAATCAGTTTGAAAAAGATAACAAAATGTACTTATACATCAGAGATCCAGCTAGTTCCCATTTTCATCCAGGTATCCATTAGACTTTGTTAGTTTTGTAGGAGCCTAGAATTGTACACCAGCCACACTATATATTCTACTCTTATATCCACAGATACACAAGATCATTTCACTTGGATGTTAGAAATCACCTTCTGGCTACCTTGTCAATTTCCACTGCCAGGTTTAGAGAAGAAAAATTTAAAGAGGAATTACTAGCCTGAAAGAACATAACTGTCTACTCATTTAACGCTCAGGAAATCTTGGAGGTTGTTATTATGGAACACCATGATTCCAAGCAAGAAAATGCATGAAGAAACTATCTGAGCCTATCACTTCTATGCCTTTGTCATGCTCCTTGCACAAAAGGAAATCTTGAGAACAAACACTTGTATCACAAGAATTAAAACAGAAGGATGCTTGCTTCTTGCAAAAAAGCATCAGTTGGAGTAAATTCAAAATCCATGTAATTTTTAACCATATTTTAATTCACTGAAAGCAAGAAATCCCTTTAAACAACAACTTAAAGAGTTTATTTTGTTTGCACTTGATTTGTGTTGTACTTAATTCCCCTGAAGAAGAGTTCATTCTCATCAACCTTGACAGGTAATCCTTAAAACCAGCTTTTTATTTTTAATTAGGCATAAAATAAGATCTTAAAACAAAACAAACAAACAAAAAGCTGTGCAGTTTTCTAGTCAAGATCCCATATCCGCAGCTACTTGGCTTGTAATACATTTTGCTCATTCTTACTTCTGTATATTTTGGAGATAGGAAGTGTTGATGCCAGCTTATACTAGATAATTTCTCACTTGAGGACTGTTGCAAGAAACAATGAAATTAGGAAAGGAAAAAGAAAACACTGGTTAAACTAAAAGTTTGATAAAATAATGAGAAAATCTAGGAAGTCTAGAAGGATTTTTTGTCAGATTTCTTGCCTGGTGCACTCCTCCCACTGAACACTCAGCCTGTTACAAACATCAAAGAAGAGATGACAAAAGTCTTTCTGCAGAAGGTGTTGGTTAACTAGATGAGAAATAATGTCACCACATAACATGTACATACAAGTAAAAACCCCAATCTTCCTCTAATTCTTCTGTAGTTTTCTTTTACAGTTGAAAAGAAACCTCACAATACTTACCTGCTCAACTACTATTGCATTTTGCAATGAGGTGTTCTCCTGAAGCTGGGACACAAACTGCTTCATGTCTGGCATAAAGTCCTTGAAAGTAGAAACCTATATAATTGTTTAAGTTGTAAAGAAACAAATGACAAAAGCAATAGAAAATTCAATTTTCTATTCAGTGGAGGTCAAAGGACTAGCCTTATTGCGTTAATTTAATCCAACAGCTCCTCTGCTGTTAAAATGAAATGTCTCACCCACAAATCTCTATTTTCCACAACACATTTACCTTTATTTTTACTAAGAGCAAGTAAAAACTTTAAAAGGTATGGACTAAAAACAAGCTTTTCTACCCCTGGAAAATATCTAACAGTATTAAAAAAGGGTTTATTAAGTACTTAATCAATTCAAATTGTGACTAAAGAAAGCTATAAAGGAAAAATTTTCCTTGGACCAAAATGTGTATACAACAGCAAACAGAAGCAATCAGGAAGTCATACATGTCTCCTATAGAGCCTCCTGGCTTTTCCACTTGGGGTAATCATAATCACAGCATAGCGCCGTATGCAGTACACGGTTCTCTTCTCAGGCTTCAGGACCCGCGAAATCACTTCCACAAGTTTATTGTGAGGAATGGTATCATAAGCCCTGGACAAATCAGCCTGAAATAGAAGAAATATCTTCTACTACATATTCAGCAATATTGCTGCAAACATTATGGTAGTATAGAAGAAGTATTGCTGTAGTATGTAAGCAAGGCTAAAGGATAGATCGCATGGGAGTAAAATCATTGCATCATTCAGGCCAAATCTGTGACAAAATAAAAACTCACTGCTTATCTGAAAAAAATTTCCCTGTTCATCGAGTATTCCCTTAGAAAGGAATATCTAAATCATGTTTTAACACAATTGTTGTTATTAACAGAAGATTATACTATATGCAACCTTAAATCTAACACTGAACCCCTAATCATTTAACTTAATAGCTGGTATTCTTATGTTTAAATATTTTAAGGAACTTGCCTCACCATATAGCCAGGGAGATGACATCTTTGACTTTTGGAAAGCTGCAAACCTACATATTTTACCTTTCCTTTCCTTTTCATATTGGAAACCTACATCTGCTTTTACCTGTCACAGTAAAACCAGAAAACTTTCTGTAAAAGCAACAATCTTTGGATTATTATAACACAGATTACATCAATGACATGACCCTTTGCCTCAAAAGATAACAAGACAAAATTATGGAAGTTATTTCAGGGCAGGATAACAAGCAACATGAGAGATGAGAACAAAACCCCCCTACAATACACACACATCTGTGTAACTTAGGTGTTTCTGTATACATTGCCCCAATTCAAAGCTATGAATTGAAATCAAACACAAAATGTTGCCTGCTAGACAGAACTGACAAAAGTGTCAAGATGAAGAGTAAACTCCTTTAAATAGTGGGCTACCACCAGCATTGATTTTTTCAAAGTGGGAGAAGAAACTTCTCAGAAAAACACCAACCAGAAGTCATATGTTAATTTTCAACAGAAACTAATGATACTGAAATAGGAAGAGACAAATTTTTTAAGAGACATTTAATTTATTCAAATGCACATAGAACATTTTTTCTGGTTTTCATATGGCTCAAAAGGCTATCTGAGCTTCTATCTATCTTTCTCTCACTTTTATATACCCAGCTAAATGTAACTCTAAAAAATTCAGTGCATGCATAGAAGCAGGAGCTCCTGCACAAAAGATGAACAGAAAAACACCCATGTAAAGAAAGCTCTACTGCAAGGACACTCATCTACAAACAGTAATCAACCACCCCCATCAAAAAACTAACCAGTCTGTAAGGTATGCACAATATTTAATTTAGGAAAAAAAAAAAATTATGCAGTCAGATTACAGCTAGTACAGGTATAAAAGTATCTGCACAAGCTGATTTTGAAAAGCTGTTTTGAATATGCAATCAAAAATACATACCTTTACACAGTAGAAATGAGGAATTTCACCACCAGATTCAAGAATCTTTATAACAAACTGCTTCCATGTCTTGTAGATATCATCTTTCCCAAACACTGAGGAGCCTATACAACTGGTGTTTATAGTCCGTTCGTAATTTAATGCACTAAACAGATTTTTTAGCTGAGTGTTGTAATGACTCATCTAAAGAGATCAAAGACAATCACCTTAAATTATGCTGAAACACATTAAATTCTTTGCAATACATAAATTACAAAAATTTACATGAAGTTTGGGATTAAATTTATGCATTTACTCTATTCTTTTGTTCAACTGAAGCTTTCAGAAAGCCTGAATATCACTGCAGTAACTAGTTCAAAGTGACAAAGTGATTTTATTTTTTACAGTTAAATCCTATCAAAAATGTTTTAGCGCCTATCCTTGACTTTTGGAAATCAGAGTGTAATAGTTACAGTGATAAATAGATGAATGCCAGCAAATAAAACCACCACTGATCTGAAAATAACTTCATAAATATCATTCATTCTCTCTGCTGGAGATACTGACAGCAACAAGAACAGCAAAGAGAAAGTGTGCTCTGATATTTTATGCTAACTATAGCTGCACCACCAGCTGCACCTCTGGAGGTACTTTATCCAAGTAATTGAGCAAAGATTTAACTCAGCTGTAGGGGTAGTCAAGTACATCAGAGCAGCACTGAAGTCCTGCAGGTCGATTAGCTCTGTAAATACCATAATGTGGAATATGATGTGAAGTAACATTTCACAGTTCAGAAGTGCTTCTAGCTGATGCTCTTTTCATCTGGTCTGGGATCACATGGTATGAACAGTTAGTGCTAAGAAACTGTTGACACCTCACCCATTTGGGGAACATTCAATCTTGTGAATGAGACTCAGCCTTAAGGAAGAACAATTAATGCAGCCATGCAAGATAGTGAAACTGGGTTGCCACTGTCTTCTGATTAACTGCCCTGTTAAACAAATTATCCTGTGTACTGAGTGTTCTGTCTGCTCCCACAGTGCAATTACTTTCATCTTCCTTCCTATCTCTCTACTGTGCTTGCTCCAGCTTCCTTGCCCTTCTTAGACCCTCTTCTGTAACACATCCAAGCTCACCATTGTTCAATGGCTCCGCAGACAACTTCACAGATCAACATGCACCATCATTATTCAGGCAAATCCCAATAGGCCAGACTCACCCATATCAAAATAACGAAATAACGCCATTCTATTGGGCTCGTTTCCTTAAGAGAGGTTTGCAAACAGAAATTTGTGATTCTGGAACTGGAGGCTTGTGGTAATTAACCATTGGAAAGGGAGAAGCTAAGCTGCAACAGACCCATTCAGCCATTCTGATCAGAATATTACAGTCCACCATGTTGAAAGCAGCTTTATGTAACAAAAATTCTTACTCCATCTATTCGTTACCTACATCAAATGCACATAAAACAATGAAGTAATAAAAACCTTCTTTTCTCTGCTTTCCTTGCTGAGTGCTCGTGGTTCAACAACACCGCCCACTTTTACTATGGGTCTCAATCCATTTGGTTTGGGAATAAACCGGAGCTTTGATGACATAGGAACAAATTTCTTTTGACGGATAGTTTCCATGTCCTCTGAAGACAGAGGCCGTAGCTGTACTTTGACAAAATGGTTTCTAAAATACAAATACACACTGTGCATAAGCAATAGGAAAGGCTAAACTAAAGCCAAATATTTTTCTAATATAATACAAATACTAATCTCTACAGAAAGTGACATGAAATTCTGAATTTCAGAACAATATCACAGTATCTTAATGACAATGTAATACAGTAAGAGATCACACATTTCTACTTGATGCAAATAAAAACTCCTCTTAACACAAATTAAAATTTAAGATCGTGGAATACATATGAACATTATGAAATATGTTTTATGCAAGAAACAGGAAGCTGGATATTGCTCAGGGTTTCAGAAGTTTAAAATAATTAACAAAGTTGAAAAGAACCTTCTGAAAACTATTCTAAGAGAGCTCCTGGGAAGGACTTACAAACTGTAATGGCTGTTTTATTCCCAACAGTTGGAGGATCAATCACTTATTAGGAGTTATAGTTAATTCAGGTGCTGGGATACACAGACAACATAAGAGCTTTAGGTATCCAGGACTTTGACAAGCAGGTATCAGTTGAAGCGAACAGCAGAAAATAATGAAAAACCAAAGGCACCTAAGTCACAGGTTCTCAGCTTCCCAAGTCCACCTTAATGGGAGATGTGTTTTCTTCTCAGATCCCTCCCTTCAGGATTTACAGTTCCACGAAGCTTCATCAAAATCAATACTTTTCCATACAAGATCAGGAAATGGTGGTGGAGCAAAAGCCCATTTTTATCTAAGATGCAGAGTTAAAGTACCCTACCTGCAATATAAAAAACCTGGATCAATCTCCTGCACTGCCTGTATTGTTCAGATGGACAAAATGTGCCCTACAGACTAATGGTTATGATATTATCCTGGGAAGCAAGTGAGGCAATTCAAGTCCTTACAAAAGACGGAACATCAATCTAAATCTGCATGAAGACATTTTATATCCCACACAATCCAACAAGCTGGTTTAGCAAAAGGAGGCCACACTAATTACAAAAGGCAGTGGGTGAATGGCAGAAACCTGGTAAAGATGCTCTAGGAGACACCTGAGAAGCCAAGAATGCACATAAGAGAGGCACACAAACACTTCTTTTGTATACCTACACAACTCAGACACAAGCTTATGATCCAGCTGCTTGGGATGCTTGGGGTCTGAGAGATACAGTGCATGACACCTAGAAGGTATAGCGGCATGCAGAGCCAGTGAGTTGAGCTACTGAGAAAAGTTTTGGGGATTTATATTCAAAATTTCAAATTAAACTCCTGGTACAGATGCTGCCCAAAGGCAGAAAGGATTGCTTTTCCACAGTGAGTGATCACTGTTCTTTATAGAACTACATTCTTTGCTGAACACATCTACTATACTATTAGACAGATAACCAGGACAAAACAAGTAACTCCAGTTAATCAGAAAAAATGTAATGATCAAATTTCCATCCCTTTACAGCTCACATTCAAGACCGGAAGGAAAAAAACCCAATTAATCCCTATCACTATATTAAAAAATATGGCTTCCTTTGAAAGTGAAGACAAAGGCCAGTTATTGGCAGATCTTTACTACTACCTCTGGTGAGCTGGAGAATGGGATGTCATTTTGCCTGCAGCAACATTCATTGCTTATTTCATGGCATTTATAGCAGCGCTGATGATTTTGAATGTGCACTAATCTAGTGGCCACTGAACCATGCTGCCCTTATTGGCACTCAGAATGCTGTTAAGCACTGAAACTTGAAGGAACTTGACTGGATGGTTCTGTTGTCTTTTGACATCTCACCTCAATCTGATGGTGAAGGTTCAGAATTTCTGCAGTGTTTTTAATCCTTGGCAGCCACTGTGTGTGGCAAGGGCAGGGAGGGCATGAGCTTTAGGAAAACACGTGCTCTCACCACAACACCATGTTCATTATTTTTAAAATACAACTTTATGTTCTGCGGGCTATTTAACTTGAAGCAACTGTGTCACAAAATACTGATTTTTTCTTAGTAAATTCTGCTTTTAATTTGGGGAATGAAGTTTGGTATCACTTCAAAAATTAATACAAAGTTTTCTGTGTACAATGACAGCACACTCTGATCTCCACCAATACAGTGAGGCTAATATAGAGATCCAGGGCCCCTCTCAGAACCCTGCTCCATATCCTTGAGTGGGATTCTGCTTAGGATGGTCTACTCAAAAGGACAGTCCTTCAAGATGAGGATTTACTCCCTAAGGAACAAAACAGTCTCTGCAAAGGTAAGTTCACAAGTAAAGTCCAGGTCCACTCAAGTCCAGCCTGTTCCATCCATTCTCTTCCTCCAAAGGAGGATGCAAAAGAACTCAACAGGAATCAGTGGCTACCAATGCTTCCCTGTGAGCCAGCTCAAGCAACTGCCTTGAGCAGCTCCAGTTGAGGAGAACCAGAACAACCACAGAACATCCAATACGACAACAGTGGAGGTCAGCAGACTCTCTTCCTCCAGAGAAGACAGAAGCAGTTCAACAGCCTTTGGGACTGCTTCACCAGCAGTGCCTGGCTGGTTAAGAGCAGACTGTCTGAACAGCCTCAAAATGGCTTAAGGCTGCCAGAAGCATCTGTATATCCCAGTACCTCAATTTCTTTCCTCCTATGTGAAATTGGCAGCTGGTCACCTGTATGAATGCAGGAATCTGGACTCGTGGCAGACCTCATGCAACACATCACACTTGAAAAAGCAGCACTGAAAGCCCTGCCAGTGAAGATGAACTGCAGCTGCTGGGGTCAGACTCAAAGTCCTTGTAAACTATGACTGCTGTAGCCAAGAGCAAACATCCTGTTCTTAGAACACGCCTTTAGCAAGCACGCGGCAGCATTTCCTTGGAATGTTTCTCCAGTTTCCAACTACCTGCAGTTTAGGGACCCTCCAAGCCAAAGGTGAGAAGGGGCTTCCTGCATGGTAAGGAAATCAGAAGTAAAAGGGAGGGAATCAGAAGAAACAAAACACTAGCTTAAGGTCTTTGAGTTCAGAGCACCTCGTCCTTTTCTGGGAAACCGGGAACGTGAACAAAAGTGCTAAATCCCAAGTTATTTGTTTTCTTTTAATCACAAACCTCACAAAAAAATCTATTTTTCACTTCTCCTATTATTTTTTATTGTTTCTCTACTATGTAAGAGTCAGTACTTGATCATATTTTGTGCCAAAAAATAGTCTTTAGGTACATTAAAACTGCATAAAACACTAATTACAACACTACAGCTGTTCGTTTGAAGACAAGACAAACAGAATGTGTGGGACTGAGAATTACATTCCATTGCTATTCAAAGTGCTATTTTCTGTGCTACAACAGCAAACAAGATAAAAAAGCCCATTAAGTGCAAACACTTGTTAAACAAAAAATTACTGCAAAGAGTGGCACTGAAGATACAAATGCTGAAATCAGGGAGTGATGGGGCAGGAGGGGAAAAATCACACATGTAACATTTTGGACCAAGAAATAAGAGCAAAAGCAAAAGATTCACCATACAAAACAGCCACTAAAACACAAAACAAAGTATGCTAATTTTTCACAGTTTCAAAGCTCTCTCAGACACCAGCAATTTATAGTGAAAACCTGAAAGATGTGAACTGTGGAGATGGGTGCACAACACCATTCATTAAAATTGCCTTTCCTATTTTCTTACTTAATTGTTTAAAATTTTACCTTAAATAATGCCCTAACTTAAAAGCATGCATTTTTAAGGCCAAAAAACCAGCATGGAATTCCAGTCATACTAAAAAAGAAGCTGCAGATTCTAAATCCCTTAGTCTTCAAAAAAACAAAAAAAAAAAACAAAACAAAACAAAAAAAACCCTAAACCCACTAGGATACTGCCTGATTTTTATGAATAGAGTAGTACAGCATTTCAGCAGAGACTTGGTTTCGGTTTTGTTGTTTCTAAATTAAAGTAGTTAAAGCAAATTGAGTATTTTTAAAATGAACTTTCATGAGGTTACTTTGGGATTCTATCAATATGCTTTACTCATTGTTAAAAGGTATAAAAAATGGACTTATCATAACTAAATCCTCTCCATACTGAATTTTATTATTCCAAATATTTCTCTTCTAATAAAGAAATCTAAATTTTAATTAGTTTTGTTACACAAAATGCTTCTGAAATTACAAGCTTTGCAGGCTAAATTCACAGATTGAACTTTCCTCTGGGAAATGATGCAAATAAAATGATGATAAATGGGTAATAAAGCAGAGATATACCTTTTCACTACAAAACACATGATTTCTACATATTCATTAATGTTTAATTAGTTTTCTAGTGTTACCTAATTCCAATGTTCTGTAACTTGCCCCAGATAAACTTTCGGTAGTAGAAGAGCATGTTTTTCTGGAACATCGTCTCGGTGATATAGAAAAATGATCTGAGCAACTCAACAACATAGGTGCCCATCAGCCAGTATAGGAATTTGGCCAAAAGTTCTTCACGGAAACAATGTTCATCGGCAGGAACAAAGTAATCACCTTCAATAAACAATTCAAAGGTAGTTATAGTAACTATCAATTCTTAGCATGATTAAAGAAACAGATCACACAAACAAGAAACCTGCACAAAATTCTTGACTTGGCTTGAGGTCATGAGAAGGAAAAAAGGTAAGTACAAACAACTACACAGATGCCATTCCAGATTTTCAGGGCATTAAATAATGCAACTGACCCAAGCTTAAAGCATAAACACAGGAACTAATCTGCAGTGACAAGCTGACATAGAAGATACAAATACATGCCATAGTAGCCCAGAAACTTGCTTTCTTCCCCCAATATTGGTTGTAAAAGATCCTTTAATGCAGAAAGGCAAGATTATTGTGAAAGGAGAGGTAAAATAAAAATAAACAAACCTACTACAATATAAAACTTTTTTAAAAAAGGAAGCAAAAGACTGAAAATAACTTAGGTATACTATAAAAATTAACAAAATTAAACTGGAATGATTTGGGGATAAGAATGATATTCAGATTTTCCAATTACATGAAAATGAATTAATTACAGCATTGGAATTTATTTCAGACATCCTATATAAAACTTATTGTTGCAGTCAAAGTAAAACAAAGAAAAAATTCAAATCACCCAAAGTCCATCAGTACTGTCAACATTTAGATGTTGAAATTAGACAACAATTATGAACACAGAGCATTCCTAACTAGTGTCAAATTTAAGGTCACACAGATCTGTAATTATGTATAAATACAGATGAACAGTGAATAAGACCCTGAACTACAATAGTTTTGGCCAACTTCCAATAACATTTTTTCTAATTACATTTAAAGAGTAGAATTTAGCCCAAATGCTAAACAGGATTCTTAAACAAACTACACATAAATATTAGTTTTGCTGCTTAGAACAAATCATGGTTATGGCATGAGTGTGTTAAAAACAGCTTAATTTTGATGCAACAGACCTGAAAGTAAAATTTATCAAATGGAAATAATTTTTCAGTTTTCTAATCTGTTTGGTTTTGGCATGCTTCAGGGCAGAGACATTTTCATGTATTTACAGCACATAAAAAAAGACTAGTACTACTTCAACAGAAGACAGTTAACATCAGGGAAAAATTTCAGAGTTGGAAAACTCTCTAACTGAAGAGTTGCAACAGGCAGTTGTAATAATATGCAAATTGAATCAGGATGCTGATAGGCAGCTGCCCTAGAAATAGATTATTTCTTTTCTAAGTTCTTGACAATAGATGTAAACAATGACTGCAATTCAGGAAATTGTCAAAAAAAACCCCACTACTACTTTTGGAGGAAAAAACACCACCACCTATAGTGCAGCAAAGCAATTCAGAGCATGTTTAAACATCAAGCACATGAGAGTACTTCCATGAAAATTAAAATAAGCCTATATATTGCTTTACCTGGAATATGGCCAGAGAAGAGGGCATTACATTTTCTAAAGATAACATGCTCCCAATTACTATCAATCAAACACATATTTTATAGTCGATTATTTTTAAATATTTAACTCATCAGCATTTTGGAAAGTGTGGTTTTGAACCTCCATTTCTGAATAAAGAAATACTGTTTCCTAGAATTAAGAGTTTCTTATGAAAGTGTAACCTCCCTTATTTTTGACATCAGTTCTCAAACATCAGACTTTTGATTTTCCTCCTACACTTGAAAGAACCTGTAACAGTTTCAGAATTTACTGCACCTTTTAACAGAAGAATACCATTTTCAGTGCACATTACTGTAGGATCCAAGTACAATACCAGGTAAGAATAAACACTGTAAGCATACCAGCTAAGAGAGTACAATCCATATTGAACAGATGAAGAACAGAAGCACAGAAAAATGAAAATATACACTAAATCCTACAGCAACCAACCCCAGAACCACAGCTTCAGCCTAGATTTAAATCCTAGGATAGTGTCTGAAGAACAAACTCAAGGAAAGGAAGATTCACCTGTCACTTGAAAAGAAGACTAAACAGAAATGGATTAATACACAATCTGGAGCAATCAGCTGTTGCCCTCAAGAAAGCTTTTTAGCCAGGGACTGCTTGGCCTGGGGACTTCTGCACCAATTACCCAGGCTGAAGCAGTGCTCAGATGATCCTAGAGAAAGGCTCTAAGAAATGTGACAGATGATTTCAGCTCTTTTTACACTGACATGTAATGACAGGACAAGGGGGTAAGTTTTAAACTGAAAGAAAGTAGGTTTAGATTAGATGTTAGGAAGAAATTCTTCAATGTGAGGGTGGTAAGGCACTGGAACAGATTGCCCCAAGTGGTTGTGCATGTCCCAGCCCTGGAAGCATTCAAGAACAGGCTGAATGGGGTTCTGAGCAACCTGGTCTAGTGGAAGGTGTTCCTGCCCATGGGAGGGAGGTTGGAACTAGATCTTAAAGGTCACTTCCAATCCAAACCATTCTGTGATTCTATAGTAGGCAATCCCTGTATTGAATAGGTCTCATACTCGCATCTCTTTCTCACAGGGTTGATGTGAGGGAGTAAAAAAACCTGGTTTTATTCACTCCCATAGCAGAGGAACATATGCCACTGCAAGTGTCTTAATTTGCTTTTAGCTATTTCTGAACTCTCACTGTAGCAAACAGGCAGCGTTTATTCCTAACATGTTTAGGTCATACCTTAATGGATTTTCAGAGTTACGGCAATTTGGATAGTAGGAGTGGATGGGAAAGAGTTTTGGTTTTTGTTTAGCCCAGGTTCTGAATTTATGTTTATGAAAATACCATTCTTTTAAACACAAACATCACGAATGCAAACAAGTTTTGGAAAGAAGACAAGCTTAAGTGTCCTTCCACTATCAGTTACAAACACTACTAGGTTTGCTCTCTCAGCTATGGTTATAACCAATGAACTCAGCAGTTCTGAGTCCAGATTCAATATCCTCCCCTTCCCACCTTAAACATGAGCATCAATAATCTAACAGCCCCACCACTTAGTTCTTTAAAATAAGAAGTACCTTTGCCTAGACGAAGCCACATGCAGTCATTCACTCTCATCCTCCACATCAACTCCTGCAACGAAACCTTAGCAAACCTCCCCCTGGAAATGAACATTTTGACATTTTTTAGGAACCGGCACTTGTTGTGGTATGAACCCCAAAGTTCAGCGGGGATGACCTTCTCCAGGCAATCCCTCACAAACATGTACACCTGCCAGTAGCTGCTGTGCTGCTTGAGGAGCTCCCTGAGGGCTGCATCACGTGCCTCTCCCGGGTTTTGCTCCTCACTTGGCAAAGACTCCCCTTGCACAGATTCTGCAAGGGGAGCACTTAAGTTGTCTGGCACATCAGTGTGACCAGATTCACATCTGCTGCTTGACACACACTTAGCAGGCTCTTTCCCAAACTGTTCTGCTTGCTTCTGAACCTCTGCTTCCCCAGGCAAGGCTGCCTGACAAGATAGATTGATTTTTCTCATACTAATTTCAGATATCCGAATGGGACAATTTTTTCTCAAGAGAGCTAAGTAAGCACACTTTCCATGATTCTTTAGCAGTTGCTGAAATGTATGCCTCATTTGCTGGTAGCGTTTGGGCAACACCTTCTTTCTCCGCTTGCATTTTGGCAGACTTTGGTTATGCCTTTGCTGCACCTGATTTTGGCTTAAGAATATAGCTTCTATAAGCCGTCTTCCACCTGCCTGAGAGTCCTGCAAGTGATTCAATATAAATGATTTAGGAAAACATTCATGGAAACTCCTGCAAGAATACAGAAGAGACTTCCTCTCAATGTATACTGCAGAACTCAGGAGTCTATTTGGTAACTTCTTTGATAAAGGAGGTTGGGGACTTTCCTGCCCTCTGCATTTTGAGGTACCCTCCATGGGTTTGGTTTGTCCCGAAGGCAACTGAGATTCATAGGTATGCATCTCTACTCTTTTCCTGTGGGATTCTGCTTGCATTTCAGTGTTGGAGCCTAAAGGTTTGTTATGCTGAAGTCTCTGCAGAAGATAGTTTTTAATTGCCACAAACCTCCCCCTGCCACGAGATGCGTGAACTAAAGAAGGACCAGACACAGCACTATTACTTCTTTCAGAAATATGGGGGGTTTTAATGACACTTTCAGAACGTGGTGCTACATACTCGGTTTCAGATCTTTCAGAACTACTTTGGTTTAGATCAGGAACAAGATTACAAGCCTTTTCCTCTCTCACTTTCTCCCCTGTTTTTGCCCTCTTGGCTGGAATTTCAGGTTGCTCTCTATGAATCTTCCTTTTTTGAGATGGAGCTGTAGCTGAAACACATGAACCGGAGCTACTCTGTTTTTCCTGATGTTCAGTAACCATTTTGATCTGTTTGCTTGCTTTAGAAACAGCTCTTGCAGAACACTGGTCAGTGGGCACTAACCTTTGTCTCTTGTTTTTTCCTTCATTTCTCATTCTGGAGACATTATCTTCACATCTTTGTCTGTACTTCCATTCATATGACTTTAAAAGATACCGTCTATGAAACATAAGCCTTTTTTGCACATATTTAAGCAAGCTAGTACATTTATACTTTGAGAACCTTTGTCTAAAAAATACAAGGGGTGAGTCTACATTATATGAAATAAGTTCATAAACTGGTTGCCCACAAACTTGGTAACAATTACTAGGGGGAACCAGCATAAAGACTGCACAGTGTTCCAATAAATACATCATCACATCATCCCCTATCCGGCTCAACAGTGTCTCCCAGAAGCCGCTGATACAAAGAGTTTCTGTGGCAGTATTGGGTAGGTAGCTGTGTATCTTTGAAAGTGGCACGACTGGGAATTGAGAACTATTTTCATCTGGTAAGGAGTATCCATATGCGAGGATGTTCTTCTTCTTTTTTTCACAAAGTCTCTGAACGACTCTTGAGGTAACTTCACTCTGACTAGATAACTGAAGAAACAAAGAAAAAAGAAAATTAGCTTTCTTCACTTACTCCTCCATAAACCACAATATACTCTTCAAACAAAAACACATGCAAAGATACACAGCCCCAGACATCAGCTTCCAAAACAGTATTAATGATTCACAAGCACCATACTGAAAAATTCAGATTTTCCAAGCGTAATGCAAGATGTTACCATGTAGAAAAGTAAGCCGACAACTTGAAGGAAGTCTTTTTAACATCTGCCCTTTTGATCCTGGCTTTTATGTCCAGGAAACGCCCTACACTATTCCTCTTGAGTCCCTCAGCAGTTCAGACTCCACTGCCTCCCGTGAACCCGTGTTCGCAGATCCACGTTTGCAGGCACACATCCATACATACGTGCTCGCGCAGGCTCCAACCTCCAGGGAACTAACGCTAATTTTCTTGAAGCGTCCATTTCCTTTTATGCGAAGGAAAATTCAACTAAACGACTCGGCACACAATTCTAAAACCCATTTAACAAGTCGTCCTGGGCTTGCAGCATCTGCTTCCTACCACAGCAAAGTTTTGCTCATACGGCGCTAAGAAAAAAGTGGTCTTCCCTCTCTGAAAAGCTTTTCCTCCGCTTAAACCCCGTCAGTTCCCCTCGTCTCTTCTCTCATCTCTCAAGAGTGGGGCACTCTCCATCCCCAGTCGCTCCCGGGCCCCATTCGGCTTGTTCATCCCTCTCCACATGGGCAGGCGGAGAGTCAGGGAGCCCCACGCACAGAGACCCGCAGCGCTATCCGCCTGCCCGAGGTCGGCACCTGGGCCTTGCTCTCCCAGCCCCAAGAAGAGGCAGAGGCTGGTTCCCAGCGCTCCCCGCCGGCCCTGGGGCCGGGATGGAGCGGCGGGTGGCTGCGGGGGGGGGGCGGGNGGGCCCGGCCGGCAGCAGCCGTGAGGGGCCAAGGGCCGCCGCGCCGCCCCCGCACGCACGGGGCGCGGGAAGCGCTGTCCCCGGGAACCCCGGCAGGTCTCTCGTTGCTCGACGAGGGCGGCAGCCCCTCGCCCCCGGGCCCCCTCCTACCTGCTGGAAGGTGAAGGGCCGCGGGATGGGGCGGGCGCCGCGGGGGACGCACACGAGGCACTGCCCCACGAAGGTGCGGTAGCCGGGGCTGTCGTCGGCCCGCAGCACCTCGGCGTCCCCGGCGCCGCCGTCCCCCAGTCGCCGGACGAAGGTCTCCAGCGGGACGGCCTCGGCGTAGCAGCGGCGCAGCGCGGAGACCACGGCCGTGAAGGGCTCCCAGCCCGCCATGCCGCGGCCAAAGAGGGCATGGGGCCACCTGGGGCCGCCGCGGCGCCCCTCGGACCACGCCGCTCGCCCGCCGGGCATCGCGGAGCAGCTGCTTAGCAGCGAATGAAGGAATAGACAGAAGCATCAGCTGCAGAGGCGAGAGAACAAGAAGCCAGGCAAACCATCCTTTTAGAGCCGCAGCGTGCCGGTGCCCCCCGCGTGGCGGCGGGGAGGCGGTGATGGGGCCGGGCCGGGCGGGGCCGGGCCGGGCGGGGCGGGGCGGGGCGAGGCGAGGGGCCGCTGTCCAGCTCCCCGGAGGGCACGCCGCGGGAAGAGTCCTGGCTGAGGAACGCTTCTTTTCCTCAGGATCAGCGCTCCGTTGTGGATCTATCTGAAATAAGAGTAACTCCAGGAGAGATTGTGGTGAAGATGAACACGCTAAACCCTAAAAATACCGAAGTGTACCGAAGTGGCTCACCCTGCGGTGTTTTTTGGGGGGGGGTTTTGGTGGGTTTTTTTGGTGGTTTTTTTTTTGTTTTGTTTTGGTTTTTGTTTTTTTTGTTTTTTTTTTTTTTTATCAGACTCATGAATGAAGAAGCCAATCGCTTGCGGTAGTGTGTAACCTCCTACTCCAAACTTGCTTTGGTATCTGAAGACTTCATGATAGAAAACTTGATGCCAGACTATGAAAGGGATTGCAGTAGAGTCCTGGGGAAGTGCAGGTCTCTAGGACCTATGTATGTTCCGAGTGAATTAGTAGAAATCCTAGAATTATAGCATGGTTTGGGTTGGAAGGGACTTCAAAGGTCATTTAGTTCCAACCCTCTTGCCATGCGCAAAGACTATATGTGAAATATCTGCGCAATAACAGAATTAGGGGATGCTAGGAGAAATACAAATTGCTCAGCCAAGATTGCTCCCATAACAAGTCTTGCCCTTGCATTCTGTCAAGTGTTGGAAAGACATGAAAATTATGGTCATCTGGTTGATTTATGCTACTTGAATTTCCAAAAACCTTTGCAAGGAGATGTGACATGACACATCACATAAATTCAACAAACCCAGGAATTTTGAGTAAATGTTTGGGCAAGATGGAGTTAGCACTCTACCATGGAGGGTGAGGTGACTGTCTTCTACCCAGGCTTCATAGTTAGGTTGCTGCGAGCATCCTGTAGAAATATGAGCTCTCTTCTTCCCAAAGATTAGAGAGTACCTCATCTTTGAGAGGAATTATCCAACAGATCCCATCGTGGAGAACGTTATTTTTTCAGGTGTGTCACTGGGTGAATGGAGATGTTCGTGTCCCCATGGTCATAGACAGTCTTGTCCCTGGTACTGGTGATGCCATGCAATGAATAATTCTCACCAGTGGCCAGGACAGACATGTAGAAGTTGTGGGTCTGCTGAGGCAGAGCAATATGTACCTTCCCTTCCTCAATGAAGCCTTTACAGACTAAGGAGTGAGGTCAGCATCCCACCACTCATGGACGACTGGCCTCCTTTCCTACTCAAACAATTAATTTCTTCCTGGGAGCAAAGCAGCTCATCTCCTAATATCAACATGGCTGAGGAGTCACCTCCCTGGCAGCTTGTGATCTACAAGTTAAGGCATTCCTACATCACTTTCAGTTCAGCACTGCCTGCTTACCAGACTCTTTCAGCCCTTAACAGAGATTGGCACCAGCTGGCGTTCCCAAGGGAGGGAGAGCAGTAATACCAGGCTTCATGGGACCTCAGCAAGGCTGTAACTAAATACTGCACTGCCACTGCATACTGAGGGGCAGGGGATATGTAGACAGTCTGAATCCATCAGCACTTGCACCTCAGGTAAGGATAAAGCTGATGACCTTGGTCTGACCTCTGACAGATCTATTTCACATGTATTTCTCCCGATCTCTCCATTGCTCCAAAGGTGACAGCACTCTTAAGGTAGAATGTTGCCTGTGGCAAACACAAGGTTCACTGTGAGAAACATATTCAGGAAGAAAGTAAGAGGAAAAGGAAGAAAAAGGGGTTAATTAATCTCTACGAGCTGCTAGCAGGTTCCTGCCTGTGCCTCTTCCTGATGCCTGCTTGGTGGCAATTACCACAGCAGTGGTGGAGGGAGAGAGGACTGCTGCAGCCAAGCTATGGGGGGCTCTTTCCTCTTTCTTTTCACAGGTGTTTTTCTGTATTCTACCATTGAGCTGGGGAGAGAATTCGGAGGGGGGGGGAATGAAGTAACATGGAAAAAAAGTAAGGTTAATTTTTTTGCTTTTGGGTTTTTTTTAGAGGGGTGGCAGGATGAATAAGGAAAATAATAGAATCACAGAGACATAGAATAGCTGAGGCTGAAAGAGCTCTATGGAAGTGTCTATTCTACTCTGCTGCTCAAAGCAGGGTCACTTAGAGCAGACTGCCAAGCGCCATGTCAAATCAGGCTTTAATACCCTCAAGGATGGAGACTCCACAACCTCACTGGACAACCTGCTGCAGTGCTTTATCACACTTTTTTAAAATGGGATTTCTTCTATTCTAATTTGTGCCCACTGCCTCTTATCCTGATATTGGATACCACTAAGAAGAGTTTGGACCCATCTTGTATTTATTCACTTTGGTATGATCCCCACTGAGCCTTTCCTCCTTGGGCTAAACAATCCCAGCTGTCTCACAATCTCCTCATATGTCAGATTGTCCTGCTCCCTAATCACCTTAGTGACTCTAAGTGAAAAGTTCTCTGTGCTTACTACAATATATCCACTCTTTAACTGGGAACCCAGATCTGGACAAATAATGGGGTCACAGTTCTCCTCAACAAAATTTGTGCTTCAAGGCATACTTAACCTTATCCACATCCTGCTTTACAACCAGTTTCTGTGAAAGGGAGTTATCCTGGGAATGGATGATGATAATGGAATGATAAAAATAAAGTGCTGTTTTTACAGTTGAGCAACAAAGTGAAAGGAAATGAGACGTTATGTTTGGGTCTGCTTCAGGAATGGCCACTTAGAGGCAAGCTTTCTGCAAATGTGCCTCTATTTTCAAAGCTCCATTTGAAAAGGCTGAAGGAAACTCTAACAAGAAATGTCATAAGATGAAGAAGCAAGGTGTCTTTCAAAAACCTGAAGATGTGTTCAAATAGAAAAGTGAAAAACAAATCCAACAATATCAGATTAGTTTGATGAATAACTTCTCAAAATTGAAAGAAACATGAAACATCAGAAGTGGAACAGCTTGCCTGGAAGTCTATAATGCAAAAATAGAGAAGGAACACTTAGGACAATCATGGCAATATTGAGGAACATGAGGGAGGCTCCTGTGTCAAATCTTTGCACAGAGCATGAACAGTCTCAAGCTCAAGTTGAGTGAGTTATGTTATTCAAGAAAGAGGAAAAAAAATTCAGAAATCAGTTAGTCTTTATAATTAGATGGTAATTACGAGTGAGTTTAAAGGAACTCAGTGATTACGCATGTCAAGCCAGAATGTTTCTACGAATGCATCACTATGAAAATATGTAACTTGACATCAAGGATCCCAAAGGATATCATGGGGACTACCTAGCAGCTAATCTGAGGACTCAGCTGTGAAAATTGACTGTAGTAGAGAATGGATTTAGTGGACACGTGGATAACTATGGCACATTGGAGGAATTAACATTGCATTTGCTGAGGATGACATTATATGATACAAGGGGACATTCCTTTGGTTCTTTCAGGTCAGTTGAATTGTCCCAGCTGTGTCCACTCCCAGTTTCTTGCCCACCCCAGTTTGCTCATGGTGGAGGCAGAGTGGGAAAAAAGAAATTCTGATGCTGTCCAAGAGCTGCTTAGCAATGCCAAGATGTGGGTGTGTTGTCTGTAAGTTACAGACCCAAAGCAGAACACAGACTGCTTTGAAGAAAGGTAACTCTGTCCTTGCCAGACCCAGTATAATTTGTCAGAGTAACACTCTTTTTGGCCCATGATATCCATCAGTCTGAATCATCACTGACTAGGGGATCTTCAGCCAGTGTGGCTGATTTGGTGCCCGTCTCACCTGAGGCTAATTAATGCTTGAGACAGATCATACAGTCATGTGCCTTTAATCAAGGACGTCTTCTCATCTTAACCAGCTGCTAGGTGTAATCCCTTTTTAAAGCATCTGTCACATGTCATTACTTTTATCTGCTGTGGAATGAAGCCTGTTGTGATAGTAATTTGCTCTCTTTGTTGGCTTACATCTGCAGTATTTGTTCGCTTTACAATAATCTTGGTAAATGGAGGTGTGATTTGGTTCCCTGGCTTGCCCTGTGCGGAGGGCATGTGGTGTGAGGAAACAAGCCCTTTCTGGCACTGTTATCGCAGATACCTGATTTACGTGGGTCTGGGTCTTCCCATGTCTGTCCACCACAATCCTCTGGACTGAGACTCTCCCTCAGAGCTGCAGTGGTCCCTTCACCTCTTAAATGCTTTTCCCAGGCCACTGTGTCTCTCACAATGTGTGATGATCTCTGAATCACTCTTCTAACACCAGTCCCAGACTTACTGTTTGATTCAGCTTCTCCCTACTTGCCTATTGCTGCTTAAAACGGATTTTCAGCCCTTCCTTTCCTCCCACATTTGCCTCCTCAAAGTCAGGTCTTAATTGCATCAGACATACCTTGTGCCCATGAAACACTGAATTTTTCTATTCTGTTTAATATATGCTCAGTGCTGCTTTACACACATCAGTCCCAGTATTTCCTCCCCATGTTCTTTGATCTTTATCTCAGCCTCTTGGCTGGCAGCCAGCCATGCACAAGTGTATACACTTGGCTTTTCCTCAGACACATTCTTCCTCAGGTTTCACGCTGCCTTTCAATTAGGGAGTTTGAGGGGAAATTAATTTTCCATGTGCTGGTTTTGGCTGGGATAGATTTAAATACCTTCATACTAGTTATTACAGGGCTGTATTTTGAATTTGTGCCAGAAAGAGTCTTGATAACACAAAGGTGTTTTTGTTACTGCTGAGCAATGCTTGCAGAGCATCAAAGCCTTTTCTGCTCCCTTCACCACTCTACCACTGAGGAGGCTGGGAATGCTCAGGAATTTGGGAGATGACACAGATGGGAAAGCTGGCTCCAACTGACCCAAGGAATATTCCATACCATATGGTGTCACGCTCAGCATAAAAAGTGAGGGGAGATTGGGGCAGGGGGGAGAAGGTGCTCAGGGAGGGGCTGGGCATCTGTTGGTTGGTGGCATAATTGATTAAATTTGCATAATTTTTCTTTTTGGGTTTTATTTTCCTCTTTCTTCTCTTCTCCGCTTTTCTTTTTTTCTTTTCTTTTCTTTTCTTTTCTTTTCTTTTCTTTTCTTTTCTCTTTTTTCTTTCTTTCTTTTCTTCTCTTTTTCTTCACTGGTCTGCAACCCATTCTAACCCCTTCTTTTCTAATATCTCATGAGTGGGGAAACTGGCATTTTTCATTCCCAGTTGCTCCCTGGTCACATTTGGTTTGTGATTAGCAGGGCCAAAGCAAGCAGATGAACTACACCAATGAAATGCCTGGCTTTTGGCTGCTTGACACAGACTAATCTGGGGCTAGAGACTGCTACAGGCAAATAGTGCCTGGCAAAAATGTTCATAGTCAACTTTTCAAAGTCCAAAATAAGAGTAAGATAGTCTTTGTAGGTGTGCAAGAAATAGAAGGACAAATCATCATGAAGGCAACCATCAGCACTCTCTCTTAATATGGATTATGGAGCTGTAGATGAAAAAAGAGAACCTTAGGGGACAGAAACTGAGAGGCAACTATACCCAAATACATATACAGACTCAAAACAGCTTGCAAGACATTTTATGGGTACCACATGGCAAGGACTAAAAGGACAGAGCACCACTAAACAGAAAGCTGGAAGCACAGGGGAGAAGCTATCCTACTCTTTTAACCAAACACAGGCAGGCATGATCCACAATGCCCCAGTGTTAAAAGTGCCTTTTGAATCTATTTTGTTCCTTCTGATGAAGGAGGGGGTTTCTAAAAAGAATAATTAGAAAAAAAACATTAAAACCAGGATTTTTAGGGACCCACTATTAAAAGGAGCAATAAGAAATAGGATGGCTTAAAGAAAAAGTTGAAGCAAACTGATTAGCTCCAGATATCCTTAAAAAGGAGACATCACAGTTCTCCCTTTACACTATGAGAAAATTCTTACATAAAATAATAGAACATGTTGAGTTGGAAGGGACCCATCAGGGTGATCAAATCCAAATCCTGGTCCTACGCAGCACCATTCCTAAGACTGACACTATGTGTCTCAGAGCACTGTCCAAATGCTTCTTGAACTCTGTTAGGCTGGTACTGTGACCACTTCCCTGGGGAGCATATTGCCTTGCCCAGCCATCCTCTGGGTGAAACACTTTTTCCTAACAGCCAACCTAAACCTCCCCTGACTCAGCTTCATGCTGTTTACTCAAGTCCTTTCACTGGTCATGAGAGGGAAGCAACCAAAAAGTGAAGTTCCCCTTTGCTTTCCCTCACAAGGAAGTTTTGGTCTGTGATGCAGCGTCCCCTTAGTCTCCTTTTCTCCAGGCTGAACAGACCAAGTGACATCAAACTGCTCCTCGTAAAGCTTCCCTTCCAAGCTCTTCACCATCTTCATTGCCCTCCTCTGATGCTTTCCAACAACTTCATGTCTTCTTTATGTATTTCTGTAACCACTGGAAAATTGCATCAATCCTCACACAAGGCCAAACTTCTCTTAGTGGGAGAGGGGGGTCAGAGACTATCAGTGGGCATCTGGGAAGGTTAGGCTTTTTCTGGCTCCATTTCTCAATACCCATAGTTGCTGTGCTGGTAGTGGGCAGCCTCCTCAAGTCCCTTCCCACCTGTTTTAAATCATACTATAAGGAAAAGCTGTAAGCTCTAACATAAAGGGTACAAGCATTACCAAGAAATTGCCACATTTCACTTCTTCAAGATGAGGTTTATCTTCTGACGGAAAAAAACTGGAAAACATGGTGTTTGCAGACAGAATTATGTGTCATAATGCTTGAGATGCTGAGCTGTAGGTGCTATAGCTGTGTTACTGGAGCGTCATGTTAAAAGGGAACGTGTACTGGTGCCAAGGCTGAAGCTTAGCAGCATCCACAGCCCCTGCTCCAGAAGGACAGAAGCACAGCAAAGCAGACTGCTTGAGCTCTGCTGGTTAGAAAAACCTGTCTGTGCTGCTTCTGTTTTGTAGGTCTGTTTGTCCTGTGGCTGCTGGGGAAAAAGTCCAAAGGGTGGAAGGTCACCTCCCAGAGTACAGCAGTAGGAAACAATGAGTAGGAAACAATGAGCAGGAAACAGCACGGTATGGAAGTGAAGAGCTGTGCAGGACATAGAGCACAGTCTTTGTCACAGCACGGAGGCACTGTGCCACAGGCAGAGTCCAGAGTCCACCCCCATGAGTCCAGCCAGCTGCCTTTTGTCACTTACATCCTTAGAGAATCAGGACTGTAGTGCTAAGTCCTGGGCAAGAGCAGCTACCAGAAGCATATGATGGTTTTATCAATTAATTCTAAAACAGCCCCAACCCCAAATCACAGTAATCTTTTAATTTCCAAAGACATTACAAGCCTAATGAAGATGAGAATGTGAGATGGTCACCCAGCTGCTTGCAACAGTAAATTCCATTAGAAATGAGGAAGTTTTTAAGTTACTCTTGGATGCTTAAACAGATTCTAGATATTGATTATCCAGCATGAGCTGGTTCACATACAGAACCACATTTTTAGCTGATGTCACACAACTAGACAGTTAAAACACATAATACAGTATCTCTAAAGTTACTACTTACAGTTTTTTTACCACCTTTCTTTCCAGCAACAAAAGGCAACTCTTTATCCCGTATGCCAAGTCTTTTATTTGGAAATGGAATGCATGAAACAATGACTTGAACAGGAAAGTCTTGATCATTTTAAAGACTTAAAATGCTCTAATTTTTTATGCTTTATGACTATTTTATAGGACATCATGAGATCAGTGTCAAAAAATGCAAGACAGAAGTAGGTACTTCACAGTATGTAAAGGTGCAAGAGCAATTTTTCAACAGCTGTGTACAAAAACGAGCAATGAAACATCAGAACTACCCAAATATGGTATTCTGGACTTTGAGAAGCTACTCTAGAAGAAACAATGACTTGGCTGTTTTGAAATGGCACAAAAAGGGAATGTGCTGTATGCATTCTTTATATCAGGAAAACTTTTCACACACATTTAACTTAATGTGAAGTATTAGTTTGCTTAGCAGCAAAGAGCTCATTCCAAACAAATTCAAAACAGGTACAAGATACAGCAAATGCAACCCCAGTTTTGCATAGACTTACTTAGGTGTGTTTAATGCAAAAATCAATAATCTGTAGTTACAATTAATAGCATAAAGAGCCTTTAACATTAACAGGAGATAAATATTCACTTCAAGACTCCTTTCCATTGCCAGCAGTGTGTAAGGAGGACTTCAGTATAGGAAAGACTAGTCTGTAGCAAAGCACAATAGGCTGACACACTTATTTATCTTTTTGGGACCCAAGTATGTTCAGATTTTTGCAGTATCAGAACTGGATAAAATCCACTTTACAAATTAGTTACAGACCACAGGAGCTGACCTGTGTTCTTAAAGGTTATTCAATAAATATTTTCAATTCATGACAAATTGAGGTCAAACAGTCTTGCACAAACAGCATGCAATTTAATAAACTTAAGAATCATTATGGTTTATTTGTAAACTTACTGACCAAAGAATTGGAAACTAGAGTTCTGCCTTTTGGATGTTTTAAATTGTATTTTATTTGCTGCTGAAAGGAATGCATTCTGTATATCCCTTACTAAGAAACTTGCTTTTAAAAATCTTTGAATATTTTAAATTTAAAGATTTTCTAACCATTATTAAAAGTGGTTTCTAGATATAGCTGTGGAGTTTGGATTTTGGTATAATGATTCAACCCGATTATTTTTTACAAATTTGAAAGAAACAGCTCAAAATACCTCCCTTAATGAATTCCATTCCCATGGAATACAGATTTCAAATTGTATGAAGGGTATGGAATTGTTCTTTACCAGGCTGCTTTTTTTTCTCTGTATCTGTGTAGTTTGTTGAAGCTGTACTTGAGCAAAATAGTTCCATTTGAACGAGGTGTATTTAATCTAAAAATCAGGATGGGGCAGGGAGGGAGAGGGAAGAAGACTGAGGAATTATTCCCTTTGAAACACGACAGAATTGGCCGAGTAGGTCACTGTGGGACCAAATGATGAAGAATTTAAGAAGCATTAAGAGACTTTCCTAGCACATAACAATGATTTGCATTACATGATTACCTGCTATACCAAGAAATCAGGTTTGTCAACAATGCTGAAGAATTTCCATAAACTTGCATACATATTGAAAGAAATCATGTTACAGATTTTTCCACACCTTCACTCTTCTTAAGAAAACTGAAACCCTCTGCCATATTGGGGGCCAAGAACATGGCAGAATTTGAAGTTTAACACCACCACCTACCTTATCCTGCATTTCCAACAATATATTTTTTTAGCTAGGAATTAAAGATTTATAAAATTTCCATTATCTCCATTATGAAATAAGAATGACTTGTAAGTAGAATATAATCCAATATTATGTCTTTTATTTTTGAGAGCCCCCAGTTTGGCAATAATCCTTGATTCTGCTGTAACACAGTGTCTTGTTTTCTTCAGTTTTCATAGCCTAGTGGCACAGGCACCACAGTTTCAGTTCATGACTTGTCTTAAAAACACAGATTTGGATTTAATTAGAATGGTCAGGATGCTCAGGTTTTCGCTGAAGAGAAACTGAAATGTGGGAAGTTTATCTAATGTCATCCGGCAGACTGTAGACCTTGTGAGAACAGAAGAGGGTCTTGAAAGAGGAGGGTATCAAAACTAGATTTTGGCAATATAGAAGATGTATTGTCCATGTAGTTCTGTTATAAGCTTTAAAAATACTCTTATTAAATAAGTTTTTCCTTCCTTAAGACAAGGTAATACACAAAGAAAGTAAGAGTCCAGGGGTCAGAATGTCCTTCAGTTCTTTGTTATTCTCTATGAGCTTTTTTTTTTGACTTTTCTTCATAAGATTCTCCATACTCATTTACTCTGCTCTTATCCACAGGATAAAGCCTGGCAGAAAAAAACCCAGATCTTTAGTTACATTACAGTCTCCTATCTGAAGGAATTAAGTAGCTCTATAATGCTTAATTTTAAAAGAGAATTTATTTGTCATCGTATTCTCTATTCCCATTTGTGGCAAAATGCAACATCTCTAAAAATTTGTACAGACATATCAGCTTCTTCACAATATGACTCAACCACCTGTGTCATAACAGAACCTCTTAAGACACGTATTAACCCCCTAAAGCTTGGCTGGAGTCTTTTCTCAAGCAATCCAGGATACCTCTCAAACTTGAAACCAATGCCCAACCCCTAACAGAAGCTGCTGACTGCTTAATTTCTACAAAAATAACAATAAACAAAAATATTTATTCTTGGGAACAAGAATACACTTTCTGTAACTTCACTATGAACTGTATTTCATAAGTAGTGCATAAAGCTTTCTTCCCCATCTGATTTTAATTACTTATAGAATTCGAAATTCAACAGGAACTCAACTTACAAGAGAATCTGGTAACTTTTTTTTGTAAACCAGATAAATAGAAAAGCAGAGCACAGAAGTCCCTATCAGACAACACCCTTCATTACTGCCTTGCAGAGCACCTTGGAGAGCATGCCTCAGACACTGAGCACATGAAGATGTGGCCCTCAGCAAAGGTTAGAAGCCCAGAACTCCTAAGTGGGTTTGTGAATACAAACTTAGGAATTTAACTCCTTCCCCTTACTTCAGATATTTATGTCTCACATTTGATTTGTGGGGGTTTTTGTTTTGCCTTTGTGTTTTCTAGTTTTGTAGTTTTTGCTTGGTTTTGGATTTTTTTGGTTTTTTTTTGGGGGTGGGGGAGTTTGCGACTTCCAAATCTGGTGCAAAGAAGGATTTTGTGGGGAGGGAAAAGGGGTAACTGACAAAAATTCTGAGTACTGTGAGAAGAGGAATTTTTTGACTACTCTGTATCATGTCCAGGATTACTGTCAGTTATGGGAAAATGTTTTTGTTTCTCCTATTTGTATTGAGCAAGGTGCCCTGCTCACCATTCCCTTCACTAGGCATATACATAACTAACATTATCCAGACTATATTATACTATAGATTATTATAGTATAAAACTTCTACTCCAAGTCTATCCAATCTATAGTTCTTTATAGCACAAGACTGCAACCATCTATACCATTGTAAAAACTGTAACAAATATTAAAGGAAGTCGTACCATCTTTGGTAGAGATAGACCAGGAACACAACATCATCTCTAAAGCATGCCAGCCTATGAGATGTTGGCATAGTGATGATAAAAGCAAATATATCATCAATAAAGGTGTTGAATGCCTACAAATAAAAGAAAAGTATTCGTTAGCTGGCTGTGAAGAAAGGAAGTCATCAGTCATACAATGTTAGAAGCTTCCTATGTTTTTCTGTGGGAACACAGACTTCCTCCATATTTATAAAAACACTTAAAGGTTATGCTGAAAAACTAATTAATGCAAACTTTAAAATGCCTTCTTTTAATGAAGACCATACTGTCTTCTGCAGACCGCAAGTTACAAGTAAAAAGGAAGTAGGACTGTTTCGGGTAAGTGAGAGTATTGTCATGGGAGGGGGAAAAACACAAACTCAATTTCAGAGAAAACTTCAAAAGAAACTGGAAAAACCCCCAGACTTTTTGTTCATTCATTACTCAAATGACAAGATTTACAAAATGTCACTTCACTTTCGTTTTCTGTAGAAATTTGTGTAAAAATTTGTTAATTTATTACTCTTAAGAAGATTAACTTGATAACCTTGGAAAGACTTTAAAATATTTTCAGTGCTTTCATGGAAGTTACCATGTCTTGAATAAGGGACGGATAATTTTCTACACCATTTCCAATCAACTAGGCATACTATAGGCTCTATTTCTGCAGCAATAATGAAAGGCAATTTAACCAAAAGCCAACTCCTCTGGATCTGGCTCTTGGCTACAGGGAGGCTGCACACATCAACTCTTGCAGTGCACCAGCTTTAGTACTCACGTTGCAATAAACTGCTGTAAAAACATCAGGAAACAAACCCAGCAAAGAATATTAACAGACTGTTGGGTTAACAGACTGAGTCAGTAACGTGGCTCCTTTCAGTTTAGCAAGCTGTATGCTAATCCATACCATAAGAAGGGGGCAAGTAATGTAAGCACAAAACTCACTCTATAACATGAGCCAACATTTGTTTATATGCTGGAAGAAAATATCAGCAGAAAATGGGGGTGTTGGGCAGGAGAGAGTTCTGATTAGTTTCAACAGGAGAGCTCTTTCTGTCAGGTCAAAACAAATCCATCAATCTGAAGTGACTGAGGAATATGGCTGGCACTTTTCAAGGCTGTGCAAAGGTTTGCCATGGAGCAAAAATAAAAACCTTGGCAAGCTGGAAAAGACAACCTTTCCAAGTCAACACTCAAGTGAGTGATCCTACAATGACAATGGGAAGAAAAACCTAAATGCTCCATCTTTCAGGCACACAGACAGTCTTCATAAGTCCATGCAAGTGAATGCACCAAAGCAGCCCATCCAAGTGTTCAGACTAGATAACTGTCTTTTGACATTACCTCACCTGAAGGTACTCTTTATTAATGAAGGGCAAAAACAAAACCCACAGAAACTGGAAAGTCAGAGTTCAAATTAAGGCAAAAACCCAACAAAGCTCTCTAAAACGTGATCACACGTGAGCCCTCAGACTCTTCTTTCCATTTCAAGTGAAGAAGAGAGTAAGTAACTTTAAATATCCATTTATAGAAGTAAAATCCTCCCTCCAAAGCTCTCTAAATTAAACATATTTGAAAACAAAAATAGACTTCTTTCTCCACACACACAAGCCTTTGTTGTGGGTAGCCTATGGCATCTAAACAGGAACGATAAATGCTCTGTAAGAAAAGGCTATTCAGCAAGGTTGTATTGATTTAAAGGTTATTTGCTTGAATAACCTCCCTCTGTTGTTTATTTAACTGCTGATGTCTCTGCTCAGTTATTTTCTTTGGTGAAATAAAATTGTTAAATTACTTCACTGATACACCTTTTGCTCCCTCTGCTAAGAAACATGCTGATTTGCCTAGTACATGCCTGAAATACTGTGTTTATTGTTACTTTTGTCTCTATTTCCACATCAAACACTGCTTATTTGCTATTCTGCTATCAGCTACCTTTCAATGTTTTCCTAGATGCACCCTATTTCCTTAAAAACAGTAAGGTAGAAGGAAGTTGGACAATTGCTATAGGCTCACAGAAATGGGAAAGCCTTTGAAGTCTCTTTAGATGTATACGTTTTAGTTCTTTTGTCCCAAATCTTCTGTTCAGAATTGGACACCATTTCTTGAGCAGTTTTTAACACTGTTCCATTTAAGGTACAGATGTTCTGGAGAATTGTAATATATCAGCACAAAGGAAAAATAAAAGCATTTATGAGTGAAAGCACAAGTTAAAAGGGTACATGGTGATGGCATCAGGGTCTTGATCCCAGCACATCCAGCCAGGGTTTCTCGGGACACAAAAATTAGGAAAACAAAGCACAGTACAAAAATCCTAATGGCTGGGATTAGTGGGAAATGATAGTCGAAACACTGTCAGCTCTTTAGGGGTACAAGAACAAAACCAGCATATAGTTGCTAATTGAGGGAGAACAGGAGACATGGGAACCCAGCAGTGGGTGTCCCTTGTTATCCCATATCAGCATATGGAATCCCAACTGGGATACTTTGGTCTATCATCTCAGTGTTTGAATACTATATAAACCTTGGACACACAAGTGGGTGCTTGTGGATAAACAGCTATCAAAGGGTCAGTGAGCTGATTTTGATTTAAATAAACTCACCTTCCCCTCCAAGGTCTGGTATTGAACTTGGCTGCAGCACTGCATTATTTCCTACCAAGGTACTCCAGGCAGTGGGGACACCCCAGTGCAGCCTTTCCTCCCCCATGGAACAATCCTTCTCACATTTGCACAGAAGCTCACAATTATCAC
Source organism: Toxostoma redivivum (assembly GCA_013397375.1). Taxonomy (NCBI): domain Eukaryota; kingdom Metazoa; phylum Chordata; class Aves; order Passeriformes; family Mimidae; genus Toxostoma; species Toxostoma redivivum. The sequence goes on from VXBI01004275.1 coordinate 190,881, forward strand.
CCTGGCAGAGAACTGTATACATTACTTCAGCCTCTGGGAGCTCCTGAAGCCTGCCAAAATAAGGTCTTTTAGCATTCCTAACTGTATTTTGAGAACTATCCCTTGTCAGTGATCCACTGACATCTTCTTAAAATAATGTCTTTAACTGAGACTGATGAATTTATCTGCAGGACCAACATCTGCACTCATGCAAGACAGCTGACAATACAAAAAGCAGTATTATCATAAAAACTAGGACGCAAGTATTCTATTCTCATCATATGGAAGTTATTATGAAAAATGAAAATCAGTGTGGTTTTTTTTTAAGGACAGTTGCAAACAAGTTTAGTTCTTAAAACAAAAAAAAGTACCATCCTTAAGCTAATTATTCTAAGGCTGTTTCTTACAGAAAATAATTTTCAAAATGACTGCACCCAACTTTAAATTAAAGCTTTACTTACTTTGTATGTGAAAGCCTTCCATGGTAAGTGTGCAACAGATTTCATCTAAAAATAAAAAATATCAAATTGTAATAAAGTCTAGAAGAAGAGACTAGAAAAGTAGACCCTCATCACTTTTCAATCTTACCTTGTAGTTTACAAATAGTTGGGGCAGCATAAACAGGAATCCAAAAGCATATACTCCTGAAGATGAAATATGGAAAACAAACAAATGCACAGATGTTCATCACACGACTGTACTTTCATAATTAGTAACTTGCACTCATTTTTTCTAAAGAGTGAAGATGCATCTAATTATTTTGTTCACTTTGGGTCGATTCTTCTCCCTTTTTCAATCACTTTGATAATTTAATAATAAATTATTGCTCTGTATTACACTGATCCAAATGACAGCAGTTAATATTCTACTTGTGAGTCCTGGCCTTCATTTGAAGAAATATGAATAGAAAAAAGAACAGAAAGGACTCACCATTGACAAAACTGTTAATCAACCAGGAGTACCAGCTAAAAACAAAGAAGAGAGTACAGTTATATTTCTCTTCAGCCAAATTTATAACACATCCTATACACCAGTGTATGCTGATGACTCCAAGAAATGGCTATGTTACAAATCACTCCATGCAAGAACTAAATACCTCACATCTTCCTTGGATTAAGAGGGGCTCCATAGAAGGCAGTTTAAGCAAACAATGCTTATTAGTCCATACAAGAAGTTTTGAGAGGTTTATCACGTGTTTTTATACTTTTACAGACCATTTTAATAATCAGATAACTGGTGTGAGACATGTGCACCGTGCATGTAATATTGCACACTGTATTAAGGCCTGCAAAGGTAACACTGTGTTCTAAAGAGCCACTTAATATGGCACAGTAAGGACTTCTCAAATTTCAAACAAGTACCACTCAGTGCAAACCACAAGAGTAGGTACCTTAAAAAAAAAGTAAATATAAGTAATCTACATTTTTCCCTCCTTACATCTAATAACCTTCCCAGATGTTCAATGGAACATAAACTTAACAAAATAACAGTAGTGCTACAGACAATGACTGAATTCCATATTTCTGCTCGCAATCCTGGGAACAGCTAATAAGTGTCATGCTCTGGTTACATAATTTAAAATTCAACTTGCACTGCTGTGTTACTGACATGCTTATAGCAACACTACAGTTGTAGTAGCATTTCAGTAATCCACAAGCATTTAAAGAATTAATAAAAAAATGCCTCCAAGATTCCATGGCTAAGATTACTTGTTCTGTCACATTTCCTTACCAATTTAACAATGGGAAGAATTCTATTATATGAATTGTTTTCACTTCCTGAAGCTCAGCTCATAAAATACCTGAAATACAGTACTTTGGAATACAAAACAAATTCAAGAATTTTGTCAGTAAAGCAGACTTTTAAAATGCTACGTATTTGTTAGCTGCTCCTTAAGCAAAAACCTTTTGAAAAAAACACTTTTCTAATAGCCCAAAAATTGCCCCAGTTTCTAGTATGAGTGTTACAGCTTATGTATGCAACAGCTTAAAATAACATTAGGAAAAACTATTACTGCTTGTTTTCTCCCATCCATCTGGGCCTAAGGACTATAAAAAATGCCTACATGGCAATCACCATGCTTGTGTTTGCAAGTTTTTCCTACAACAAGTCTCATAGCTTCACACTTGCATCTCTAACACAAAGTGAACCAACTATTTTGAGTGAAAGGCAACAAGGGTTTCATTTGTCCATGCAATATTGAGTGTCCAGCTCTTGCTGAAGTATTACTATGTTGCAGGAAGTCCATGGCTCTAAAAGAATAAAGAGCCCTTTCTCAAAAATGCTTTTGGGTTACTTGGCACCGTAGCTATCATTCTTAGGAACAGAGAAGCCTCTTGTTCAAAGCAAATAATTTTGTGAAGGTTTTTGCTCCTCTCTGCTATTGGACAGGTTCAATCACTGAATTCCTTTCATCTCTCCTATCACCAACTGGTCCTCTGAACAACAACAGCTGCTTTCTTCCTCTTCTTCTGACTGACATGTATGCAAGCTATTGAATTCTATGCTAAAGTAATATCAGGTTTCTTGTGAAATACAACAGCTTGTGGCTTACAGAATGTTAAAAACCATCTAGATTCTTCAGCTTTAGATAGACAGGACAAGGAATTTTCCAGTTCCTGGCTTATGCATCAAACTAACAACTTATTTCCATAACCATGTAGAAAAAATGGGGCGTTTCAATTCCATACAAGATCATTTTTAGAGTTACAGTACCTTTTGTATTTGACATTCAGCAAGGAGTAAACTGCACCTCCAATACACAGTGGATAGAGCAAATATGACAAGTATTTCATAGCCTAATAGACAAGAAAAATAGTTTGTTAGTTTACATTCTATATGAACAGATTTTTCATGGCATTAAATAGAAGACAGACACATAATTTTTTCCTGAAAATCTTTTTCTATTCCCAAATGTCTTCTATAATTCCTATGCTTCCACTTCTACTGGTGGTGGTGAAAAGACCAGTTCAGACAAGCAATCACCTTAAAGAGTAGGCACCAAGAGACAGCACAAAGATCAGTGTCTAAAAGTAAGCTCCCTACTTAACACCAGTGTTGTTACCTATGCTCAACTCCTTTCAGAAATCAGGAACCACGTGAACTTTCCTTCAGTAAAAATAACAAGTATAAATATCAGCTTTCAAAACTGTGGAGTGGTAACTGTTTCAGATCTTTCTTCATCTAAGTCACTTGCATTTCAGCTTCTCAGAGCAATGCCTCAACCAGATTCAACAACCAAAAGAACTATTTCACTGTTTCCTCTCATAAATTATCAGAATGAATCTTCACTATCTAATCCTCTAAACAATGATGATCCACTTGACAACTGTGAGGATGTGGAAAATACACTTGTAGAAAAAAAGAGCAAAACATGTCAATCAACAGGTGACACAGACAGACCTTGTAGACCAGAAGTCATAGGATTCCCTCTTACCTGGGCATCATATTCCTCAGTTTTCTTTTCAGAGTCATTGTATGCACCAAACTGCAAGATATGTGAAAACCATAGTCACATCAGAACATAAGGGGAAGGCATTTGCTGTCCAACTCTCTACATTAAGCAGGTAACAAAGCTTTTAAAAGCTTCTATATAGGAGAACCATATTTGTCCTGTGCAGCCCACCAAATATAGGGTAGGCAAAAAGATTAACCTTTAACCTCATACCAAACTTCCATTACTTCTTTGCTTAGAAAAGTGCTGGTGAGACAGCAGAATTCACAAAGCAAAAGCAAAGTCAAGTAGCCAAAAATCAGTCAGATACAGGAAGCATTTATGAAAAGCCAAAACCATGAAGAGGTCAGTTATGGATTATCTCCACATGTCCGGAAATTCTGCCTGCATAAACACAGTTCCTTGATTACTGACACAGGAACAAGCAGAGCCACCAGTCACTCCAGACACAGACTTCAAGCAGCCCAAAACTCCAGCACTTCTTGTGAAGAAACACTGAATATTAGACAACGGTTTCTTCTATCAACAAGATAAACTTTCAGTGTCGACTGCACTTTGCCACTGCGTGTTCTGCAGTCTCAACACTTCATTTTACCCAGAAGAATCATCTAAGAGTGTGATGTCCCTTGAACATGCCATATCTCCTGTCAGTTTCACAATGGAGAAGCTAAACCTACAGGTTCAGTTTCTTTATTTCAAAAGCCAGTTTCTTTATTTCAAAACATGATGTCACTTAAGAGTGCCTTTCCAACACAGTGGCAGCAGCAGAGTCCCACCCATAAAGATTTAGCAGGACTGACAAAGAAGTTCTGAAGTTTCTTGCACCATAAATACATACAAATAGCTGCTTCTTCCAAAGAACTCAAAGAAAGAAACAGGTTTGAAAATGCTCATCCTGCTACTGGATTAAGCCATTCAGAGAGTTGTACACAGGAAACTTTTATAATTAAAATAAATTCTTCCTTCTACTAGAAGTCAAGTTGCATAGTAACCTAGAAACAGATGGATGATGCAAGAGTGTAATCATTAACAGGGCAATGTATACTCTACCTGAAATTTGGGCCTCAAACCTTGCCACCTGATTGTCATTTTCAAAGCCTTTTTCACCTTCCAGAGCTGTGATTAGCAAAAACAGAACATGCACATAAAAGATTATTACACAAAGGAACATTTTATGAAAGATTCAGATAATTAGAATCAAGATTCCAGAATACCTATTTTAATCACCCATTGCATAAAGCAGTAGCAGCCTGATTGCAGTACACGCTGCCTGCATCTACACAAACCAAATGCCAGGTCATCAAACAAGTATAATATTGTGAGCCTGCACTATTAAGTCTCTTTATCAGATGATATAGTTTAAACGAAGTAATGTAGTAATTTCAGGATATCTGAATTGCAGTGCCTAAGTGGGGTTAGCACCAACATGCATCTTAGGCCAGGCATTTAGAAAATCCCAGCAGTCATCTGCCAAACAAGTTTTTATGTGCTTTCGATGAAGGTGCCTCAGAACTCCTAACAGTGATTAAGCTGGCACTTACGTGGTCATTACATTTCAGTACTGGACTACAAGCAAAAAAATCAGTGAATCCGCTGAATTATTTAGTTACTTACTGTACAGTTGTAACAGCCTGACCGTAATGTAAACCAGAAATTTCAGTTCACCTGAAAATTTACTCTTGTACCCACAATACTATACAGAGTTGACAGCTTAGGCAATGCAGCTCCCCAAGACAGCTACACTCCCTGAAGCTTTTTGTGGACAAGACTCAAACTTTAGATACACCAATATTCTCTTGTCACCCACCATATATTCCAAACCCAAAAAAGGGGAATAGGGTAAAGATGATCCTTTACTGTTATCTTTGATACAAATGAGAAAATTATTTCTTACAGAATCAATGTCACTATTAGCACTGCATGAGAAACAGGAGTTAGGTCCAAGTTGTGAAAAAGTTCTTCCTAGCAATCAAATTCCTCTGAGATGTACTGTCCATATGATTGCTGTCACTTTGAGATAGCTGTGCTACCTGCAACCCACTGACTAGATGCAGACCTTCAGAATCATGCACACAAGTAGCAATCTGCTCCTCTTCCTCCTTCCTCAATCACCTCAGTCCAGGCACTGGCTGTGGGCACACAGCCTGCTCTTTGACAATGCTTCCATGGAGGCTTGTTGACATGGTTATACTTGCTTGGCCAGGAGTGAGGCCTATTGGATGATGTGATAGGTGGAACCACAGAATCATTCTGTGTTTGGTTTCTACAATATCAGCTGGACCACCCCAGAAAAAACTGGTACTTTCAGTTTAGTTATTTGACCAAGGGACAATCTCATCTTTCACTGAAAGCCAAGGACATGCAGGCTACAGCAGAATTTTCTAGTAACAAGTTTAGCATTCTTTTTCTGCTAACTAAACTGTGGATGTTGCTGCAAATATTGGTAACTGGTGCTACAGTTTAAGAACTCACCTCAATCACTGCACCAATGCCTGCTGGGATCAATACCAATAAACTTGTTTGTTCATCCAAAAGGAAAAGAAATATTACCACAGTACTAAAGCACCGCCAAAGCACTAGACAGGAAGAATGAAAATGGAAGGCTTATTAATATTTAAATGAACAGCTGAAAGGCCAGGAGACTGATGGCCTATTTAGGGCCATTCTGTCTTAGACAATTTAAGGATAAATTTCTTCTATGTACATCTTGATATATCTAGTAGTCCTAGGAACAGCCAGTGATCTCTGGGCAAATAGGTAACAAGAACATTTTATGCATCTCCTTATCACAGGAGATGAAAGAAAATTGGAACATTTAGTGAAAACTTCTGTACTGAAGCAATTCAGGAACATATGAGTATAATTAGGAACTGCATTCATGATTCTTGTCTCCAGGAAGCTGAAAGGCTGTGAGATAATATGATGTCAGTATTTGAAACTCATTTATAGTTTGTAAATGTTATCTCTTTTGAATTTGACTTTACTGAGTTTTGAAACTGGCAAATTACTCTTATTTCTGGAATTCCATGGACTGTTTTGAATTTTTACAAACTTTTTGGCATACACATGCCAACAGCAGTACAACTGCTTTAAAATACAAATGCACTCTCATAAAAATGATACATGGATTCTCCGCATGATAAAAACATGTTGTTCATCATAAATTAAAATGCCTTTTTTTTCCCCCTGGTATTGATACTCCTTAGATGTTTTAATCCATCTGTAAATATGATAGAATTAAGGATAATTCAGAGGTCAAGTGACTCCAGATCTACAATTCTGCTTCATAATCAAAATTGGAAAAAAGCTATTGGAAAAACCTTCATCTGTTTCTACAAAGGCTTGGCAGGATGTCAGATCACCGTTCCTCTTATCTTTCCTATACACAAATCAAGTTAACTCTCCCATGCTCTCCCCCTCCTCCCACCCCTTTATTGCTCCTGTGTAAATCAAAGCCGAAATCAAGCAAGAGCATTACAATACAGAAGTTTCCACCCACAAATATTTCGGAACCTGTGTTATCGACAATGAACATAAGGGACTTGCAGAACAGCATTACCCATGAAAGCACATTCTCTCCACCCACAGAACTTTTTCTGGTCTTCATTCTTTTCTCAAAGTACTTCTGTGTTCCTTCAGCAAGGAAAACATAGTAACTGACTCAATATTAATCTAATTCCCAATTCCAAGAGAGTCAAACCCCAGTAGCAATGCAAGTCCTTAAACTCAAGTGATTTCTGAGCACAGAACTAACAAAGTTAAGACCATCTGTGTAGACTGTTAGCCATCTCTTCTTTGTACACAAACCATCTCATTTCGCTATCTGTAAATCTACAGAATGTCAACTTAGAGAAAGACTGAAAACAAACAACATAAAATAGACAGCACATAGACTTTGCATTCTAGTCCATACCTGCTTTTGTAGACATTCCAATCATGCTCCTCTTTTTCTTCCAAAAACTGATGTCATTTTTAAATGCAAGGAAATCAAAGAGAAGCTGCAAATAGGAAGAAACATAATCATTTGCTTGAAACATGCACTAATTAAAGACTGAAAGTGTTAACAATGCATTCAACATGGTATTAAAAAAAAAAAACATTTCAGAGGCTTCAGAAATGAAAATTAAGTCTCACAAATAAAAGCTAAAAGGAAAAGTTGTTGTAAAAGCCCAGGCTTTAAAAGCAGTGCAAAACAACAGGATGAATTTCAAATACTACCATTGCAATGCTACACAAATCAGTATCCTGTGAAGAAACAGGGTAACTCATCATAAAAGGTGAAGAACGAGGACCCTAGGAACCACACGTATCCTTGAGAGACCAGGGAAAAGCATAGTAAATTAAACTAAAAATACTCTGTATTGGATTGATAGTCAATTCACATTTGGATAATATCAGAACTTTATGAAAACATATCCTACAATACAGCAAACCAGGTTTCCACTGTATTTTGTCACTAAGTTGACCTAAACTTCCAGGACATTTTAAAATTCCATTTATTTGTAGGAAGCTTTAAATTTATTTTCTTCAGTATTTTCATTCAGTGTAGTTTTTGGTATTTCCTTTAAGCCTTCAGTGTCTAAAAAATAATTGAACACAGATTCCAGAAATTCTTGTGTCAGTGGATTTTAATGAGGAAATTTTGAGTTGTTTTTGTTTATGGGAGGTTTTTGTGGTTTTGTTTTTTAAATTGTTATTTTGGAAAATGATACACAAAAGAAAAAAGTATCAGAAAAGCTTGTCCCATTCTACAGATACCTTGTAACCTGATAAAGAGAGTGAAAAAAATTAAATTAATATGTCATGGAAATCAAAGGCTTTCCAAACAAGTTAACTGTATATAATGTAAGTCTAAAGAAAAATAACATTCCAGGCAAGTTCTTATCGCTCCCAGAGCATGAGAACTGTGTTGAGTATAACTGTAGATTACAAAAAATGTTCCCAGTGTCTAAAAAAAGTTGTTCATTAAAACCAAGCTCAGATTTAAGTCAGTGCTAAGAAAGGGACAAACAACAACAACAAAAATAACCATGAGTGCTCCACACTTCACAGGAGCATTTCTGGAAGCAATTTACATCAGCTGATCTAAATTTCTCCAGGGACTAGAAGTCAGAGACTCAAACCCTAGTACTGGTGCCCCAGCTATGCCAGTGCAGTGGTAAAGAAGTCAACAAAATTTAAACTACTGTTGACAGGCACATTAATTCTAGGGGCTTTGGTTCAACCACAATGTAAAAGAAGTCATAATGAAGGTAATGTTTCATATTTCAGTCAAGACTGGCAATTTCTGTATAATTATCTTAAATTTCTGCCTTATTTAAGGGTTTTATATTAATTCTGTATTGGAAATATACCTGACTTGTATCAGATAATGTTTCCACTGCTCTACTGAAATTACTATTTTCAAGAATAATTCTTAATAAATGAAACACCCAAAAGTCAGACACACCCCCCACTCTTTTTCTTTCATATTATGTACTTCCTAAAACGAAATCACTTACATGGAATGCTGCTACGAAGAATGTCAAAGCCAAAAAGTACAAGTTAGTATCAACAAAAATTCCTTTTACTTCATCTGCGTCCTTTTCTGAAAACCCTACAGAAAAGAACAAGTCACTGTGCAAGAAGTACCAGACAGTTCATTGCTGTTATACTCAAGTCCAGTATGAAAAGAATCTTATGTCACCTGCACAAGTTTTGTTAAGGAATCATAAATCCAAAACATGATGGAAGCTTTATTGGTAAAATCCTAATCTACCTGTATTTTGGCAAGTTATTTAGCTTGCCCAAAACCAAAAGCCATCAGTTACAAGACTTTAACTTATGCAATTACAATGTGTTTTGTCATGTGCCTTTAACATGTTGTGTAATTACAACCTAAGATGACCATCTGACAGACAAATGGCAAGACACATTAAATCATTTTGGCCTGAGCAGAAAGTAAAAAAAAACAAAAAAAAAAAAAAGGTTTTACAAATTGGCCTCTCAACCTTAGTTTGATACACAGGAAGAGTGAGCCTCACATCAAAAGCTGAAAAATGAGAAAAGGACTACACTCTAAAGGACAACAAAAGTCAGTGAGAAACATGGTCATAGATGCAACACTATGACTGAAGTCCACAGTTCTCATATGTGTGTATTTACACAATACTGCATTTATGGCAATAGTGCCTGAGTTCAGAACCAACTTACTTTGCCATCACAGCAGGACTGAGGCCATTCTCAAGTGACTCTGGAGTTTTGCTACTAATCTGACTAATTCCAGAAACTACTCCAATAGGAAAATTTAAAATTTTATGTTTCACTGTTGACATACTTAGGGGAACACGCAGCATCTTATATAGGCCTTTTTTCCAGGCAGAGGAGGTACTCTTGGGATGAGAGGTCCTGGTATCTGTGTCTATCATAAGACAACAGAGGCAGAGAATATGAAAATTTAAATTCTGAGGAGGCTCACAAAAAATGGTTAATTCACCTCTGTATTCTTGTTCCCTATCACATGTCAACATATATTTTTATCTTAAGCTTAAGGTGAAACAATACAAGATTTGTAGCATTAAATCTCTTCATCAGCTATCCAGAAAAAAGTGTCATCTATGTACATAAAAGAAACAAATTAAGGGTTAGTTGTGGCTTCTTGGCCTGAAGTCATTAAAGGTAAGCATACCAAATTGCTGGAGGGAGTACACAGCATCCTGCATGTGGATCCAAAATCGCAGTTTCCCAAGAGATATTTTGTCATACGACACTGTAAGAGGTAGCTCTGTTGTTGAACGATTTATAACCTGCATTTCAAAAAGACATGTTGCATTTTTAATAGCAGAAAAATGGTAACAATTACTTCCATTAATTTTTTAAAATAAAGTGATTGTATCACACTATAATTTGATCACACAATTTTAAGAACTCAGTTTGTTTTTTAAAGGGAATAAGAGCTTAGACTTCTACACCGTGCTTGACGCCTTCATGTTTTTTCCAGGAAATGTTAAATTAGCAGTTTGATCTGTTCAAGTTCCGATAGCAACCTCACTGTTCCTGTATACAAATGCCTCTGAGATGGCAGCATAAAGTGGGAAAAGTATGCTTAAGGTAACTCTTTTGACAGTTCTTATCCGAATGTATATGCAAAGATTATCTAAACTAGAATATTATATAAAAATCCCAAAAAACTCAACCAACAAACAAATTGTGTCCCAAAAGCCAAATTCAGAAATTTACTTAATTGAGGCTGATTTTGAGAGAAATTGACAGGGTGGGGAAGCAAGATGATGCCCCTAGCTCAGACTAATGAAACACCACAGCTACAGCTAAGATAACTTTGGGATCTGGGGTGTCACAAAAACTTTCTTCCTGCATCCCAGAAAATAAATATCTGCTAATCCTACCGTATCATCTATGTGTTACTTCAGCTGGAAAAAAAAAAGTCTTAAATTGCCTCAGCTCCTTCTGCATGATTGCTGCCCATGTCCACCTCTCAAACAGGTTTAAAAAAAAAAAACAACAAACCCCCCCTTGTCCTCTCAGATGTTAGAATACTCAGCAGCTATCTTAGAACAAGTTCAGGCAGTCTGCTTTACATTTCCAAGGACAGCTCAAGATGACAGTTTGGCAGGCACGCCTTGCAAGTTCAAGACCTACTGCTCCAGGCTCCTAATTACTCCCAATCATAATTCTCATCTCAGACCTGCTACTCCACACTGCATCTGTTTCTACAGTAATTAGTTAGCTGCCATCTAACTGAGGTGAATGGGCTTCTTCTAGTTCTTGTGACACAGAACACTGTTTTAGACTCCCCACTTACCACTCAGATGTGAACTGAGGGCTACATTCATTCTCCCATTCACTCTTTCCTGCAGTGAGTACAAACAAATCTCAATTTCATCACTCCCCCAAGACCGTGTAAGCTTTTCAGACAGGGGCAGAACATGCAGGCACATGAGGGAGAGGAAGGGAAGCTGAGAAAGTTTTATGAATACAGCAGAGAGAAAAGCTTGAGAAACTACAACAGTGTCAAGGATCTCTGAAATGAATGGAACAAAAAATCAAGTATGGTTACAGCTGACTGTGGAGAATATTGGAAAGATTCTACAGCTGTTTACCAAACTATATAAACACCTTCCAGGCTGCTTCATCTTTTCAAAGGATTCCTGTAATTCAATTAGACTTATTTCAATTTCTCAGTGTTTCAAAGACAGCATTAACCTTTATAGGAGAAAGGGAAAAGAAATTTCATCTGCAGAGGATGGACAAGAAACAAAAATTTTGCAAATGCCTGGGTAAGCAGCATGTGGCAAATGAACTCTCCACAGACAAAGAATTACTATGGAGGAATTAGGGGTAGTGTAGAGAAGAAAACTGGATTACAGTAGAAGATAGAGATGGGAATTCTCCAACACCAAAAGCTAAAATAAAGGCAAGATTGGAAGAATGAATTCTTTTTCAACAAACGACTTAAAGCCCACAAGTGATGCCTCACAACCTTGATGTGAGTGTGATGGTTGCTAAGCCTTTGAAAGCTAGCAGTGACCAAATCCTTGCAATACAATCTATCCTTGCAGGATGGCATCAGAGCATCACACATTACTTCTACTTAATCAATACTACAAAACAGCATGCAAACACTGCAAATAAGTTCAGTGATATGAATTCATAAATTATCTCTTTAATAAATTCTGTGCAATCCTCAAAGCCCCAGCATTTAAGCACATTTAAGAACATGAGGAACACAATCTCTAGACTGCAATTCTCACCACAGAAGACCTACATCTTGATCAAAATGAGAGTCAGTTGACAATCTATACAGTCAAGCACAAGAAGGAAAAATGCATCTTCAGCTGCATGATTTTAGGTCAGGCATAGAAAACAGACATTGTCTGTGCCCCTATTTACAGTCAAATATTAACCTAGCTTCACAGAAGCTGTACCACCTTCTCTCCTTATTCTTTCCTGCTCTTCACTTACCCCTCATTCTCTCACAGAATGCTTACTACAAGACCACTCTTTCTGCAGAGCTTGAGAGCAGTTTGGCCAGTCACTACTGAGACATCACATAAGCCAGTGCTGAAGGGGAAGTTTACAGAGGAAGTTTTTAGTGGAATAGTCTTTGCAGCACTTCCCAGGATCTCTAATGACTTTCTAAGGCAGTGAGTTGCAACAGCATTAATTGTAGCATGCATGACAACTGCAGCAATGTCATTAGTAATATGAGAATGCTGAATTTATTTGTAAACAGAGTACATGACTTGACCACTTAAAAGTTCACATGAATGTACTGGACTGGATGAGCTGTGATAAAACAAAGGACAACGATAAAGACATTACAAATGTGTATCTAAAGAAACACTGGACAAAATAATCTGTTGTTCAGACTTACAAAAAATGCTCAGGAGTTTATTTTGCTGTACAAATTTGGGGTGGAAGGGACACAAATTCGTAAAGATTCTCCTGAACACTAAGTAACAAAATCCTTTGCCTGAGCTAAAGTAATGAATTGGAGAGACAGTTTAGAAGGTTTATGGGAAGTTTACATCTACAAAGGCTTCCAGCTAGAAGACGCATAATAATCCAGACATGCTCATTTAACACTTTTGAGACATTCCCCAAGACTGTTGTTCTCAGTCACTCCAATTACCAAGTTCCAGTCAGTGCAACTGAAAAAAAACTGCAAGGCTTAACTAAGAGCTGCTAAGATCAACATGATTTAGATACATGGGACTGCCATGTGTAACCTGTAGCAAAGGAACTGCATGATTTCCTACAAGAGAAGAGTTGGGCAAAAACCAAATACAGAAAATTATATATATTTTTTTTACTGCTGGAGTGACTGAACTAAAGCAGGTTGCCCATAGAGGCTGTGGCCTCTCCATCCTTGGATATAACCAAAATTCAACCGGAAAAGGTCTTGAAAAACTCACTCCATGTGATCCTACTCTGAGAAGGGGCATTGGACTAGCAATCCCCAGAAATCTCATCCAACTTCATCCTTCTGTAATTCCATTACTGAAGTTTCAAAGTCCTGATTTATTTGAGTGCACAAAATCATTGGACGTATTGTAAGACCAAACTTTCAGGTGCTCAAGTTTGTCTAACATGATAGAGAGCAGCACCAGGAAATTTAACCACATGTGAATTTTGAGGAGAAAAGAAAATAGCTGCTGGCTTATCTCAAGTGTAGCTCCACTATCAGCTGTGGATATTGTCAATATGCCTAGAAGGTTTAAGAAGCTGCTCTGTCTGGGATGCTAACACAATTTCTTCATATTAGGAAGTCAAACTACTTCCTAATATGAGACTGCTCCTGCCACTGCTGGTGCTACAGAGATGTCGTCCATATCCACCAAAATGCAGAAGCAATGGAATCCAAACATCTTTGGTGGAATAGAAGACAGTGATTGACAGATACTTCTGCCAGAGAGAAGTCTCAAAATCCAGATCCAGCTTCTGCAGTTACCACAGTAGGTCACATTAAGTTAAATGGTCATTGAGTCCTTTTGTGCATTTATACTTTTTCATTACAGCAAACAAACTATGAAAAAATCTTAATTAAAACAATATTGAAGATTATTGTTAAAACTGTTAAATGTAATTAAAAGTATTCTATTACTCACCATTAAATCTTTCACTCTGTTGCTTAGCTGATCAATAAATAATATCGGAAGGTAATGCACTGTCTTCCCCAACTGAACCCTAGGATGTTTAAACATGGATTTTATGACTGTAGTGATCTAAAAAGAAAACTACTTTTATTCAAATTAGCATTCATTCATCACTTTCAGATCTACCCATGTGGAAATTTCCCACCATCTTTTCAAGCACACTTTCTTTTAACACACAGCAAGAAATTAGCCACCAGCCTAGAATCAATCATACATTGAAAGATACTGGTATTGAAAATTTTTGTTTCTGCAGAAAGACAGAATAAGCAAATAAAAATACAAACGAAATTCATTGTGATGATGCTGAAGCTTTTGCATGACCAAGGGAAATTTAAAAGTCTGTGGAAGAGAAACATGCTGAAGTTTACTGCCATATATTTGTATCCTTTGTTTCAAGTATCCCCCTCCTATGTGACCATGACATCTCTCCACCATCTCCCCCCTCATCAGCACCTGGCAGGACATCAGTCGTGCTCTGGCCAACATGGGACCAAGAACGTGATGGCTGATGCACAAATGGGAAGATCAGATCCTACTGTAGGGACTGTACAAGGAGCAGAAATCTTCTCTACCATCTACAGATGCTTCCATTTGGATTGTTATACCACCTCACCAACCTGCATGAATCCAATGAAAACTTTCCACCCTTCAAGCCCTCTATCAAATTGGTTACTGTAAAGTTATTCAGCAAATTATGATCTACATGCAGCTGCTTTGTCAGCATCTTAGAAAAGTATTTAGCCCAATACCCTAACAGAGACAAATTCTTAAAGTCTTGACTAGAAAGGGAGTTATCTACACTGTGATGGTCTCGGTAAAAATCTATGGAAGTAGCATCATGTAGATTTTTAAAGGCCGAAAGCTGAATTTTAGCTGTTGACAAAAGAAAGAAGTCTCTATGCATGCTAAGAAAGACTGCATACTAAACATACAATGTCCAACAGTAACACAGAAAAGTACTAAATTAAGGCTCAGAAATAGTGCTTAGTTATTTAACTGAAGTGATTTAGATTTCTATGTAATAACTATAATTAAATCTATTAGTGAACTTAATGAAATTGCAGCAGGTTATTTCATATACAAACTATTTTCCTGTACAATGCAATAACAAAAAAGCACTGATGCGAATCAGCCATCAAAAACTTCCTTGTCCATCAACCCCTTTGTGTTATGGGTGTATCTATTCTGGCTGGAAAGCTATCTCAGAACCCTAGGGTCTGCTGGTAACCAACTACTTGTGGATTTAAGAAGGTACTTATAGAGAAAGGCAACAACATACAGCAGCACAAGCCTACTTATACCCTTGATACTGGAAACGATTGAAGCAAGCTGTGAGCAGAAGCTACTGCCTGCACCTAAAGGCCTAAAAACCCATCCCTGTCTGTCAGGATTTTCTTGAGGAAAATAACATAAGATAGGAATGCACACTGTCAAAGTAAAATAAAGCCAATTATAAAGGAAAAAAAGATATCCTAGGACATCAACTGTGAAGGATAATTGAAAAGGGTCAAGAGATGGCAATTGCTCTGAAAGCCAGAAGGACAGCTGGAGAACAAGCAGGTTTGAGGTCTGTTGTAGCATTTTACCTATGTCTTTATAGTCCTTCTTTGCCTTACTAAGGCAACTCCACACAGAAAAAGTATTCTAAACTCTGAGCTGCCCAGGAATCAGGTTTCTCCAATAAGGCTTTCTAGTACATAATATCTTATCAATTTATAACTAACAAAATGCAAGCATTAAGAGCATCTGTTCTTTTCTCTAGGTGCCCATTTAAACATTAATACTAAAGAAGGTCAAATAGGATTTTTGAAGGAATGTGGCATAAGTTTATAACAATTTATCTGACAAAATTAAGTCATCAACTTACATTTTCATGTAACGGTGAACATCAGCAGGGAGGGATGATCCATCAAACACAAAATCTTCCACCATGACATTTAAGGTTAGTCTTGACCTCCAGTGAGAGACAGGTTCATCCAAGGCATTGGTCTGTTTTTCTGCTTCAATTTGCTTTTAAAAAAAAATAAAAATACATACTGCTAACCAGCCCAAAATTTTGAATAGGGTAATAATCTAACACCCAGAATCCAGGGAGTCATTAACTATATCAAAAACCAGAAGTCCACAAATAAATAATTTACCTCAATTTTGATCAGATCAAGTATTTTACTCAAATACAACAGAATGGATTTTAAAGGCTCACCACAATCTGATACTGAAAAACATCAGACTATTCACAGCCTTGTTCATCAAGAAGGAATATTCATCTAATTAACCTTCATACCTCAGGAATGTGGATACTAATAACAAAAAAATTACTTTGAAGTCAGGATTTTACAGTAATCAGATGTTGCTTCAAAACAGGCAAAAGGATGTGGATGATGAACAAAACATTATCTGTTTCTCTTCATATCTTATTCTGCTATTTTACAACAGCAAAGTGTATTATTTCACATTGATTCAACTCACTATAGAAAGCAGCACCATGCTGTTACAGAGCAATACATATTTCTACCAAAAGCAATTAATCAGTGAAGCAATTATTGCTAACTAGGGAAGTGTTTTAATAACTAGCCAGTGTTTTAAAGAGCTCTGCCTCTGCTCTGCTGAGCGGTCTGCTATCAGGATGATAACCAAGAAGAGGACTTTTTTTTTCTGTTGTATCATCATTAGTTTAAAGGTGCAAGCACAGCAGATACTAACACCAGAAGTGTCTATAAAATAAATTACTTATTTTGCAGATTTTTTTATATCGCTGTAACACACCTACCTGTGTGGCCGATTCACCAGTGAGCAAATTAATCTCTTCTGGTTTGGGGACCATGTACGTGGTCAGAGGGCTTACTATATGCACCTGCTTACCATCGTGCCAAGGCAAAATGCCAGCATGATGAAGAAATACAAATGCATATAATGTGCCATTATTTCGGGTTTTCTTTGGTACAGAGACATTCACTGTTCTAAAATAAAAAATAAATATATTATGAGATGACGTAGCACATGCTGAAATATTTAGCTATTACTAAACATTTGGGTTGCCTGGAACACAATTATTTCTGGCTAACATATTCCATGGCTGGATGGGATCACTTTTTATATTCCAGTACATATCACAATATACGCATTTCTGAAGTTTCACTATGATATTAAGATAGTTTAACCTTTGACCACTTCCTACTTTATTGCCCTAGATAACACAGAATTGCATCACCAATTCTTTTGTTGCTTTTCTCTACTGATAGGTCACAGGGCCAAAATTATGACAGCACTTGTAAAAAAACAGCCTTCAGGTGCTAAAGATGCATCACAGATCGTATACATGACACAAAGTTTAAAAAGAAAATCACAACGTCTTGCCATGCACTTTGCATTAATAAAATATCTTCTCAGCTATGGCATGCCAAGCACAGAACTCTAAACTGGAGCCCCAAACCATGAAGTCACTCCCCTTATACTAGCCAAGAAATCATCCTACTTGCACTCTTGCATAATGCCTCCTCTATTCCTGCAGTCTTGCTCAGCTTATTCTGCTCTGAATACTTTCAATGGCTTAGCAGACCCTGTCAGTAAAACAATTCTTACAGGTCTGTCAGGGATGAAGTTCAGTATGATCCAAACTGCAACCAACAAGTTCTTTAGTCACAGAAAATGAAGAGAGTAAAATAACCGTGGACACTATGATAAGAGAGTCAAGAATGGGGCAATTATTTTAAACAAAGAAACAAAACGAAAGTGAGACAGCAAATATGAAGAACGAAACAAGTACTTCCAGCCATTTTAATTGTTCAGAGACGTATGTAGAGTGCAGTATTCTACTAAAAAATTTCTCTAAGGGCACAGTCTTGGCACCAATGTCCCTTCTGAAGATCCCCAAACCCCAGACTATCAGAAAAAAAGTGATTATTTTCTCGTGTGATTTTTAGCAGAGAAATAGTTATGGAAGAGTGTGTTGCTAAAACACAGGACAGGAGAACATAGTTTGATGCCCAAGTGCTGTTTCTGGTCTGAAGCAACAGCAATTAAGAACAAAACAAAACACATAGCCAGTGTCCTACCTATGTGATTAGAGGCAAATCTCAAGCTATTTCCAGGCACATTTTTCTTTAGATTTTCTCAATGGAAAGTAAATTTTACTATTATAAGCAAGACATACTTCTGCAAAATGTTTGCCTATATGGCTGAGAAGAGCACGCTGATCCAAGCTAACCAATAGTGAAATCTGTCTTGGCTTCATGCATACCTCCATCCATGTAACTCCTAGTTAGGATGCACACTTTAGAATTCCACAAAGACCTCTGATACCTTGGATACTACTGGTCCAGACCCTTACCTTTCAAATTTGGACTCAATATCAAAATCCTCCACATTCAAAACGAGATCTATGTTACTCTCAGCACCAATGCTTGACCGTGTGGTAGTGTACACGCTTAACTGAAATGAGAACACAGCACAGAGAAATTAAGAGTATGGAAATAAATTAACGCATATCTACTTTTAGAGTACAGGTCTGTCTTTCAGCTTCACTAATTCTCCCACTTGCAGGGAAGTTGTACACACAGGGAAAGAAAATAGTGTACTCAAAAAAAAAGTCTTTCAGCTCCTTTTGGGGGCAGAAACACAGCCACTAAATACATTTTAATGGGATGACTGTTCTGGAAGTTGAAAGAAGGGGAGCCATTTCACAGAACCAGAGACCCTGTCAGTAAAGGAAAGGGTCTCTATCAGGGCTGGAAAAGACCTCTCGAGATCACCTTGTCTAACCCCACTGCCAAGGCACGGTGACCTAGGGCAGGTAACACAGGAACACATTTAGATGGGTTTGGAATGCCTCAAGACAGGGAGACTCCATCATCTCCATGGGCAGCCTGATCCAGTGCTCTGCAACCCTCAACATAATGAAGTTCTTCCTCACATCGAAGTGAGAGTTCTTGTGTTTTAGTTTATGGCCATTACTCCTCATCCTGTCGCCAGGTACCACTTAGAAGAGTCTGGCACCATCCCCTTGGCACTCATCCTATGACATATTTATACGAATTAATGAGACCCTTTCTCAGTCTTCTCTAGACTAAACAGGTCCGGCGTTTCTTCCGCAACGCTGCTCTAACCAGTACGTGTGTGACAGCAGATACACGAAATCAGTAAAAAACACGAACCCAAGTCCTACCCGTGCACCAGCCAAGGGAGCTCTCCACAAGGCCCAGCACTACCGAGAGGGCGTGGGAGTGGCTCGCCCGGAAGGGAGCAGGGACAGGGGCCAGAAGCGGGGTCAGAGGGCACGGATAGGGACAGAGGGCAGGGACAGAGGGCAGGAACAGCGGCGGGGCCGAGGGCCGTGCCCACCCCGCTCACCTGAAGCTTAGGCCTCCGAGCCAAGTAGGGCCAGACGCATCCCCCGGCCGCGCCGTCCGCTGCCGCCGGGCAGGGCCGCGTGTAGACGATGCCGTACATGACCCAGCAGGTGTGCGCCACGTACACGGCGAACACGCCCACCACCAGGCTGGTGAAGGAGCTGCGGCTCAGCATGGTGACAGCGCTGATGGCGATGGCGGCAGCCGCCCCCNGAGAAAAGGAGGCTTGGGGGGACCTTATCACTCTACAACTCCTGAGAGTGTGGCCAGGTGAGGGTCGCTCTCTTCTCCCAGGTAACAGGATGAGAGGACAAAGCCTTAAGCTGCACGTGGGAGTTTAGGTTGCACGTCAGGAGGAATTTCCTCACAGAAAGGATGATTAGATGTTGGAACGGGCTGGCCAGGGAGATGGAGTTGGATGATGGATCCCTGTGAGGTGTTTAAGGAAAGACTGTACCTCCATTATCTGGCTGATGGCATAGGTTGGACTCAATGATCTCAGAGGCCTCTTCCAACCGAATGGATTCTGAATGATATGATTACCATCATTATTATCATTATCACCCTTATTACCACTAGTCACACACTGCTCTCGTAGGCCTGAGCCTCAAACATTGTCTCTCAAGGAAGCTGGGAAGGCTCTTCCTGGCCCTGTACTTGGATTGAAAAAAAGTGTTTCCTATGGTCCTTGCACACGTGCTTGTGTGTGGGCTAACCAGAAGAAAGTGATGATGTGCGTACACACCTCAGTTCACCTCAGCTGAGAGGCATGGGCAGAAGGTGTGCAGGGGCAGAAGAGTCACAAGCACAAGTTACAGCTCAGTGCCCCATCAGCTCAGCAAAATGGCACAACCAGGAATTTTCTTGCAACACAGATGAGAGAAAAAAGTCACTTGGGAAGATGAAGGGCATTCAGGCCTGTCCTGGTTTCAGCTGGGATAATTTTTTCCTAGTAGCTGGTACACAGCTATGTTTTGGGTTTAGCATGAGACTAGTGGTTGCACACTGATGGTTTGGTTGTTGCTCAGCAGTGTTTACCTCAAGTCAAGGACTTTCTGCATTCCGTGGTCTGCCAGTGAGGAGGTGCTGGGAGGTAGCGCAGCTGGGACAGCTGACCCAAACTGTCCAAGGGGATATTCCATACTACAGAATGTCACACCCAGTATATAAACTGGAGCAGGTTACTGGGAAGAGCTGATCACTGCTCAGGAACAGGAACTGGCATCAGTCAGCATGTGGTGAGCAACTCTATCATGCAGCACTTCTTTTTGGCACCTGATATGGGGCCAAGCAATAATGACAACTCTGACTAGAATGCATCAGAACAAATACAAGTATTCATTATATTAGTTTCATAGCTGCTAGTCACAATGTTGATTTATTTGCTCTCAGAATTGGTGCGCTTTTTCTTAAAGTTGCATTATGTGTTACCTTACCTGTGGTACGTGTTCCCTGTTGTGCTGTTTATCACCCATGGGGACAGAACCAAGGTTATAATTTGGTTGTACTTTGCAACTCTAGCTTATGATATGATGGAATGGCTGGCCGTGGAATTAACCTGGTGTTTGTACTCAGCACTGCTGTCAGCTCTGGACTTTGGGAGCCATTTGTGGAAAACTATTAATAATTATGCCTTTTACCTTTTCTCCTTGGAGAACCAATCCATGGAGGAGACACCTTTTGAAAATTTTGAATTGGTTGTTCAAACCAGCCTGATCCTATTGCTATGACTCCTGCATGTGTTCCAGGTCTCGTCTAAGGTCAAAAAGCTATTTAGGAATCCTACCCAGAGACCTGCCCAGGGACAGGATACTTCCGAAGTGGCAAGGTCCTGTCCTAGATTGGATTTGCCTGGCCAAACTTTGGTTGCAGGAGGGGGGCTGCAGGGGTAGCTTCTGTGAGAGGCTGCCAGAAGCTTCCTCCATGTCCAGCAGAGCCAATCCCTGGTAGTCCCAAAGCTAGACATGCTGCTGGTCAAGGCAGGGCCAAACAGAAATGATAATGCCTCTATGACAACATATTTAAAAAAAAAAAAAAAAAAAAAGATG
>VXBI01004275.1:212377-253518 GCA_013397375.1 Toxostoma redivivum
GGGGGGGGGTTCAACATAGGAATGAACCATTTAAAAATGGAAAACAATAATAAAATAACACACTGCAACAAAAAGATATCCACCTGCAGCCTGTGAAGAAGTCCGATGTCAGAGCAGATGGATGCCCGAGAGGAGGCTATGAGTCCAGGGGAGGCCCATGGAGAGAGGCCCATGCTGGAGCAGCCTGTCCTAGAAGGACTGCACCCTGTGGAAGAGCGACCCATGCTGCAGCAGTTTTGGGAGGATTGTTGCCCATGGGATGGACTGATGCTGGAGAAGTTAATGGAGAACTGTCTCCCATGGGAGGGACCCTATGGCAGAGCAAAGGAAGGGCTCCTCTCCAGTGGGAGAAATGACAGGTGATGAACTGACCACCCCCATTCCCTGTTTCCCTGCACCACTAGGGAAAGAGGTAGAACTGAGAGGGAGGGAGAGGTGGGGGGAAGGTGTTTTTAAGGTTTTATTTCTTATACTGCTCTTTGTTAGTGATAAATTTAATTAATATCTGTAATTCTAGATTGTTTTGTCCGTAGCAGTATTCCATGAGTGATCTCTCCCAGTTCTTAACTCACTGAACCCTTTTTTACTGTCCAATTGTGGAGGGTTGTGAGAGAAAGGCTTTGGTGGGCGCCTGGAATCCATCCAGGCCAACCCACTACAGTGGGACAGCATGGGCAGGTACCCAGGACAGTGGCCACCTACATCATATTGGAACTTCACCCTTGAACAAGTGCAGACGATGGAAAAACTAGTAAAATCTGGAAAAAGTATGCTGGTGCCCTGGCTATTCCAGAGAGACACAAATGATTGCAACATGCTGGGATCTGGTCCAGGCCTACTGGGTCCTCTTCAACCTTATTCATTACCCTCAAGGGGAGAAGAAGGTCTCTGGACCTGATGACAAGAAAACAGGCACTACAGCTATTTGGATATGCACAGCACCAACCCATGCTGATATTGGCTGCCCCTGTACACAAGAAGACATGGATGCAAAAGCCACCTTGTTTAGTAAAGGAAAACAAAGTGAGGTCACCACAAAAACATGAGGAAGAGGCAGAACAAGATGGGATCTTCCAACATTGGGATACGCATTTAGCAAAGGCCATGGTTAATCAAGACCAGGCGATCAGCCAATTTGGCTGGCCCTACCCAATCAAAACTTTTATGTACTTTCATGTGGAAGGTGATAAAGTTCCTGTAATGCATGTGAAAAAAATGCTGAGGAAAGCAGTCTGGGTTACTCCTGCCTCGGGCTAAGGCAAACCCATTTGTGGGATGAAGTCCATGCTCTGCTAATGAGGAGGTGCACAATAAACTGGAAGGGAGCATGTCCAGGGCAGCTGACCAGAACTGTCCAAAGGGATATTCTTTATCATAAAACATCATGCCCAGTATATAAGCTAAGAGGGGCAGATCACTGCTCAATGAGGGGCTGAGCATTGGTCAGAGAGTGGTAAGTTATGTTGTGCATAACTTGTTTCTCTTGGGTTTTAGTCCTCTCTTTGTTGTCACCTTTTTCATTATTATTTTATCTTATTTCAACTGTTAAATTGTTCTTATCTCAATCCTCAGGTTTTTCCATTTTTTTTCCCAGATCTCCTCCTCTTCCCACCAGGGGTGGGGGGAGAGTGAGCAATCAGATGTGTGATACTTAGCTGCCAGCTGAGGTTAGCCACAACTCCGTCACTTGAAATTAGAGTAAAACACTAGCAAGCCTTGCCTTGAAATCTTCGTATCATCCTGAATGTCTGTCATTTCTCTGGTGAGCTTCCCCAGTGTTTCACTTTTACTCTTTACACTGTTCATATTAATGGTTCAGCTTACACCCACTGGATCTCAGAGGATGCCTTTTTTTTCCACCCTTCATTATCAATTTTTCAGGTATATAGGTGTCTGGAGTGTTGGATCTCTTCTTCTCTGTTTCCCAGATAAAAAAAGGTACCCAAAGCTAATTCAGAGG
Source organism: Toxostoma redivivum (assembly GCA_013397375.1). Taxonomy (NCBI): domain Eukaryota; kingdom Metazoa; phylum Chordata; class Aves; order Passeriformes; family Mimidae; genus Toxostoma; species Toxostoma redivivum. The sequence goes on from VXBI01004275.1 coordinate 214,338, forward strand.
GATATTGTTTTTTCTCTTTTTTTGTTTCCATCCCTCCCTTCCCTTTAAACCCCTGTATTTCATCCTTCCAGGTGTCAGGTAAACACACACTGTTTTTCTACACACACTGACACAGAGAACATACATCAACATATATGCCTAAACATATCAGTTTTATAATTATGGTTTGTATCCTTTCCCTTATTGTAAACCCTGTTGTTAAAAAAAATTGGAAAAAAAATCCAGAGGAAACCAAGTATTTTTTGTTTCATTTTTTAATTTGGCTTCACGCTGAAAATTTAATTTACAAGCCATTCATGAGGAAAATGACCAGTTGGGCAGAATGAGCCATGATTGTGTAACTGCACTCAACACTTGTAGTGTATCATTTAGGTCCCTTTCAGTAAATCATCATATGCCTACTATAGCACAGTTTAAGCACCTAAATCATATGCTCACTTCATCACACCCTGTAGTCCATTTTAACCTATCAGACAAGTAACAAGAGAAGAATGCTTGAATTGAGGTATTTCCTTTAAAAATTTACTGATCACTGGCATTCAGAGGTAATGTTAAATCATATAGTTTTAAACATTGAAAAAATGTACAAAAACAAGTTCATTTTTAAAAAATATTATCCTTAGTCTTCCATGCATGTTAATAAAAAATATAAAAATCAAATTTATAACACTGAAGCTATACCTTTCATTCTGCAGAAGTATTTCCGTAATTGGAGCCACAAGGTATGGTCATCTTTAATACAATACTTGTTTTTGCTCTTCATTTTATGAAGTATAGTCAGTTCAGTGCAAAGGTAATAGTCTATGTACACATATCATTGGAGCCACATAAGGGAAATTTACAGCAGAAAATATGCATTTAGATCATTATTATCCAGTAGCACTATATATTGTTACAGATTTACACTGCACATCCAAGGGCTCTTACAATAAAAACCTTTTCTTTAAACACACCAGGTCTGTTTGAGCAGCCTCAAAGTCAGCAACAGAAGTTGTACCACTGATAGAACAACCACGTGATACCTCACAAGTGAGTCCCTACAAAACAGCTTCCTGCTCTGTCAACACAGGTTTCCAGCTAAAAGCATCCTTTTCATGGCAGTGCCTAACTTGGATTCAGTAGCAGTACAAGAAAATTCCAAAATGTGATCATATTTCAGTGTTAACTTTTTCAGTTTTGCATTTAAAGTTTCAAGTGTGTTCAAAACCATAGCAATCTTTTTTTCCCCCAAACTATAAAAAAGATATCCTCAATGCAAGTTCAACAACTGAGATGAAAACTATTTTTTTTCTGAGTTATTTCTCAGCTTGTTGTTTACTCAATTTTATTTTTCCAAAAAAGATGAACTAGTACCTGTGATCAAATTAGAAATGTCTCACAAACCTGGAGATGCTGGGAATTACAAAAAGGTTTAGAAAGTGGTCCCATTTAACAGATGTCAAATACTTTCAGCACAACGCTGCAACATTTAAGTAGTATAGTACATAATACAAGGTTAGCTGATGCTGACTCTTGGTCCTCTTCCAGGAAACAAATTCTATCACTTCTAAAGAAATTCTGACTTCTGACTTCTATTTCTAACATTGCTGATTTACATGGACTCTTAATACTCCTACAGCAATCTGAAAAAGCAATATAAACAAATCACCAAACACAAACAACTATAGACAAGCAGCTGCAATGGGTTTGCTTTATGTCTAAGTATATACAGTTGCTAAGGAGATATGTTTAACTTAAAGGAATTCTAATTCACATATTTAAAAATACAATTTCATTTTTAGATGTTTAGTTTAAAACTGCTTTTGTTGTCTGGAAAATACAGCACTGGCTAACCTAAATGTCCTTTTTGAAATATAAGAAATATTTTGCTTGAAGTTCATTATAAAAGAAAACATAGGACAAAAAATATATATACTTAGGCCATAAAAGATCTTTCAAAGTTTATTTCTTTAGCATTTAAAATACAAAATTTTCTTCATGCTGGATAGTGAATAAAAGACATGTATTTGGGTTTTCCCCATATACATTCATAGACTTAGAAACAACATATTGTCAGATGAATTTCATTTCCAGTACCATGGTAGGATGAAAAGTGTCTGAGTGTCAGCTTTCTTCAGTATCCGTGAGGAGACTTTGTTTGCAATCACATTTATAGATCCTGCATTTGGAACATGGAAGTGAACAGGCTCACACTGAAAGTGATATATATATATATATATATATACATATATAGCAAGTCAGGAGTCAATCCAATTTAAGGTTTCACTGTAAACTTCTAATACTTCTAAATTTAATTTCTTGTTGCTCACAGGAACAAGGAGAATCTCATAAGCTCTTTCAGACCTGCTGTCACCTGGACATACCTACAATGGTTGAAGTGTATGAAAAGAAAAAGCAGTTCTGTACCTAATGGCAGGCATGAGCTAAAACAGTACGTGGACTTTTAGTTTTGGGTAGCATTACCAGAACAGGACTCAAATATTCACCTGCTGCTCCCAGCTCAGGGAGAAAAGTCCATGAATGTCACTTCAGCTTAAAAGGCAGCAGGGTATCCCTCTGGCTGCAACAAACCTACAAAGAACAGACAGCACAAGCAAGAACTAGGGATACAGTAAACTGAATTCACCAGCCCAAGAGGCAGAAAAGATCCTTCTTTACTGTGGGCAGAGGCCAGCTGCAGAGTGAAAGCTTTGCTGTCATGCTGGGCATGGATGGGATTTTCTACTTGCTGGTTGGGGATCAGAAGTTCAGCCTGATTTTTCTTCAGCTGACTGGCGCAGAACTGGCACTCTTAAATAACACTCCATTGATAGTATAAAATAGAGTATTACAGAAGTAATGACTTTTTTTCTTCTGACATTTTTGGTCAAAGTGAAAAAACTGAAATGTAACACTCTACCAACAGATTATCATACAGCACCTTTTTTGAAATCCCCAAGCTGTCTCAAGCGAGCTCTGATGTTCATATGGCTCTGTGCAACTTAGCTCAGAATAAAGCATGATAACTGTGTTCATAAAAAAATACCCCAAAGAGCTAAGTTACATAACAGGAATAACTTACTGAGGTGCAATCAGTGCTAAGGCGATTCTACTGTTTCTGTTCCCAGACACTGATCATTTGAAAACTACAGATACATCTATACCCCAAAGTTGGCCTGCAGAGGAGTACTCTGCTCTGCTACCCTGCTAAGGAAAGCGGAACAGCCACTGCCACCACACAACTAGTAAAATCATTTTGCATAATGAACTTGCAAGACAATCTAGGCAGTGTCAACCACTGTGTAGAAACGTCTCAGCATATCTCACAGAAACAAACCCTCTATTTTATAAGCCTCTTGGTATCACCCCTTTCAGTTTAATCACATTACACATGGTAAAGCACATCTGGGGAAAAAGAAGCTGCTTTCTACAAAACAAATCATTCTTCCACTTGAAGAAGTCAAAGTCATTATTATCTTGAAAGAAACCTGAAATGTTTCCTAGAGAAAGAAAATGTCTCGACTTGAGCACTATGAGATGCAGGAAATACTCAAGAGACCCAAATCCAAACACATCTGAAGAATGCCCTGTTTGCTGCTGTGTTCTCTCAGTAGTTTTACCTCAGCATTAATAATTTATACGTGGTTTGACCACAAGGTGTTGACCAGCATGGTATACTCAGTTCACCACCGTAACTATTCCACAGAATGATCACCTTTGTGCCTCTGAGGTGGTGCTAGAGGGTTTTTACCTCTAAGATCTTACAGGGTTCCTGTCATTGTTTGAATGTTTTTTCTCCATTATTCAAAGAAAAAAGGCAGGGTGAGAAGATGAAATCTCACTGTCTACATTGCCAATGACAAAGACATTACTGGGATGTTGCAGCATCTTCAAGATGCTGCAGTACCTTCAAGAAATTACTCTCTGAGTGAAGACCACCCGGCTTAAATTCTACCTAATAAGGATACCAAAATTACCTGAACGAACATGTCAGCCTTTCTGCTCATATGTGAAACAGATCTTGCAGTTTTGCTGGACTGATCAATTAATAATTTAATTAATTAGTAATAAATTATCAACAGCACTGATGATAACTCTTACTTTCTGTTTTGTATTCTTCCTTTTTTTAGGTAATGATCTATTCAGAATAATTTGTTAATTTAAGTTTTCCTAATCAGCTGAGGTTCAGATACCTAAAAAGTAGCAAACTCTTTGAAGTGTCTGGCTCACAGGGGACTTCCATGCCTTGATACAGCTTTAGAAGCCAAATTTGAATTTTGCTTATGTAGAACTCTTGGCCAGCATATTTGTCATTTCCTATTTCTAGAGCACTCATGAAAGCTCTGCTAGAGAAAAAAACAGAGGCTTCACATTAAGTAAAATGCAACATTTCAGAAAGTCTTATGACCCACACTCTGACCTAAAGAAAAATTGAACTTAGTTGGTCAGAACTTTTAATCGGAATTTTGTTTTTTCTCCAGCCTAGCTTAGTCCTGTAACATATGCAAAGCTGTGCTTACAGGTTTTCTTTTTCTGAGATCACAGAATCTACAGCACATGCTACCAGAGTTCTGCAATTAGTATTTTTTAAGTCAGGGCAGGTTTTGATTTTTAAAAATTTTCTTAGTCTTTTTTATTTGCCCTTTAATGAGGATGCTATTTTTGAAGGAGCAGAGAGCAGGTGACTAAACCAGTTAATGTGAGAAGCTATAGTTACCACATGGTAATATAAAAGTAGGAAGAATAATTTAATGGCAATACCAAAGACGAACTTATTAGGGAACTTATAAATAAAAACACACCTGCTTTAAAAATTGATCAGATGTTAAAGTGCAACAATGACTTCCAGGAAAATGTTTATTGCATTTTATGAATACAGAAATACTCCAACCACCCCAATGCCTTAACTAGCTAAGGTATTCAGCTTGCATGAAGGTATTAATAAAGAGCTTTGAGTGACATGTAGGTATTTACTTCTGGCAGCTGTGCCACTAAAGACATTGCATCACTTCCCTAATGCACACGAGTCCTTTTCAACCCCTGTGACCTAAGGATTTATACTTTGAAAATGGGATTAGCAAACACACACACACGTCTGGTTGCTATTTATCACACCTAGATCATTCTAGCTACAATAAATGCATCAAAACATACAGTGTAATTAATAAATATAAAACCAAGTGTACACCCTAGTTTCTCCATAAGGCTTATAAATTTCTTACATAGTGTTTGCAACAGACTCCCCAAAAAACCTGTAATAACACTTACCATACCGTTCCAGAGACAGTGGTTTAAATATGCTTTGCACCTACTAAGCATTTATTTGGTTTCAGTGGGGTTTCAATATGTTTGAAAAAATGTAAATCAAACAACAAAAAAACCCAAATCAATCCCCCCAAACTTCAGATATTTTTGATTTTGTGGTTTTCTGGATAACTTTAAATACTTGTTTAGGCATGTGAGAAGAGATACCCAGCAGAAGAGAAGCAGCCTTGTCTGGGTATCTCATACAATATGTAAAAATTCAGGTTGATGTAAGAACTCTACTGGCAAGGGATGGCAGTGTTACATAAGAGTACAAAAATGCTCATCAGAAATGTCAAATGCCTTCACACCCCTGCATTTTTTGTGTAAGGATAAGTTAAATAGTTGCAAAGAACCAAAGTAATTTCTGCATATGTCTCCTTGTAAATTTAGGGGGTGTTGATACCACCCGTTAAAATATAACAATCTGCCTATAAAATCAGTAATATTTTAATTGAAAGCATTTACATTTCAATGTTGGTGAAGAGGGAAGGAAGTTTTCTCTTCTACTCTGATTTTGCATCAAGTCACAGAAACTTGACTGTCACAACCCAGCTGCTCCACAGTCAGATGCCTTTAGAAGGGCTTCTCATTGGGAACTACTGAAGCACTTTTGCAGTTGGGGTTTGATGGATGAGTTTTAATGAGTACTGCTGCAGTCATAGGATGTGTTCCAGGCCTCGAACCTCAGGAGTCTGAGTTCACCGTGCTGTGGTAATGTGGCTTCTCTCTCGCTACAAGGCAGTCTAGTATTATATACTACAAATGCTAAAATTAATAGAATTATATTAATTAATCTCAACTTTCATGACATGATGTGTGATTAACAATGCTTCCATGCAGGCTGATCTTCATCCTATCATTCCTCCTATTATGTCTTTATCTCATTCAGTAATTTCTCAAAAGAGGAAGAATCATCACATTTCCTTCCAGAATCTGGTGGGGTTTTTTTGTTTTTTTTTTTTTTTTTTTGTTTGGCTTTTTTTTTTAAATTATTTAATCCATCAATTTTTTCAATTAGTTTTAATCCACAAAGAGTACTTGCTTGTGACTTGTGTTGGTCACTGGCCTTCTCCAGCAGCAGCTCTGGACTGAGCTCACTGCTGCACAGAACTTTCGGTGTCTCTTCACCACACAATGTGGCTGGTGGTGCCTGTTTAAGGGACCAGCCCTTAAACAAGCCCTACTAGAGGCCGCAGCGCCCTTCAATGCACTCTGTACAGTTTAGGTGCACACAAAGTACAGCTATTACACTCACCACAATTACCAAACACCTCAAATAAAAACAAAAAAAAAAGAAGTCAATGAACCTATGGGCTTTTATAAGACAGACCCCCTCCAAGTTACTCACACCATACAGGCAAATTAGACACACTTGGATTCAGCAAACTTCAATCAGCTTTCCTTGCTCTTTCATAGATGTGAGCTTCTCTGGAAGCTTCTCTCACTTCAGAGTCGTCCATGGGATTCTAAGCCTACCTGTTTCTTCTTTTCAGGCATGTGTTGGGGAGCTCTCTTTCCTTCCCTGTGTTCTAAAATTCTCAAATTCCCAAGCTCACAGCCAAAGCAAAAGATAACTATCTTACACAGCTAGCTTGAGCCACGTGCCATAGTCTTGTCTCTACAAGATGTCCAGACTACATCTGCCTTCCCTTACATACTGTATAATTACAGAAAACAGACCTCAGGGACATCTTGCTGTAACCCTGGGGCATGATCAACAAAATCAAGTGTCTCTATTGGAGCTGTCTTCTCTGTTTTCAAAAACTCCAGTGAAGGAAGGCAGGCTGTTCACTGCAACTGAAATAACCCTTCTCCTTAGCTTAACAAGGTGTATTGTAAGAGACTTTTCCTAATGTTTAACTTGCCTTCTCAATTAATAGCTAGCATCTACCATCCTTGTGGAGAAGAATGTTCCTATTTTCTCTATAGCAACTTTTTCCTTATTTAAAGACTGTTCACATCTTCCTTCAGTCTCCTCTTCTTCAGATTAAAGGATACTTTTGATCTCTTTGAGTGCTTTCTGTCCTCCAGACTTTATTCAGTTACACACCTCATCTCTCTCAGGTGTCCCAATATGAACAGGTACCTCAGGTAAGGTCTTATCACATCTTGGTAACACGGAAATACCACTCTGCTTCTCACAGGCCACATGCTCATGCATCCCTCCATCATGAGCATCTTTTCTGTAGCAAAGAGTTAACAGCACTCAGTTTGACATTTTCTGTGCAATCCCTGTCTCAAGATATAGCACAGTAATACTCCCCCCTCTGTGTATCTGAGTATTCCTACTTAAGTGTAGTTTTCCACATGCCTTATTTTTTCAAACAATTTCTCCTATTTTTCACAATCAGTTTTAATTCAAATCTTGCCAGCCAGTCTGCTTCCGCCCTATGAGCTTGGCTTTTGTTACCTAGATAAATCAAAAATTTAATTATTACCTCTACATACCCCCATAAAGCATATTTTCTTACATTTTTTCCTCCTTCCCTCTTTATTAATGCCAGTTCTGGTTTGGAGACCTGCCATATACAGTTTGGGGTTTCTAAGGACACATTCCAATACCCTAATGAGCTTTCAAACACCTTCTGCTATTTAAAAAATAGTTATAAAAGTATTTGGTACAAACAGATGTCCTTTGCTAAAATTCTTCCCTTTCAAATCTAGTTTTAAATTCCTTTGTGGAAGACTCAAATCTCAATAGTTTTCCGTGCACAAAACTCTACAAAACTAGTCAGAAATTACTCAAAAGATTTTTTTGTTCGGAAGCAGAGTTGCAATCACAATTATTCTGTGGCAGAGTCCTCCTTCCTACTCTTTGAGGCTTTTGTCCCATTTCCTAACCAATGAATCTCTGTGGCTTTATAATAATCTAGATTTTTCTCTGACACCTCCAGTAGCAGTTAAGGCATCTGGCTTTACAAAAGAAACCGTAAGTATTACTAATACAAGTGTGGTGGGTTTTTTTTAAGAGTTCTAAACTATTCTGTATGTTCTAGGAAGTAAATGTAATGTTGCTGCAGAGATTTAACTAGCATTTCTTCAGGATGTTCTGCAACTTGTTGCTGGCTTGGCCTCTGAACTGACTGCAACCTCTTCCAACTTGTGCTGATACATTAAAGTTTTCATGATGTATTCCATGCTATGTTATCTGTATGGGCTTGCTACAAAAGAAACTTGTAATTCCTGATAAATCTAAATCAAATATAGCTCTGTAAACATCTCCCATAAAATGTTGTGTGGACATGATTTGAATTGGTTGTAAGAGAAAAGCACAAACAGTTCAATTATGTATTTTCAAACAGTATGTGGCATGTCAGTTTGGAAAGAATTAATGTTTAATTGCATCCAGAAGATTACAGTAGAAAAGTGTTCGGGTGAGGGATAATAAGCCTTTCCTTTTCATTCTACCATGGAAAGAGAAACAAATTTGTCATTCAGCAATAAAAATAAAAAGTAATCCTTAGCAAGTTTTTGTATTACTGTTTCCAAACTGTTCACTGAAACCAAAACAGAGGGCCAAAGTATGCTTGCCTTGCTGAAGAGAATAATCCCATCAAAATCAACAAGACTGGCTATTCAGATATGGACAGCAAAGTTTGGCCCCAAATAAACATCCCCATAACTAGGGAAAACACTAATCACCAAAGTGCACTTTACACCAGAGTAGCTACAGTTTCTTTATACATGCACAGTTTGTGCGACACTTTGTACATGGAACTAGCCAATGGAATATAAATAAGTTGTGCCGCTTCCTTTTAAATATGAACATTAATAATGAAGCACATTCACATTTTTGCCTCTCAAAGACCTTTAAAAAAAAATAAAAACACCTTTCCCAAAGTAACCTGGAACATGTGGTTAAATATAGCACATATGATTCAAAGGATGGTATTCAGGTAGAATTTTTACACACAAAACTGATATTTGCTGAATAATTGGAGCGACTTATGAAAATCCCAAGAAAATACAACCCTCTCACCAGGAGAGGAAGGTAACAGTTGTAGTGTTAATTCAGTTTCTTCTGCAAGGGCTTCGTTCTATCTCCACTGCTGTCAGGGCTGAAGTCAGTACAGATACCATTAGGAGCAGAAAGAGATGAAGTCTCCAAGCCGCTCTCAGCTCCCATCTGATCAGCATGGAGATATTCTTCTGCAAAGTGTGGGTGCAACACCGCAAATGTGTAGAAGTCATCTAAAAAGAAATTGTTGCACAGAATCAGCTCTTTGAAACAGAAGGATGCTAAATTTGAATACTTACACATATATAATCACATGATTTCTTTGGAGAAAAATAGCAGCAGTTAACATAATGCTATCTCCAGTGCTTGTTTTAGCTTCTCAGAATAAGTTTACCACATCCGCAGAGCTGAGATGCTGCAAAGAGTTATCTAAGCCCTCTGAAAACACTTCAGGCCAGAGCTTAGCTGTATGAAGGGGTAAACAGGCTCAGATTTGCATTAAAATGCATGATGAGTACCACATGCCCTGACACAGCATTTCACTATTCACTAGGGAAGTAGAGAAGTCCTCCAGCTGAAGATCACTAAACATCAAGAGTAGTAATTTCTTAAATTCTTAAAACTCTTTTGCAAACATGCCCTTTAATGCTTTGCACTCAGTTTGCCTCAACCTAACACCAATTGTCATTGCTGCCTTCTGCTTTCAAGATTTCAGCATTTTAGAAGTCTCAATATTTTAGAGAATAATATTGAGGAGATAATTCATAACACAGGAAAAAAACTCCTGATTTCAATGTTGGATAATAACAGGAAAAAGCCAGATTAGTTCTTGGGGGCATGGGGAACTCTTAACATCAAGTAACATTTTGTATTGAAAATCAAACACTGAAACTTTGTTTCAATTTACCTGTGACTTTATTGAGACAGGATTTGAACACAAGATACTGTACAGGATCCAAGCAACAAGAAGCTATTCCTATAATGTAAACTGACACTAGAAAAATCTGGATGCAAATGTTTTCACTAATTCAGGCACCTACAGTGTATCACACGCCTCCCACTCAAATTCACTGTGCTATCTCAGAAGAGCTCATGATTAGATGATGATGTGAATTCCCCAGGGAACAGAGCAGACAACACCTGAAGAAGCCTTTCAAAGTAGTGCCTCCTACAACTGGGCAGGTATGGAAGAAGGGGAAACACTGCAGCTTTCCCTCTCTGCCACTCTTTGAGATGACATAATTTTTCAATACTTCAAAGGCAAGGGAGCAAGGGAATGCCATATGGCTCATGGGGGCACTGAAGTTGTAGGGCAATCCTGCCTCTGAACTGTTGCAAAGGGATAGGCGAGGAGAAGGCATTAAATGTAACTCGATCCTTCCACTCATAAAAATGTGGGTATCCTTTATCCTCAGTTTATATAGATCTAGAGCATTCTGGACCTGTAACTTCAGCAAGTTGATGAAATTTAAGTAATGAAAACCAACATTACCATCTACGTTGAAAAACTCTATGAACAACAGGCTGATGGATCATATAAATGACAAAGTCTTCATGAGAAAAGGGTAATCCAAATTGAACAGAGTAACCTTTTGGATAGATCTCAGTAACCTGACATTTTGGGTCCTGCTGAAATAAGTCCTGAAAGTATCAAGGAATATTCATTGAAGTTGTATTCAACAGAGTGCAATGAAAGTGCTTGAAATCCCATTTGCCTTAATCATCAGAAATATGAAACAAGGTAGAAAGAACCAACTATTCCAGCATTACTTCTAATCACAGGTCTCATCTTTGAGTTCAAACTGAAAGCAACTGTGAAACATTAGACTGAAGGAAAAAATCACCTCAGTCATTAACTTGGGGAAAAAGGTGACTTTATTTCCCACCTCCACTAAAAACAGAGAGACATAAAGAAAGAAAGAACCCAAAGTGGAGTTAAGACTCACGTCTACATCTTTGCATTAAGTATGCATATATACTGCTTCAAGAAGTTTTTCCCCACCCTTGAAACACCCTCCTAACTATTTGATGCTCTCTTCCTGGAAGGTCTGTGTTCATTAACCTTCCCTAGTTTTTGTTTCCACTAAGCTAAATCATAGGATAATCCTGTGGTTAATATATAATTATTTTAAGCAAATAATTCTTCCTTTACTGATTCTTCAGCCATAGAAATACTCTGAATATGGCCAATTCCTCCTTTTTTTCTGGCTGCAGCAAGCCAGGCAGTCTTCAGAACACTTTCACACTCTGAATTGTCTATCAAGAGCTGGTGGAGAGTTTCCTAGAATTTGACATGCCCTCCTAGGGAACCTATTCAAACTCTCCAGAATCATGTCTTCAGACTGATAAATCTTTCCTCTATCTGTATTAGACTAAAATGATATGCTTTGCTACCAAAGTACCCCAGAACAACTAAGACAACTGCACACTGCTTGAGAGAACTGATACACAGATCTTTGGCAACCAGCGTGCTTTCAACCATGCAACAAAAATCTAGATTTCCAATAACTCAGATTCACAATTACCAATCTAGTTACACAGTCTTTATTTTGCTCTTGATTATTCTGTTTACCTGCAACCTGAGCTTTTCCTTTACGCTTCAAGGACTCTGCAGTGTGTGTTGCAACTTAAGTTTGATGCTTTAGGTATTTTGTCCCTTGTTCTTAAAAGTAAGACTCAACTTAATATTCATGCTTTAAATTTCAGCACTCTGGAAAGGAGATTGTCAGTAGACCTCTGCTGTGTGTATCCAAAGTAACATTAGTTCCACCAGATACAATGTTTTGATTTCTCAGAACTTGTCTGGACAGTATCTTCAGAACCATGTGGACCACAAGTTTTTTCATCTCTCCTTTCCAGTAAGTGCAACAAATTGAGCATGTGTGAAGTTTCACATATTCTCAGGAAAGGCAAGAAGTTGTATGTTTATGGCAGGAACTTTCAAGACAGAAATGCAATACCAGAAATTTATTTGCAACTTCTAATTCTCAAATCTAGAAACTTGGGCATTTACTCCCACTAATAAACTTTCAGATATGTTAAAGTGACATTTTTCTATTATAAAATGAGCACTTCCCTCAGAAAAAGCCCTAAGAAAAGTTTCAAAGAAATTATGTAAACACTATTCTACTACCTACTTTCCATTGCATCACAAAAACTGTTTTTGACTACAGGATATAAAATAGTGAAAATGAGAGCCAAGCACTCCAGTGGCCACTGCTGTGGTTCGATGATCCAGATTTTCTTGTGATGGGAACATATGATGATGACTTAGGGAAAAAGAGCAGATTAAAGGCAACTATTAAAGATGAATATTAAAATATGAATTCTTTGGTAACTCACATGACCTGGTCTGAGCTCACTTGTACATGACCACAAATTTAGCTATTCTCAAACAGTGAAATGTGCCAAAATTAAAATTCTGCTGTGCTTACCAGCTTAAGATTTGTGCTGGTATTTTTGAAGCTGCTGACTGGGAGGTGGTGGGAAGAGCTGAGTCACTGCATATTATGAGTTGGAGGAGCAACAGTGATAGGCAGGAAAAAAAGCAATGGGCAGGATAGATGTGGAAATACTGGGATGTGACAGATGAGAGGCACAGAAAGGAAAGGGGTAGTACAGCAGGAAGCAAGGAGAGAAGACAGTAAGGAAAAAAGGAAAGGACAGTAGCAATGATACTGATTTCAGTAACTCCAAAATATTTGTATATTTGAAGCTTTACATACATATTGTATGATTAAAATAGGAATTACTAGTGTAGAAATTACAATTTACTAACACTGATGTATTATTTTGTAAGATTTTTACAAATTAAATATATAGTGATTATCTTGAGGGAAAATTAGAACAGGGTATGTTCTCTACTGGAGATACTTAATATATTGGCTATCAACAACTTAGTTTATACTCAAATGATACAACTAAATTTGGACCCTTACTGCATAAAATAAAGAATCTGAAGTAACATAAGTACTCTGACTCCCAGCAGAATCTATTCACCCAGGTCTCAATTTTTCAAATGCAACTTTCTCGCTTCCATTCTACCTACATTACAGACTATAGAATAGGCAGTTTGGTTAACCCCTCACTTCCTGCTCCCAGACACAAGAGACAAACAAGACAGAGCTAAAGCAGCTTTCTTTAAAACACACATTCACAAACATGGAAGTCACAGAACAGAATATGCTGAAGGAGCTAATCCTCGTATTTTGTGACTTGCTGTGGAAGGGAAAATTGAAAACATGCAAACATGGCATTTGATAGCAAAGGTGAAACTCGTTTTTTTAAAATGTAAATTTACTTTGTTTGCAGTGTTGGTATCAGTATTGAAGTCACCAAGCCAACTAAAAAAGGTAAAGCTTAATAAAAAAGGAACTGCTTTGTTTGTCAACATGACATTTTGTGACAACTCAGATGCAGTCAGAATACTTACCATATGTAATCTTTCCTTTTTCTTCTTCATCTACAGCTCTAAAAAGATGTGTAACATCAATTTGTGACACACCCATTGCAGTCTTCAGAATACAAGCTAAATCCTCTTCTGTTACAGTTCCTCCTTCTGACTGGTACAGCTATGAATCAAGACAGCAAGATAAATCATCACAAAGCTGAATGCCAACTACTATAAGCACTAAAGTGAAGTAAAGCAAAATAAAAATTTGGTATTAGAAATTCTAATCATTCTCAGACTGATGTGTATATTAATGATTTCAGATTAGTCTGGGTAAAAATATCATCATCAGTTCATCTCTGTATGCTTAGAAAGTAAAGCTTGCTATAATCAGAAAAAAGTCCTACATTTACACAGCTAACCACTGGAATTACTGTGATATTCAGTGACAAGACTGAATGTTTTGCAAACGTGTAACTGAGAATAATATTCAGTCCATTCAGCTATGTGTCTAAACTCCAAGACAGTCTGTGATATTTAGGTCAGGCTAAATCAGATACCATTTCCACTTGGTCAGGCGTAAAATTCAAGATTCCTTTGACCAAAATCCAAAAGCCAGCTTGCATAAAATGCAATAATCAGGAGAATCCCAACCCATATACCAGTGATGGGCATATAATTTTACACAATTATTAATTCTAGAAAACAATCATTTGCAGAATCTTACATCCTAAAGAGTTACCTCACAGAAAGAGTTAACTTTACTAGTGACAGATCGATAACTAAGTGCTCATAGCCTCATTCCATCTTTGCATATATACAGTGTTTTACCCTGAGAAATGGACCTAAATACTTCAAAACATCTGTACCAAACAAATACAGCTTCATTAAGCTTCCTTAAAACAACTCAATTTGCCTGTACAACGCAAAGTGAGAGAAAAGAGTTTTTGAAACATTTCTGTCTCCTTTTCAAGTATAGCAACACTGAAAATATCAAACCATGTAAAAAGTGCTGTTTTGGAAACTTCCTTTTAATTTCTTTACATCACTGAGAAGGTGGGAACTGATAAGATTGAACAAAACAGGCATAAGTATGTATTTTTCACACAAGCAAAAGCTGTTGCCATGAAACAGCACAGCTCAGCAGAACAAAAATATTGAAGTTCCATGGAAGAAAACATATGCTCAAATCAGGAATCTTGCCTTTTGCCTCCTGGCACCTAACCTGTACACTGTTTCACAGGAATAGGGCAAAGAACAAGATATTTCTTTAATAAAACCCACTACATTTTCACAGAACAAGTAGTCAGGTAATATTGGGTGGTCAGTATAAACACCATATTGACAAGATTTACAACAGTCTTTAGTTTCTTTAGCAGTTTGGAAGGGAAGGTATAGCACTTACACCAGTGCTGCTCTTAGTATAAACCCCCTGCCAAGGGGTACACAGAATACACCTAGAGCAGGGTACACAGGAGTGCATTCAGGTGTGTTTGGAATGTCTCCAGAAAGGGAGACTCCACAACCTCCCTGGGAAGCCTGTTCCAGTGCTCTGTCACCCTTAGCATAAATAAGTTCTTCATCTTGAGGTGGAACTTCTTGTAGTTTAGTTTATGGCCATTGCTCCTCATTCTGTCATTGGGCATCACTGAAAAGAGTTTGGCACCATTGTCCTGACACCCAGCTTTGAGGTATGAGGCATTATAATGAGATCCCCTCTCAGTCTTAAAATAGACATCCCCAGCTCCCTCAGTCTCTTTGTAAGAGAGATGCTTCAGACCCCAAATCTTTGTGGCCTCCACTGGACCCTCTCCATTACCTCCTTGTCTTCCTTGTGCTGAGGAGCCCAGAACTGGACACAGCACTCCAGATGTGGCCTCACCAGGGCTGAGCAGAGGGGCAGGATCAGCTCCCTCCACCTGCTGGCCAAGCTCTTCCCAATGCACCCCAGGATCCCACTGACCCTCCTGGCCACCGGGGCACTGCTGGCTCATTGTCAGCTTGTCATCCACCAAGACTCCCAGGTCCTTCTCTGCAGAGCTGCTCTCTAGTCTGTCCAACCCCAGCCTGTGCTGGGACTTGGGGGTGTTCCTCCCCAGCTGCAGGACCCTGCACTGACCCTGGTTGAACCTCACTGGGTCTCTCTTCACCCAACTCTCCAGACTATGGAGCTCTCACTGAACGGCAGCAGAGCCTTCACATGGGTGAAGCCCACTCCCCTCAGTTTTGTATCAACTCCATATGATGATACTATCTTTCAAGTTCTATAGTCAAATACTAAACACTTTGAAAACTTGTAGCTATGTGAAATGCTGCACTTTTCCTGAATGAAGTAGCCCATGGCAGAGGGCAGCATCTGTTCAAAGTCATACACTCATGAACTGGCTAGGTCCTTTGATGGCTCCAGCTAAGCTGTGTGAATATCTTATTGTATGTGAAGTCAGGACAGGAGGTAAGAAAGGATTAAAAAAGGGTCTCTTTCCTTTTTTTTTTTTAATCCTAGAATAAGCAAAATTTCCTCAGCTTGAGACTTTTCTTAACCCTTCCAATCATCACTAGCAGGATAAAATGAGCCATACCTGCTTCCCCTCACTGAGTATTTCCCTTTAATACATGCATAAAGCTTCTTTGAAATTTTACAGCTAATTTTATTATATTTTGTAATTAACAAAGTGAATCAAAATTATGTATTATGAGTTTGAAATAAAGCAGATAATGAAGAACAGAAATTTTCCTAAGAAACAGTTTAATTAACTTCAAGTGCTTCCAGAAAGAAAATAACCATCCAGTCTGAGCTTTTTTTTCTCAAATGATAAAATTATATTGCATACTATGAAACATGACAGCTAAATTTAAAAAAATATTTCTCCAAAGTCCCCTTTACATTTACTTCAAATTTGTTCATTTTGGTATGAAGACACAGAGCTGACCAAACAGCACCTGACTGTTCTCTATGCCATTTTATAGCTGAAACAGACAGTCAGGACAGAGACCTTTCTTTATGCTTTTCCCTCAGAAACAACAATAAATAACAGCATCTACTAATGGCAGATTTCCCACAATATTTCTTGCTCCTTCCTCCTTTGCCAAATGTATTGGATTCTGGCCGAAGGGTAAGAATGATACATGTGAACATTAAGCATTCACAGGAGCCTCATTTCTTCAGCAAAACGGAGTTAAAGTCGTCATGCTGAAGAACCTGAATACAACTACACAGAAAATAAGGCTGCAATGTAGCACCATGCAACTGAATGCTCTGAGCTCCATGCATTCACTAGTGAAGACAGCATCAAGACTTAGCACTTCTCAGTTTCAGTAACACTGAAGACCATGTGAATTCAAGGCAAAGGGAAAAGATGATGCAGGATGCAGCAGAGTTCACATGTTGAAACAGGAATATTAAAGAAATTAATTAAAACGTAATAAATCAAGGTGTCAGAAATCTACTAGTTAAGCATTGCTGCTGTCACTTTCCCAAAAAGCTTGCATTAACAATTTATAGTGATGCTACAACAAACCACTGAGGCTAGTGCAAGATCAGGAGCACTTCTGGGAATCATCAAGTCTGGACAAAGACTGCAGGACCACCACACATACATGGTTAGACTAAGAGGGAAAAAATTTTAACAAGAAAAAAGGAGATAAAAAATAATCTCTATTAACATGCAGGAAATTTTAAAAAAATACTTTATTAACTTGAAAAATTAGATTTGATTGAAACATTCTAAGAGTAGTAAGTACAACTCTACAGGCTGTTTGCTTAGAGGCTTCAATACAAAAGACTTAAGGTTTGAGACTTAATTTGCTAAAAAGGATTCTACCAGAGTTCTACAAAGAACAATTTCAAACAGCAAGCCTCCATAATTTTACACAGCTTGCACTTGGAATGCATTCTCTGTTAACATGAGCTCTTAATCTAACTTTCCATTAATATGTAATTAAGTATTAAAAGGAAATGTGGAAACTTCTATTGAGTCTAATGCCAGTATTAATAATTTCTAAAAATAAGTAAACTAAATGGAACAAGAAAATGCAGCTTACCTGAAATGCCAACTGAATTGTTTCCAGAGTTTTGGATGGCTTACAGACAACTGACAGAGCAATGACAAATTCCCGAATGTCAATTACACCATCTTCCTTCTGTAAAGGAAAACCTCCTCTCAAAATAGTGCAGTTTGTATAAGAATTTTCATAAATAACTAACAGTTGCTAAAAATGCAGAATATTCAGAAAGATTGTTATATGTGCCACAACAACAACAAAAAAAAAAAAACCAGAACTGTCTCACTGAAATGAAATCACAAGGACAAGAACCTGGATGAAATCTCTTCAGATTCTTTTCACAGTGTCAGTCAGAAGTCATAGTTTAAATATTCTTGGAAGACAGTGCTGCTACTGTCACCCTTCACTCGCATATTTAAGATTTTTCCATTAAATGATCTGAATCACGGGGCTGAAATTAAAACCAGAGAACCAGAGGACAATGCACCCTAATTTAAGCCCTGAATACATGACATCTGCTCCAAGGGAGAACATTGTGGACATATCCATCTCCTGGTCCAGACAGCACCTCATCCAGACAAAAATAATGGTCGTTTCCCCATTCTGACTGATTGCCAGAGGAATGAAAAACTGGCTCATTTGCCAAGATCCTTCAGGTTTCAGGCTAGTAGAAGAACAAGTCATTTATTTACAAGGTAAATGAAATATCAGCTAACAGACACTGCATTCAGCTGCAATGAGCAGCAGCAGAGGTGTAGACTGACTCTGTCTTTCTTCTTCTTCATACTTTGCATCTAGAAAAAAGATAGTTTTTGTCCAGTTGATATTGCTTTTAAGTTTTACCTGAAGAAATGCTTTATTTAGCTGATGATAGGTGCCTTTACCATGCTGAAAAGGAAGTGCAGTAAGCAAATTTTAAGGTGAAGTGCTCAGAAATCAGACCTCAGGGAATTCAACTAAAACAGAAAAAGCCTAAAGTGGAGTTTACCAAAACTTCATTTTGGTAGTAAATTTGTTAAACTTAATGTTGTTTCTTACCTCATCAAAAAGTGCAAACATACTTTCTAATGTCTGAGAAACTGAACACTCCAAGTAGGCTGCAAATTCTTTGAGATTAACCTTTTCTTTCTTCATTTTCATGGCACTTGCAGCATATTTATCAAGATCATCTTCAAGTGTTTCTGGCTTCAGCCTATAAAGCATATTTTTTGTACATTTTAAAAATCAACCTAGTTTTAACAATATGTATTTCAAAATATCAAATGAAAAAATGGATGATTATAGTGTAAATCATTACTAGGTCTGGATTCAGAATTATTACACAACTTTATTATAAAATAATGTATTTCTGTATTTTAAAGCTTCCATTAGTTCTCAAGCTATATTAGGAATTACTGCAAGGGCTTAAGAATGCAGGGCAAACTGAAGTCCTTTAGTCTACCTTGATTACAAGCCATGTAAGCAGTTCAACAGGAAGAAACACAGACTAGAACTACCTAATAAATTCCAAGAGTGGAGAACTAGGTGGAATTTAGGTCACCCAAATATGGCTGTATTGCAGGACAGTAACATAAACCAATTATGTTTCCAAATTTACTAATGTCACTGAACAGGAAGGACATGATGCATCTTACCTAAAAAAAAAAAATTAAAAAATCAGAGATTATGTAATAGTGATTATACTGTTAATCCTGTTTATCAGTCCTCATTTTTCACATTCAGTCTTGAGCTGGACACCATTATGAGGTAATGCAAACAAAATTCTAACAGTTCCTACAGCTACAGAATTTCCTCAGTCCTTCTCCATTGCAAAACCAGGCTTTGACTGATGAATGAACAGCTTTAATCTTATCTAGGTATCTACTGCATGGCTGTTGATTAGTTTTTTGCCTAAGTCAAGCTTCCTGTTTTGGCTTTGCAAAAAAAAAAAAAAAACAAAACAAAACCAAAAACCCCCCGAAAAAACCAAAACCAAAAACCAAAAAAACCCAACAACAACAACAACAAAAAACCAAAAGAAAACAAAACCACAAAAAAAAAAACAAACAAAAAAACCCAAAAAACCCCCAAACCAAAAATAGCACCCTAAACAAAAAAAAACCCCAAAAAACACCACAAAAAAACCAAACAAAAAATCCCAACAAAACCCCACCCAACACAAAACAAAACAGAACCCAAACAAAAAAAGCTCTGCTGAATAATCTTACTATGAATAAAATAAACGGTGCTGCAGATACAATGCAAAGTAAAGCATTTTTCTCCTGTAATACAGCATCAAGCAGATCTGGATCAGGTCTCCTCTGAACTGATTTAGGGTAACTTGGGCAAAGTCTCCTACAATGTCTTTCTGCAGTTGCCTGTTTTGCTGCTTGCTGCTGCAGACAAGAAAAAGTAGCTATTCACACAATTCAGAAGCTTACACCAGTACTGCTCCAGACTGCAGCTGGGACTCCTCAGCAGCTTCCTCTCAGTAACAAGAATGAATAAAATGCTTAATATCAGCATTATGAGGAGCTTCTGAAAAAAGATAAGAGCATTTCTGCTAGGAAGATGATCTGACACATCAGCCCCAGAACTTGATCACTTGCTGTAGTGATCCTTTCTAAACATTGCAACTTTTAAATAAAAATACAGCTCCCATGCTGTCTGTCATGACCTACACTGACTTACCAATATGCACTAACTAAACCATGTCAAGACCTGTATTTCTGAATTATAAGACTTGAACATGCAAGAATTCTTCCAGAAACCCATGGCTCCTATAGAACATTCACAAGTTCTCCATCCTAGCATTAAAGCACTTATCTGAGACACACTTCTGCAAACGTTCATTTTCCATGATCAAGTAGAAAAGTAGGAACAATAACCAAAAAAATCCAGAGGATTTGAGATGCACACAGAACTCATCTTCTCACATGCAGGATTACATGCAAAAAGTGGCCACTGATAATGCATCCCAGAGTAGTAGCTGAAATGGATTTTAACTGTAGCATGAGGACAGCTGGCATCTAAATCCTCCCTTGAGATAAGCCCCCACTGACGCAGAATATGTAGCGTAACATTTGTCTCAAAATCAGAGAGATTTTGTTTGCAATGAATTGTCTCAAAATTCACCTTCTAGAACCGACGGAGCACTCATTTGGTGAGTAACACTCAAGACTTGCAAGATCTCCTCTTCACCAGTAGTTAAGCCTGAAAAGCTATAGAAGTTTGAAGGCAAAATGTTGTATGGGAAGTAATACAGCTCACCATAAATCTTACAGGCATCTTGTGGTTTATGTTTTGTAAATATAGAAATATGTGAGGCAATCTCAAAAGCAGTACATGGATCAGCAAGGCAAACTGCTTCCACTTGAGTATGACTGCATTGTACTTCTGGTAATCCAAGGTGGGCTCACTTCCCTCTAGCCCTTCAAAACCAGAAAGTAGTAAATATGTTGATGATCATGAGCTGCTAAACTGAAGCCTTCAAAAGCCAAGTGCCAATCTCACAATAGATTTTGAACCAATGTGAAAAGGTTTGAATGTCCCAATTCCTTGACAATTGTTACTTTTATCCCCATGGAGGCCATAAATTATAGAAAGCCAACAGCAAATGTCTTCCCTCATGAAATCATGCTTGCTGTCTTAATAGTTTCTATACAGGATCTTGGCTTTATGATAAATAAAATTATTTGCTGTTGTAGTGTTTTGCTTCATTTTTTAGGTCAGTGCACACTAAAGAGAACAAGAAATATTCCTAAGTCCATGAAGATGGAAAGGACATTTTTCGAGATTAACAGCTCTGAACATAAAATTCTTCACAGCAGACTTCACAAGGAAAACTAGATCCCTGAAGGTAGAATATTTTACAGAATAATTATCACTATTTTTAGCAAGTAAGCTAGTCTTAGCTATATTTGACTATTTGATAACAAGCTTATTTCTTGCATGCTGGGAACCTGCAAAAAACCTTCTAGTGTCTCAGACAGCTAGAAAAACAGCTGGCTCTTATAGCCAGCTACTGTAAACTGAAAGCACAGAGAGAAACATGCCCTAAGCCAGGAAAGCACTATACATTGAGTTTTATGTGTGCTGATATATTTCTGTGCAATCTCTTGCCATCATAGAGCAAGTATACTGAAAAACTTCAAAATTGACCTTCTCGAATATTCTTGGCACACCCTGCCTTGATCCACAAAAGCAGAGGCCACCATGGTTTGCATTTACTGACATGCCTGATCCATGATCACCTTCTGTAGTGGAGAGCATTGCTTTTATCACAAATGCAGATGGTAAACATTCTCCAGAGGTTTCTTCCTTGTTATAGATGACCTCTGAGCACTCTGAAGTCACAGCACAGGTAATTAGCTGTGAGGTTAATTACTCTGGGGACACTAAGTTCTACCCCTACAATCTGGATCACTATTTCAGACACACATGGAGAGCAGAAGTCTGCACTGTAGTCTGGATGGTAGAGACTGTTGAGCAAGAATAGACGGGCACCAGGCCTGAGGGTCCTTTGCAGATCTTGGTAGCCTACAGCTGCACTGACTAAAAGGATCCTCATGGTCAACTTGATGAGGTAATATTGAGAATCAGAATAAACAGAATCTTGAAACAATAGGAGCAAATACATTTAAATCAGAACTCTAGGATCTCCTTGCAGGTAACAACCCTAAAGCAGCTCTTAAGAAGTATCTCATAAAAAGACAGACTAGACTTAATTAACTGTATTAACACTTCCTGAAGGAGAAGTTATACGAAGAGGTCTTTAGTAAGGCACAAAATCCAAACAAGAGTCAATGTTCAGAACATGGCAATAGACTCAGTTCAAGTAAAAACACAGATTGACTTTCAACAGTGGCGTAATTAATTACAGAATAAGTCATCAAATGAAACAGAGAATTTACAATGCATGACAAAAATATGAAAGCTATAACATAGACTGCACATAGTTTAGCAATTAGCTCATTGGTCAGACATAAGTTATCAGACTGAAGAGAAACACGACTCCTTGAAGAGTAATGAATGCACAATTTGAGAAGTCTATGATCAATTGATCTCATCGATAAAGCAGTCATTTTGTCACGGAGTTCAGTACAAGCCAGCTGTACAGCTCTGTTAACAGAGCCCAAGCTCTTAGATGAAGCAGGAGGACTCACTGCTGTGTCTGCATGGATTCTGGACTGGATCCCATCCAGCTGAACACAGGCTAAGCAAATTTTACAGACAGTGATAATGAATCCTGTAGACACAATGTGCACAGAAGTAACTCTTCAGTATAACAAACAGAGGTGTAAGTTCTTTTCCAAAAATCTACATCTGAATTCACCTTACTATAGGAATCTTAAAACTGAGTGTTACCTCTAACATATGTCACTGCTGAAAAACAAGTATTAAGACTGGATGAAAAATCCATTGGATAAAATTTATTGTTCCAGTTGTTTAGGGATGCTAGTGCATGATCTTAATGCCTCCCTGGCCTCAAAACCTTTGAATAAACAGCAAAATGACTACATTATTATCAAACATGCATTAGAGATGAAGTCATATTACAATCTTCATCCAATTGTGCCAGACAAATACCATCATAATATCCTTCTTATTGGCACATGCCCAAATTCAGAGGGAATTATATTTCACCAGTGATTAATTGCTCATACCAGAGAGAGAGCTTCTGTGCTGCTGCGAACCTTGCTCACAAATGCATGTAATTGTTTCAGAGGCCAAAACAAAACCCTAGAAAAGCACAGTTTGAAGGAACAGCTTTAAATTGAGCAGACAGAAGCCAGACAACTTAACAAGAGGATTAAACTGAATCCTGGGATTATCAACTGCATAATAAGAGATGTGGTTGGTTTGTTTTGTTTTGCTTGTTTTTCTTCCTTAGTACTGTAAATTCAGAGCCTTTTAAACAAAGTGAGAATCTTTCTTTTCCCTTAGAAGTCTCTCCTATCCTAATGGGAAGTTTTTCAGATGAAAGTCCTGACAATAGATTAACATATTCTTGTCATCTGAATTCATGATGTGTGCTGTCCTACATTCCTTATTCTCCAACGAAGCTTTTTCTTCTTTATTTTCATTTATGCACACAAGCTGAAGATGAAGGAAAAATTAGTGAAAGGAAATAAAATACACAATGGAAACATTAAACTATGCTCTGCACTTTCAGGTGATGATACAAGCAAATGAAAAAGGGTGTTTGCATATTGAGAGTTAATAGGATGAGGCCATAGTTTTATTTAATGGTTTCTCAATAAGATCACTGGAGAAATAGAAGAAAAATTGGAAAACAGCAGCAAGTTCTACTACTTGGTTTATGTAAATTTTTCAGGTTTGCTGGCTTTGAAAAGCCAACAGGAAATGGCACTATGGGAAGAAAGAAGAGAGGACCACGCTGCATGCACTGACCTACAGCTGCATTAGAAAATCCATCTGTGGCAGTGACCTGCTCAAAAGATCAGCCACCACCTTGTCCTTCTTGGGAAAGGGTGACCCCTCTGTCCTCACTATTACAAGGTTAATCCAGTCACAAGATTGCTATTGGCAGCACCTGTTTCCCCTCCACAGATGTCACAGGAAAAGCCAATTGACTCTTAACTGTATCAAATATTAGGAATCCCACAGTATTCCTGATCTTCTTCAGAAAGTGTCTTCTAGCTCAGGAATGAAGGCTTCATACTCACTCTGCTCACTTTTCAGATGGAAAACAACTTTTCAACCTACTCTACTCACTAGCATTCAGAGGCACTGCTTTCAAGTACGGTACTGTTTTAATTTTATACTAGTGTTTCCCTGAGTGTATGATGGCAATATTCCATATATACTCATAAATGCAATATTGTTACATGATGGGAAAACTGTATAAACATAGATACGTAATAAAGATACACCTTACATATAAATATTATATATGCTCACCCAAGGCTTCTCACAAGCTTTGCAAATTCTAAAAGACATGTATCTGAAGGTAGACGAAGCTGTCCTTCAGCCAAAGCCAGCTGACAGTCTTCAAATGTGTAGTCTGTCACTGGAACTCCCAATGCCCTTGAATAAACCAAAGAAACACTGTAAACAAGACACTCTAAGAAAACTGAGCAGAATAATCACTTTTTTTCACAGCAAGAAATCCTGTAACAATTATGTTCTCTATCCTGAAAAACTGGAAGAGCCTATAAAAGTAAGTTTACATAGAGAGAATGAAGTATGTACTTTGTACTTGATCCGTTGCAGAGCATCTGCTTTGTCAGAATCCATGAAAATATGCAAGAACACAAGGCAAAAATTAGGCATTGCATAGACTTTCACAGACTTAAATTTCATATAAGTGAATAACTAGGGTTTGAAAATTTTCAATTTAAAACACAAATATAGATTTATTAACAACTGTGTCCAATATTTTCATGATTGATTTATTAATGTGTTAGTGCAATCACCTGAGCAGAACAGCTATTACCTTCAGCTAATATTAATATTATACAAAAGGCAACATTTCTCATTAAAGAACAGCTAGAACACAACATACAAAAACAAGTGGAGTTAAACTCTAAGCAAACAAATTATTTTTAAATGTATGACATAAAGGTAGAAAAAAAAACCGCTCCCAAGTCTTTATACACCACACAATTCAGTATGGTTTTTGCTTCACTTCTAACTTGATGCTCTGTTGTAATTGTAGCACCAAAAGATAATTGATGGAAATCCTGATATTGTAGCTGCCCTGCATTTGCTGTGGCAAAGTTGAGAGAAAGACACTGAGTGTGAAAGAGACCTTTAAGAATTCAGTGTACAAAGATAAGATGCAATTTAGAAAGCCAACACAGCTCCATATAAGCTACTCACCTGCTACATCTTTTATTGTACTTGATTTTACTTATTGTAGTAAGAAGCATTATCTCCTTTATGCCACCTTTGCTAATTTGATGAAATCTTGACTATTTTTTTAAACTTACTTACCTTCATTCTTTTCATCTACAGTTTGTCTACCTTACTGCTAACGACCTTTTTCATATGAGAAGTTAATATACACTAATGGAAAGATTGATGCAAAACCCTGAGGCCTGCCACACTAATTTTGGCTTTGATGAAAACTACATTCAGTTCTATGCTTTATTATAAATAGTTTGATCTGTAATGGCAGTTACTTCTTATGCAAACAATTTCTGCCAAACAGTCTCTTCCTCAGAATCCCTTTCCAAGGCCTTTGAATACCAAGGTAAATAACCAAGGTTAATAAGCCAGTTCTCTTCTGTCCTCCAATTAATAATCAAACTTCAGGAATTCTGATATATAGGACATGTACTAAACCTTAAAAGGTATTGACCAGGGTTTCTCTCTTTAAGGCTGAGAAATTCAAACATTCAGAAAGAACACCTCACTAATAAATATTCAAGTTCAAAACAACCAAATAGAGTAAAAAATAGACAGTATTTATAAGCTATTTATGCACAAAACAAGGAATTAGAAGGTAGTGATTTTGGCTGAATAGCCTCCCCCTTCCGAAGAAGGAACAACAGAGAGAAAGGAACAAAAGGACAAAGCCAACTAAATCAAATGATATCCAGCCAGCTGAGATTACTTCCTATTCCCCTCTTTTGAACTGTCTGTGCTCTTGATCATCCCTATAGACATCCATGCCAACTCCCTCCAGCATGCTACAGGCAGTACTACCCAAAGCAGTTCCATAAAAGAATGGGGCAATAAACAAAGATCTAGCCCAGCCAAGCACATTACACCAAAACTGATCAGTTCTCCAGGCCATGCCATATATACCATGTAACAGAAATACAGGAATGTACAGGCAATCAGCTGAAGCACAGGGGAACTACATGCAAAAGGGGAAGCTTGCTAAAAGTAAGCTAGGAAACTGAAAAAGTGTTCCTCTGTTGGACATATTAGGGAACCAAAAGAAGTGGTAAGACACATTCTGAAAGGACAAAAAAATTAGCATCATTGAAACTGATTAAATGTGGCAATTCAAATAAAGAGACTTTAAAGAAACGCAAGTATTCTCTCAAGGGAAACAAAGGAGATGGACAAGTTAAAACATAACCACATAAGGTGGCAAGCCAAAACAAGAAACAATAGCTTGTTAAAATCAAAAGCAAGATGCTTTTCCAACACATCAAAAGAAAGATGACTAAGAAAGATCAGGGCACTCAACCTGGTGGGAGGGTTGAAGCCTGACTGACTACCAGCCCCACAGCAATGCCAAATTTAAATAACTGCTAAATAATGGTTCCTGAATATGTTGAAGGAGCCTAGCCAAAGAGGAGTTTAAAAAAAAAACCCCAGAACAAACAATTAACAAAAAAAATCAAAATCAACCTTATGATACAAAATAAATTCCAAACAAAATCCAGGAACATTTCAGACTCAGGCAAATCACAAGGGGAAAACACAACCTGCATCTTTTTATAGCTTTGTGCACCCTTATAAAAGAGGTCGTACTTGGGTCAGACTTATATTGCTATCAGTAAAGGAAAATCCCCACTACAGTTAATACCTACATATATATTCAATGTCAACACACACAAAATGGGATTCAGAAAGACAAAAGCAGCTTCTCTCATTCGCCTGTTGCAATTTTCAAGCTGCTGGACTTAAACCCAACCAAACAAATGAACTTAAATAGGGTACATATACATCCAGACTTTCACAATAAGAAAGATCAGAGCAAGGAAGGAAAGAAACACTTCTGCTCACAGCAAAGTTCAACCATAGAATCAGCCAAGGCCAGATAGAGTTCAAGGGGCTCTTGAGCTCAGAAGAAAAATCACAAGCTGTATAGGGCTAGCAGCTTAAAGGATGTACAAAAGGACTTTGATTTCAGCTCAGAACACTGAAGAAACTGAAGCTGGGGAAGATATAAAATTCATTATTTCTGCTAAGACTAGTGAATTTTTTAATTTCTTAGAATTAAGCCTGGCATATTAGAGTTCACTGTAAGGCCTTGGTACAATTGCAACTCACAGGATTTTCTACAGAACCAGCTATCAAACTTTTCTAACATCCTCCAGGGCAATCTTTTTCTACTTCAGTTGGGAAAAAAAAGGATAATTTCAATTTGAGATGCAAATCACAACTACAATCCCATATTCTTAATAAACTAAAACAAACTTTTCCCACATGTTCATTTAAAAGCATTTCTCCCCTCTTTTCTTCAAACTACCTCTGTTTGCACACTCAGTTATTGTAAGCCTAGCCTTTTTAAAAGTCCAGCAGATTTATATGGCCTGACATAAATGTCTGGCCTGATATTCCTTGAGACTTTTTCCTTCCCTGCCCTATACAAGATGCTGGCTATTTACCCATCATGATATCACACTACATAAAGTTTCAAAGTCAGCAAGTTGCTTGAGAATAATAAACTCAAATGAAACAAAACTCCAAAAGCTTTCCTGCAAACCCAGTCTGTTAAACACAATTGTACTTGTTATATCCTGGTGTCTTACACCAAACAGCTCCCTATGTCTAACATTTGTGCAGTCATAATACAAGATGAATTATTAACTTCCTCATTTTCTGCATACCAATCCACTATGCATGCAAAATGCCAAACATAAAACAGAATGTGACTGCTGGAATATTATGTAAAGTGAGAGAAACTAGTACAAGCAATATTGTGACATTCAGAATCTACATTACAACAAAAACATTCTCAAAATGTTTTACATTGTTCATAAGCAGAACTGTGAACTAATCAAGACAAGATTCCACAGGCTGCTAAAAAAAACCCTTTAAATCAACTATAATCTATATTGGGTGCTGAAAACATTAGGATTCTACCTAATTTGGTATTTTTCTTCATTATTGGATGTTCAGCAAAAAGACGTACAAAACAGTGGACAAATAACTCCAGTTATTAGTAGTCATCTGTACACAAGCTTCCTGAACCAGAGACCTTTTGTACCACTATGTTTTAGAATCACTAATTAACCACATATTTTTTACAGTATATCTCAGCTCTGATGAAGTAATTTTAGCTATCTCATAATGAATGCCACAATTTTGCACATTTTTGACTTACTCCACTTACTTTCAGCTGATCTACTGTTGAGTGCTTTCCATCACTTCTGCTATGAAAAGTAAGATTTTCTTTAGTATGCTTTTCCAGAACACTGATGATTCTCCTGACCTTCAAAATAACCCTCCACTCTTTTTTTCCCCCATCCTTTCCCAAGCTGAAGAGCTGCCAACTAGTTTTGGAAGGCCAGAGTAGATAGTCCTTTTTCTCTCCTCAGACCACTACTTTGTGACATTCTCCAAGCAAAAGAAGGTCCAGTCATAAGTCTGAAGTTCACATAAGGAATCTATTATCTCATAATGGTTTAATTTCTAGACAGAAAAAGAAGCTGCCAACAGCTGTATTTTTGCCTGGTGTTGTTTGAAAATGGGTCCTGTAATTGTAGACTTGCACATCACAAATCTTCAAGGGATAAAAAACAAAGGAGGTTCTCCTTGTGTTGTTAGCATTCAAAAACCAGTTCAAACTAGACTGTTGCAAAGTATTACTTAACTTTAAAAAATTTATTTCTTCCTTGAGAAAATAAATGTAGTAAGAAGCTGCACAGTTAACCCTATTCTGTGACTATGCTCTCCACCTGCCACACTCACAGTATTCACATAAACAGAGTGCATAATCTCATCTCCATTTTTGTGTATGGCCTGAAACCCAAACAATGCACAGAATCTCTTAGGTGGGAAAATACCTGCGAGATCATAGACTCATCACTGTCTTTTCAACTAGACCGTGGTGCCACATCCAGTTGTTTCCTGAACATCTCCCTGGTCAGCTCATTCCGATATTTAACAACACTTAACATGAATAAATTCTTCTTGATGTTCAACCTGAACCTCCCCTGGACCAGCTTGAGACCACTTCCTCTCATCTTATCACTGGCTATGTTGGACAAGAGGCCAACCCACAGCTTGGAACAAGCTTTCAGGCAATTACAGAGAGAAATAAGGTCCCCCTGAGCCTCCCCCTCTCCAGACTAAAGAGCCCCAGCTCCCTCAGCCACTTATCACATGATTTTCCCTCTAGACTCTTCACCATCAATGCTTCAAATGGATGCTTGTTAACTCCAGCACTACAGTAATTCCACTTATACTGATTCTTATGCCTTTGATGGGATAAAAATGCCAAAAACCAGTTTGGATTTCAAAGTTGAATGCTGAGCATCCAACAGTACCTGTGCAGAATCACACACAGAACTTCAGACAGCACAGGCACAAAGCACAGCAGTTTTTCCAAAGTTAGATTCAACAGGCCACTGAATACAACGAACAGCCGTAAGTTGGACCAGCAAGTTACTTTAATTCTCATCAGCCTCAAAGCTACTCTTCAGCAACTAACATTATCACATATACTGGCAAAAAACACATTCTGATGCTGTCAGTGCCTGCAAGAAAAAAAAAAAAAAAAAACAAACCCTGACTTTGACTGTGTAGAAGATGACAAAGGGAAGATGGACATAGACTACCTATAATATTTTTTGCCTTTACCAGCATGCTGGGTAAAAGTACTCATTTCTCAAAAGCAAAATGTAATGCTCATACATCAAGCTAGTAAGTCAATGCTTTAACTGTATGACATGCTCCAACATGGGGAAAGTGATCCTGGCAAGCACTTGACAGAAAATGTCAGGAAGACCGATGTTTCAAGTTCTATGTCTAACATGCTGTACTTTAATCAATTTTAGCATCTACTGCAAATATAAAAAGATGTCTTTAAATGTCTCTGTGAGTGAGGAAGAAAAAATTATTGGAAAAATGCAAACCGGACTATGACATTTTGCTATTTCTAAAGGAAGGCTGCCTTTCTGGGCTCATCAAAAATGAAACTTCAGAACTTTTGGACAGTATCACACATGTTATTACAATGCTGAGTTTAACACTCAAAAGACCTAGGAAAACAAAATGCTCAAATCAGGAGTATTGAAAGGACTTTGGTTCTGAGGTGCTTACAGTTTTGAAAAACAAAGGGGAAAAGGTGTCTGGTTTCCATCAAGTTTCAGTCTCAACATCTACCACAGGCAAAAAAAAAAAAAAAATTAACAAATTTGCAATATTTTGTACCACCTAACTATATTCTTCCCTATTTTAAAGACAGTCTTTAAGAGAAACTAAAACTAAAGGAAAACAAATTATGTTTGCGTATTAATAGGTGACCTGTGGGTGTGTGTATCATTATCTAGTCAGCTTGTATTTGTAATTACAGGTGAGGTTACTTTAGACTTGCACAAAGAGCCTGAAGTGCAGATTTTCACAATCACCTGCCTGCACTATCACTGGCTGATATTGCAGCCAGTGAATGAAGTGAAATAAAATGAATTTTTGCAACTAACTAATAACTGACTGACATACTTCTTTCAAGCATATTTGAGTCCTAAAGAACAGCAGGGTAACAAACTTTTTGTCACCCCAAAGTGGGAGTAAAAGTTATCTACTTTTTCCCTCAAATGGAATTTCTATACCCTAAACAGTACTTTGATTACAACTATGAGATGTCTTTCAGAATACATAGGCATTTAAGAACAGTAGCAAATGGGGTACAACCCCACAATGAAAAGAGGCAACTAATATATTTCTTTTGGGGAAAATAACTCCAAAAAAACCCACAAAACACATCACTCTATAAATAACTATCAGTAAATTAGGAACTATGATGCAGCAAAACAACAAAGAAAGGTAAAACTGGATAAAAAGCTGCAACTGATGCAGCTAAGAAGCAGAACACTTTTTAAAGCATAAGAAAAAATACAAAAAAATAACACAACTAACTACTAGCTAAGGATAGCAAAATCATCATTAGGCAATAAAAATCTGTCATGTGCAATAGTTTACATTGGGAAACAATTAAGACAACGTATCTTATGAATAAAAGTAAGTATTTGCCAATGCTCTAAGAGAGGTAAAGATATTTCCTCTGCCACTGAGAAATTTTTAGAAATAAATACATGTGATGGCAAGGTAAAGTGATTTGTTCCTAATAATTCTGGGAAAGCTGAGATTGAAGTCTGAAGTGGTTGACAATTTTACAATTTAACATAGTCCAGTAAATTCTTACTTATTAATTTGGAAATAAAAAAACTCCAAAAAACATGGGCCAGTAAGTTTGACACTCAAGTAGAAAATATATAAAAGAAACCGTGGAACTCAATAAATTAACAGACCAAAACAATCCATGTTGACTACCATCAACATAACAGCTTTTGAAGACCAAAATTATGATTTTGCTTAACTAATACAAAAGTAAGGCAACATAATATTTATCTGCGTGGCTTGATTTACTAGTAGGGTGGTTTCAGAATTTTGTTAGAGCAATAAAGAACACAACAAGTGAATTAAAGCTCAGAACAACACCACACTTTATTGATTTTAAAGAGAACTGGCCGATCCTGTTTCCATATTTAAAAGTATTCAACATTTTCAATGATTTGGAAGTGACTCCAAACACAGCTCTGGATAGCATGTTGTGGGTGACACAGCTGTTGACTAAACTGAGTAGGAGTCAGAACAAGGCCAGAAAGACCAAACAAGACAGACTAATTCAAAAATAGGTTGTATGAGAAAATTATACATTAATGATATGCTTCACATTTAAAGAGGGACCATGTTTTAAACAGCAGATTAATCTATTCCACACATACCTTTTGTGCAAATTAAGAAAATGACCCAAAGGATGGCAAGCATGTTCAGCAGCACTGGCTATCCTGTAGGAGTAATTCCAGTTCTGGTAACACAGGCACACTTTGAATTTCACTTTTTGGGCAAGTAAATTCATTCAATGTACAAGAAATTAATGTCCTAAAGAAGCAAACCTCTGCAAATAACAGCATCTCCTTAACAAAATAGCTTGTGTTCACTTATGTATATAAACTGAGTATCTAGCAACCACCATCACTCACATCTGCGGCCATTCACAGAAAAACTAGTCAAATATGGGTAAACCAAAAATTCTTCAGAGAGTCAACAAACAGAAGCAAATAAGATACAGACATCTTGTCAAATGCTTTGCTTAATGCTAAATAAACGCTGTTCACAAATCAAGATTATTGTGAAGGCAAACCATTTTAAGAGCAGAAACTCTATCTATTGCTGCACTCAGCAACTTCTACCAACTCCCTCTGAAATCAAGAGCAAGACACAAGGTTTCCACAACACTGGTTCTAGACTCACAAACACATTATTACTTGGGAGTGCCACTTTTGATGCTGCAAAATATCCAGCAGAATTAGACTCTTCTGCCAGAGAAATATGATGGGGAGGAGGGGTAAGCAGACATCTAAATAGATCTCAAAAGGACCTCTTGAAAACAAGATGCCACATTGCCACTGACTCAATCCTCAAGAAAAGCAGGACAAAGCTAGATGAAGCAGTAATATTGTCCTTTATCCAGCAAAGCAGAGTGCAATGCTAGCACCAAACAGTACCCGAGGTACTTAAGTTGCACTTGCTACAGCTCCACAACAGCCTTGACAGCATTTGAGCTGGAATCTCCTGTACCAAAAGCTGCATGAATAAACTAGGAAAGTCTGGAGAATTGACACAAGAAGGCGGCATCTGGAAGTGGTCAGAAGTAAATAATTTTTAACTAGGTTGATGTTAACTGGTCTACAGTTATCTGTGGTACCCAGGCATCAACATTCTATTTCATTCCCATCTGCATTTTAACTTCAAAACTTTGATATCCAAACACATTTGTTTTCCCATTCACATCAACACAGCATCTACAGCCCCTGCTTCATCCCAAAGCAAGTCTTTTTTGACGTCGCTCATTTTGACACTCTTCCCATTAGATCTGCATTCCTCTTCTGTGACACACATGCTTAATTCTTCAAGGCTGGGAGGGAGAAACATTATAATTTCTTTCCTCCTAAGCGCACTTAGAAGAGAAGGCTTGCAACATGCCAGTTGTTAACTTTTGTAGGCTTCCAAAATTTTTCCTTAGAGTACACAATCACTGTTACCTGATTGGAGCAGAGTTCAGAATGAAGATTTAGTAACCTGGCCTTCTAAACAAAGTCTGAGGACAACACTTGCCAGGTGATGGTCTTTAATTAACAACAGAAGTCTTTGAGGCCAGTGCCTCAAAGATTTTTGACTCCAAGACAAGATGATTCCAACAGGTCCTTCTGTTCTTTTCTCTTGTGAGGAATGTCCTTTTGTACAATGGATCTACTGTTATATTATTATGTCAACATCCTTAAGGAAACTGAACAGAGCTGGGCTCAACCAGACAAGAATTCTCAGTTACTACCTACAAACTGGCCTTTGGTTTAAATCGGAAACATAAAAACGGAAGAGAAGTTACACAAAGGAAATTATGATTTCACAAGTTCTTTCAAAATCAGGATTAGGAATATACATAACCCTCTCAAAAGTTAATAGTGACCACAGGCCTGAGGGTTCAATGTAAATATGGAAAAGAGTTATCTACTGACTAATGGAAGATTTACTGAACGGACAAAAAATAAATGAAAAATATATTAATAAAAATGCAACAAAAGAGTGAAAGTATTAAATGTTGCCTTTATTATACCCTACAGACAAGTGTTTCAACTGTCACCACGTTAACATTAACTTCAATTAATTTGCATTGTATCAGTTTTCTGTATCCAATGGAAGTAAAGCCACTTCACTGTGCTTTACTGTTTGAAATAGCCACAGGCTAACAATAATTACATGAAACTATTCTTAACCTCATTAAACAGTCACAGCTTAAAATGCAACCCCAATAGCACAAAATTCAGGTACATTAACCTTCCTAAAATTCAACCATACCCCTTCTCCCAGAATACTAAATACCCACTGAAGCAAGCAGAACTAGCTTGTTATATGAAGGCATGTTAAAAAATCCCCGAAACAACCAACCAAAAAAAAAAAATATTCCAAACCCATCAACTCCTACAGTTCTTGCTGCATTTGTGGCTCCCTGGCCTCCTCAGAGGGGAAAGTAACTGCTATGTAAGAGGTCTTGCAGACACTGCTGCAGACTACAAGGTTCTTTGTAGGCAAACAACCATACCAACTTGATTTTGTGATCTTTTCTTCAGTCTAAACTTAAAATCACACATCTATTTTTATGCAGAATTGAAACATACTTACTCTGCCATTACCCGTCTGACGTTACTGGCGTATAACACTGGATTTTTTCTTTCTTCTTCTGAAGGAGTATACACGGGTAGAAACTGCATACAGAGAACTGAATTATACCAAAAATATTTAACATTTTAAACAATCTCTCACAGCACATAATTCACTATGGTGGTGAAAATTGTATACAGTTTGTTGTTACTCACACAATTATATTAAGACACAATTATACAACATCTTCAGAAAATATTAAAAGTTAAAACTTGCAGAGTTGTATCTTAATTTCTTAAATGGGACTCAGAATTTTAAAATAATTTAGAATTATTAGCACTTTCTTGCACAAACCTCACTTACATCCTGTATTATTCAACTCTTTCCAGATAACTAAAAAAAGGCACATGCTAAAGGAGTATTGTTCTATAGCTTAAATATTAAGAATCCAAATTTTAAGGACATCAGGTATTTACTGTTCCTCCTGCACATTTTGAAATCATGTATGACTGCCTAATGTACACAGGAGAAGTGTTTTTATTTTCTGTTATTGGATGTTTTGAAATTTTTTTCCCTTCAAATTGGACATCAGCCATTAACACTCCACTGAAAGAAAAAAATCTAAATGAATGCAGATGACCAGAGAACCACAGAACAGCTGATGTTGGAAAGTGGAAAATTAAACCAGAACTGCTGGAGACCCGCAACAGAAAGGGCAGCTTTCAGAATGGCATGGCCAACATTAAAATATCTTCCAGTGTTTTAAGTTGCTTTTAAGTGTCCATTGAAAAATTACATAAGCCTCAAGATCATGGCCAGTCTCACCAATAAAAACCTTCAAAACATTTTGTTCTGCCAAGTAACTCACTTCTCAGATGGAAGGAACAAGAGGGGATCACTCTAATCACCACTCCTACTCAGTACCAGACAGACAACTCTCTTAGTAGCGCAGCACACTAAGATATTTTATGCACTGAGCAAAATATTTACGATCCTTGTAAAGCCTCTGAATTAGAAAAAAACTGCAAGAAGTTCAGTTGTAGTACATATGTAGTACCTATGGGTAGTGAAAATGGGAATTATGACCCAGAAATTTCATATTGGTCTTTAAAACAGAAACTAACAACTGGGTAAAGTTGCTAGTCTCTATTTTATAGTTTCAGCAAATACTTCTCAATAACCTTGAAGCTAGCCGTGTTTTTAAAATCACATAGCAGTATGATTAACAGCACCCAAACACTGCCATTAGATATTAATCTGTTTCCTGTAACGGACAAATACTGAATTTATTTTGAGTTTTGCTGGAGTTTTCCATATATGCACCACTGCAGCTGAAAACATGACTCCTGTCTTCTAGGTTTACATTACAAGCAGGTACACCAGCCTCATGTAACATACAAAATCACAAAGACTGTGAAGTTAGAGATGGAAAGACTGTTCCTTCAACTTCCAAACCTCATTCCATTTATTTGTGTTGCAAATGACTATTAAGTAATTTGTCCAAACACAGAAGTTTGAATATGAGGTGATTTCAAAGGTGTCCTACATGTCTGTGCCTAACTCGACATAAATAGCATAATTATTTCAGCATCACTAACAAAACTAAGAGGAGAACTCTCAGCTGCTGCAGACTGTGGTGGAAGTATGAACACTGAAGTTGACAGGTGAGTAAAACAAACAGACATGAGCCAAAACAAACTACATGTGCAGATGACCATATATTCTTTCTTCTTCACAACATTGCCAGCATACCAGTTATAAGTACATGATGGGTGGATGGGCCAATATTTACAGAAAGCCATTATAAAACCTACAGAGATGCTCACTTCTCAATACACAAACTAGATGACACACACAATATGCCAGAACTTACATGCAGAGAAGTCCAGACTAGCTAACTTTGGATCCTGATTGCTGTCTGTTAAATCCTACTGGCTATCATTTAATCAAAAAACACTGAAGATGTGTTGTTTTGTGAGTTATTGGATCATCAGCACTAACTGTGGTATCCAGCCCGGTAAGTATTTTGCCAGTATCTCTGTGCTGATGGAACAGAGCAGGAATATCAACCAACAAGCTTCAGAGACCAGGGGAAAAACATGACTTTGAACACAGAACAACTAATTTTTCCTATATGTTACTAGTCCTCAGTGCACTTCCTTACAAAAATAAGTAGCTCTCAACAAGTAGCTCTCAAATACTCTGCCTCATACTTGAGAGCAAGCTTGCAGACAGGTCTGCTCCTCTGTCCTCTGCCAACTCCTACTTTAGAATGGAGTATTTTGGAAGGTCAGCAGTCAGTTGTTTTTTTCCCCTAAGAACTACCACAGATCATAGCTTGTTATGCAAGATCTGTAAAGCTATAGAAGCTCAACATCTGCTAGCAGCTGCTGCCTCAAAAATCGAGAAAGCTCAGCAGAGTTCACTCCTGTGTGAAAGAACCCATTTTACTTGCCTAGGGCAGAAAATTATGCTCCTGAGAAAGGGTAAAAATCCTGCCAGCCAACTGGTTTGTCTCAGCCCTGCGTGAGGCAGTCACTCCCTGGCCTTTCTGCAAAACACAGGCCACCACTATTCTGGAAATCACATTTGTTTGTCATCCAACTAAATTGATAACATAAACAACAAATTTCTACAACATATACAACTATTGAGTGGCTGGTATTTTGCACATCCATCAATTTTGAGAATAACTGATTGCAAAAATAAGCAAACACAGAGCAATGACAGTACAGTGATTAGCATGCAATATATGTTACTATTGTAACACAGTGTATGTAAACATGCAATAGCTCTTCCTACTGATTTACCCTGCCATCAGTTCCATCTGTCAGAGATAAATAGCTTCATTATTCAAAAAAGAAAAGAACTGCAGAACATCTGTCAAATATCCTATGTAACACTTTTCAAATACTGTAATTGTCCACAAAAATGTGGATTCTGTAAAATGCATAAGGACAACAAGTTGAAAGGAAAGGCTGTAATTGTTTCCACGTTTTTACTACAATAGTTTTCAGCCTTAAAATTACAATATTTTCCTCAAAACAAAGTTAGGAATATAGATAGGTTTCCTTTGTTTTCCAATTTCACATTCTGAACAGTGCAGCCTAATAAAAATATTAGCCAGACATATGTGGCCTATAAGAAACCACCTACAATCTTTCTCAACAAGACAGTCCTTAGTTTGTACATCAACAGTCACACACTTGAATGTCTAACATACAAAGTTGGTACACTACTTGAAACAGCAATCAGGCCATTAGAAGACAAGAAATTTGTTCAGAAAAGACTCTCTAAATTGAGATAAAATAGTTTTCCAGTTGTCATAAGACTTTTTTACTGATTTGAATTGAGTAGATAAATTTCTGTTATTCCATTTGTAAACTATATTTTCAGATGCAGAAGCCATTTGTCTAAAATATATGTGGTATCTTAACCTGTTTTTACAGACATACATACAAGATTTGAATGCAAACTTTTATAACATAATTAAGTACAATATTATGTATTCTGCAACTGCTCCAATACACTGGAGTTTTTTTTACTGACCTCGATTTCCACGGAATTGTGAAATTGACATAGAGTAAGCCACAGAATTTCAAACCTGAAAGGGTAACAAGAAAGGGAAGGATGGAGTAAACAAAACGTAATGAAACTATAATACATTATGCTCCAAAGTTGTTGCATAGCATCCTACTTGTGGGTATGATCATATTCAGATAAAAATTAACAGAAAAGGCCTTTGAAAGTACTTCTACACATTACATTCTGTAAGGTGGAACAAGAGTAGTTTACACTGAATTGGCATATTAAAAATGGTCAAAAACAGGAAGACAAGCAGTGATAGGTAATATATGCATAACGTGTTAAAGGAAGAATAAGTCTGTTTCCAAAAAATGCTGTAATCAGCACAGAGTTGGCAAGATTAATTATGTAACCACTTAGATTTTATCATTACCTCAGTTTGGAATCAAAGTTCATTATACTTCCAAAGTCTGTTAATGAAATGCAGTACCTGTGTTTTAATAGCCTAAGATACAAGATAACTGGAATCAACTTGACCTCAGAAAGCATTAAGATTCAAATCCAGGAAAGGATTTAGTAAAGCTAAATTAAGGAGCCGTGTCAAGTAGTCACATTCTCATACAACATCTAGGTAGTTATAGCAGTCAATCATTGTGAGGGGATGACTGGTTAAAATCTTCTTACACAGAAAGTGTAGTTCCTAGAAGCAAAACCCTACTCATTTTGTTATACACCCATGTAAGACTACAAAACATTTTTACCCCCTTCCTTCTTATTGAGCTTCCAACACATTAGAAGAATGTGAGAAAAGGAAAGGAAAGGAAAGGAAAGGAAAGGAAAGGAAAGGAAAGGAAAGGAAAGGAAAGGAAAAAAGAAAAGAGAAGAAAAAAGAAAAGGAAAGAAAAAAGAAAAAAAAAAAAAAGAAAAGAAAAGAAAAGAAAAGAAAA
>VXBI01004275.1:263627-281615 GCA_013397375.1 Toxostoma redivivum
CTTAAGTTGAACCAATTCAGCACAAGAGGGTAGACTATACAAAAACAAATAAACCCCCCGCCAATCCATATCAAAAGGGAAAAAAGCAAGGGACTAGAATTAACATTACTAGCTTTATTGCCCACTCTGTCCTAGCTTGCTTTGAAATCTAATGATGAAAGTCATGATGCAAAAGCTATATATCACCTGTCACATTGTTTATAGCTGTTTATAACATTTTTGTAGTCCAGTATGCAGAGGCATACCCACTGTTAGCAGCAATAATCCCATAAAAAATATACAGTACCCTAATCTCAAATAAACCACTGGAATGCTTCAAATTTGCAAAATAAAAACATGCTTCTAGGAATCTGAGATCTTAGTTATCCTTTCTTTGCCATTATTCTCTTTCAAGGCACATTATAAACAGACACACTTTAGGTGCAGAAAAAACCCCAGAGCCACTTATTTTATCCATGCTTTCATCATGTGTTTTAATACAGGTGGTTATTGGAACACACAAATTTTTTGGGCTGCCTTGCCCAGTATCACATCTCCAACAATGGCAGTGCCAAAATCTTATGAAGGGCAAGAACACACCATACTTCCCCAGGTATTCTGGTGAACATTTCATTTTTTTTTTTTTTCCTCCTTAGAGGACTTTCTCACTTGCTGTGGTGTGTCCATTTCATACCATTTAAGAGCTGTCTACCCATGTACTTACCCAGTTTCCCTTGAAACACAATGCAGTGAGAGACAGATGATAATCTTACATTTTATCTTCTAGAAAGAAGGGGTGGGGGAGATTTCACATACCCACCCACCACCCCAAACCACCTGAAGACACCCACAATGAAAAAAGTAAACTGCATATCCAAAGCCTGGAAATGCCAAACACCATCTCTTACAGAGTGGCAGAATACAGTACCTGTGGCCATTTACCATGAGACTGGGCACGCCTCTTTATCTCTTCAACGGTTTTCCTGCGAGAATCCTGGTCTGACCGAGAAACAAATACTGGTCGGATATATTTGATCAAAGCTGAAGAGAAAACAAAAACAAGGACCAGCCTTTATCTACCCTTTGTTTAAAAAAGATCCCCCACTCCCTCCATACATCCCTGTAATAGCACGTCCCCCCTCCCCATTAGTACTCGGACAAAAATTTTTGTTGGAAGAACATAACTACTTTACTATATTACACTACAAAATAAAATACTCAGAAATATTTTTGTAAGTTTCTGTGAGGAAAACAGTTTTCACAATTTTGGCATTTTGCACTTTTTCAATTTTTAATAGACCAATACATACAACACAGAAAATGTGAAACATGATGGTACATATTATGCAGTTTTCTGCAACAGTGCAGCTGTGGCTGTCTGTAGGCCATTTCCTCCTTCCAAAAAAAAAATCACAAAATCTATAGCCACTCCCAACCTAGCAAAGCAGCAGGAATCTCCCTGCTACTTAAGTGTTTGCAAAAGACATCCTGTCAGTCAATCTGTCTCTGCCTTTAGAGTTTTTGTCTTTTGTGACAGCTCAGCTACACTAAAGGTACACCAAAGATATTATATACACTGATGTTATTTTTTGTGAAGAATCAGTGTCAACAGAAAAGGCATGCTCATTTTCTCAGCTGTCACTTGTTTGCCTGTTCCTCATACCAGATGAATTAGATCTCAGACATCCTCTTCCTGGCTCAGTGGGAAACCCCTTGTACATAGCCAGACACTATGAACATAATGAACATAAGCAAAAATCAGAAATCAATCCACAAGATACTCTCCACGCATGCCTGTCACAGGGACACCAAAGATAACTTCCAAAATAATGAGAAGCCCATACAGCTCATTTGCAGTGCCCAAAAGCACTACTGTTGCTGGTGGTTTGGGGGCCCCAGGGGTCCCCAGGCTGCTTTCGCAGCCCTCAGTGACACAGAACCGGCTAGCCGGGCTAAGATTGTTTGTTGGCCTGCCGAGCTCCGTGAACCAGCAGAATGAAGAGACCGAGATACGTAGCAAGCACAAATCTGCAGTTTATTAGCTACAAAGGTATCCTACTAATGTATCCAAAGTTTAAAAGTTTCCAGGGGTTTATATATCTTTTAGGGGTTTTACAATTTGCACCAATTACTAAAGGGATTCTAAACCTAACCAATCCCTAAGGGATTTTATTTTTAAAGTCAACCTATTGATGCTAAGAGAAAATGGACCAATAATAGAGAGATAACAAGGGGGTCTGCATTCCATTTCTAATTCGTCACCTAGCCAGCAGTTTCTTATCTCTATGAAATTATTCTCCATGGGGAGATTGTCGGTTTTGGGAGCACTTTCTGCTCCATCCACACACTACAAGAGAAGTATCTTCAAATACAGTGTGTTTCATGCCTTTACTTAAGCAGGTTGTCTTCAAAAAACTTTTAATAATTTTTGTATCATGTAATCTTACCTGAAGGTTCCAAAGTCACTAAAACATTAGCTATTCTACTTGCCTCAAATACAGTTTTCATTTTTCCAGCCACTGTGAGGAGTTCACTGATGCTGTATAATCTGCTTTTGTCAAGGACAGACGTGCTATGTTAATGGATCAGCCAGTGCTTAAAGTGTGAAGAAAAAGCAGGGTAAGGAATTACAGCTCTGTACTCAGCAAAAGCAGCTGGTTATGGTATCCCACTAGAAGCTGAGCCACCGACTCACCAAAATCCTTCAATTCTAAAGGTTCTGAGAAACTAATCTGTCAAACCTTACAGCAAGTTCCCAAACATTCAGACAGTCTCTGAACTATTACTTATATCCCACAAGCTGCCACAGCTCAGGAGACACACTGTCTCCTCTCAGAACTCAGAAAAGTTACCTTACTCTTGTACTTTTTCCTACATGCCTGCTGTTAGACAATATCTATAGAATAATGCTTGTCAGGGGAGCAAAGATCATCTTTCACCAGCTGGGCAAGGTAAAGGTAAAAAACCAAAAAAGCCAAGGCAATGTAAAAAACAAAAAAGCCCCAAAACAAACCACAAAAAGACTACCACACAAAGAATAGGGAAAAAAAATCCCACAAGCACAGAATAAATAATAAATATAACAAGGGAAACAACACTTGGTATCATCATTGTTTTCTTCTTAGTGCTCCTACTCCGAAGTTTGCCCCACTGTTGCAAATTACTATTCCATACCAAAAACATTATAAAGTAAAGGAAAGCAAAAGATCCAACATCCCCAGCATTCACTTGGAAATTTCTTTTACATTAGGCCCAAATGACAGAATTTAGGTTACTTCAGGCCAAGGAATGAATAAGATAATTCCAGAACTCCCAGACTCTTTTCTGAGGACATGCTGCAAGCAGGGTCTTATTTATAACACATGAAATTAAGCAAGCAGACAAAGCAGACAAATTTTTCTTCAGGCAGTGCGACAGAAAACATCAGACTACACTGATGTCATCTGTATCTGAAAACTGTACAGGCAAGATGTGAGAACTTGGGAGCTGTACTGTCACAACCTTCCCAAAAGCAAGCCATTGTAATGTTACTAAGCGCCAGAGGAACACAAGGTAAGTTATCTTACAAATGACCAGTACCACACCTCCCTGTAAAGAAAAATTACTGTGGTATGCTGAAAGATAGAGGCAACTGAAATCTTAGCTTCCTATGGATTTGTCCTGCCTGTTAAATTAGCCTATTAGGGTGGTTATTTAAAGCCTTATTTCCTTAGACATTGGACTAAAAAGCTGACAGAATTCTAGTTTTAATATTAAATAGCAACTGAAGATCCTGTGAGACAGCAGCTACCAGGCCCTGAGTGGTTAAGTCCAACAATTTAAGTGAATTTGAAACTCTCAGTCATCAGTAAAAAGCTGAAAATACACACCAAGAGAGGGCTAATTCTGTAGTCTTTTCTTAACCACTTCTGAAAACAGAGCACAAGGCTACATAGACCTTTTACTCTCATCACATATTTTCATGTTCAGTAAACACACCAATCTGAAAATTCAAAGGCTCTACCAACTCAATCTGTGCAAGAAAGTCAGGAGCAAGGCCAAAGGTCTGTAAAGAGAAGCTGAGAAACACACCAAATTGGTAGCCAAGATGAGACTGTGGTCACAAGTCAAGTTGAAACACAGGGAGACAGTACCTAAGGTAGTGT
Source organism: Toxostoma redivivum (assembly GCA_013397375.1). Lineage (NCBI taxonomy): Eukaryota > Metazoa > Chordata > Aves > Passeriformes > Mimidae > Toxostoma > Toxostoma redivivum. The sequence continues at coordinate 267,752 of VXBI01004275.1, forward strand.
GTGATGCAAGGAATAGGCAGGACTAGGGCAAGGTAAGGCCAGAAGTGAATGCATAAAACGCTCCAAACAGCTGGCCTATTGAGCAACTAAAGGAAACAAGCAGAACTCTGCAACATGTTCAATAAACAGAACATAATCATATCCTTCTCTGCTCAGCAACTTAATGGTCCAAGACTGGCCGTAACCAGGTAGCAAAGACCACAGCTCAAGTGTTCAGAGATTCTGAAAAATATCTTGCCCAGCTCCTCTCACTCCATTAAAACCACCCTCAAATTATCAAATCTAGTGGGCAATGACAGACAATCCATCAGTTCACAAAATTGATCTTGTGAGCATCATTATTCCAGCTTTTTCTTTAGCAGTGTCAGTTCTATTTCATCTAGTCACTCTCATCCTCAATTTCAGATCATATAAGGAGTCCTGAGGACAACTGACATGCTATATACTACCTTATTAGGCAGGTGCCTGCAATTTAAATGGTGCTGCCAGCAAATCATTAGAACTTCTGCCTGTCGGGGCAGCCAGAATGCCACAGACAGAAACTCTAACCAACTGAAAGTTGTTCAAAACAGCCTCTTTAAAGAGAGCCTGCAAAAAATCAGTATTGCTTTAATTAATAGCAGGGTGGCAGCTCCAACTGATTTCAGAATCATAACTCCCATGCAATCAATTTCAGCACCAGCTCAATGCATAAGCAAACCCTATTTTTCTTTCTGTTTAGCTGAACACATACAGTTGGTGTCTTTAAGATTCTTAGGACAACAGCAGGGAAAAAATTATTTCCCCTCTCTCTTTGCAGGCAAGTATGTGTGAGGAAACCTTGTTTCAATTCAAGACACAAAGTGCTGCACAACACACAACAGCAGAAAGTATTGTAGCAAACCATTTATACTGGCAACATCACCACTGGTTCTACAAGGCACCAGAGGAAACAAAAAGCTATGGAACACAAGTATTCTGAAATATATCCATACACACATTCTTGAGTGGGCAGTTACATTTTCACTACTGTGGAATCAGCAACAAACAAAGTGACAGCTGCAAAAGTAGAGAATGCTGAATTTGAGGCTTTTGCTTGGCCTCTCCCCCAAATAATACAAACCCCCATCATTACATTCTCCTGATGCTCTAAGGGAATCCTAGAGGCAGCACAACTGGCTCTGCTTGTCTTTAACATAAGAGTTCAGCTGTACAAATAGCCTGCAGTGGGATATCCATTTATAGTATTTACTCCACAGCTTTTTTCTAGTATGGAAAAAATGCGATTATTTTTCTAATAGCAATTGCCATGTTGTGCATTCTGTATTTAGAGGTACAAAACCCGTGAAGGATAAAGGTTGAAAAGCACCATCTTGGGCTTAGTTTTCAAGAGTTGTCTTACTGAAATGTACATATTCACATACTGAACTCAAAACTTTTCTAATGACATAACATCTAATATGAAAACTGCTCTTTACTGTAGAGAAAAGAAGAAAATAAATCTGTAAGAGGCTCAAAAGTCTTCTGAAAATTATAGGGGAAGAAAACCATTAAGGTTCTAGATTACAGTTACTTCCTGGACAGAGACCTTAAAAATGGAAAAACTCAAGAACACACACACACTAAATACATCGAGTTGTATCAATGCACTAAACTTAATTCAACCAAAACTAGGATCTTTTGCACTTTGAATTACAATGTTCTTGCAGAAGAAGTATTATTATAGTCTTGATATGTCATTATACTCGAAGAGATTTGTAAAGCTGGTGGTAGTATCTTATTATAAAAACACTTATATATAATATATATACTCATTTGACTCAAATCTGAATCAACCACTGAAGATAAATGTATGTCAAGAACAATTTCTCCAAGTTTGACTAAATGCTTATCAGATGGACCACCTGACTGAAGGCATGCCAAGTATTCATGGGCTAGAGGCAGTATTAATGGGAAAGTTGTCCTCCCTACTTCCAAAGAAAAAGGTGAGAAAAAAATGCTGCTGATAGGACAAGAAAAGGTCAGTAGCAGGAAGTAAATAATTGGTGTCCTCTTTCATTTTGACAGAAGTAAATTCTGTGGTATTTGGGTTGGTCTTTCAAAATCTGACCTATTTCCTTTAAGGACTTCTTGAGGGACAAAAACTTTTTTTAATCTCAGAGACTGCTGTTTGCTTTCACACCTGCAGTACCTGTATGAGGACATGGTTTTATGTTTTAGCTTTCTGCTGACAATCTAAGAAGTATTTAAGGCAGGCAGAATTGTTGATTTGAAGGTTTCCTATATACTGCAGTTTGTAACTTCAATAAATGATATTAACTAGTGATGGTGGTTTAATCATTCCAACAGCAGTTTAAATGAGAAGTAATTTTTACAGAATTTTCCAGGACTCCAAGCCAAATGATAAACACATACATATAATACACATGTGACAATGCAAGTATTTTAAATCTCTCTGAGAGAGCTTCTGTGAGACTGAAATCTTGCAGGACTATCTGGGTGCCCATAGTCTGAAGGAAACATTGAATTTTGAAACAGAGGGTTTTAAAGGAAAAGATGAAATAGATAAGCTTGGCAACAACTTCAAGATGCTCCTCAGAAATGAGGAGCTCAAGTGTGTACTCAAGACAAGATACTATGCTGACGTAGCATAGGATTTTGGCATTCTTCCTGGTGACCTCTGTGTTTAAGCCCCTGATTTACAGTGTATAAAAGAAGAAAACTGTAATGCCTTCACCTTAGAACAGGTTTTTCCATAAGGAGTTTAAGGACTGTTTTAGTCAATCTCAGAATTTACATGCAAGATTCTCAGAAGAGCCAGGAGTCTACCACAATTCTCTTCTTGTGTGCTTTGAAAGAGGTGGGGGGGCACTTGGGATGCAGGACTAAAGGATTAGGTTCCACAACAGAGCTGGTGGGTAATTTGGCACCTTTTAAGTTTTGAGATGAAAATATACCCAGCTACCCAAGCATAAATACCTTCCCCTGAATTACATATTCTCATCTTTTAGTCATGATGCTTGAGAAAGGCCCATAATACACTTTCAAAAAATGAGCTTGAACAAAAATTCATGAGTTTACTAGATGTGGAAAAAAAACACCTACAACAGAATTGATCATTTTATAGCACTGTATGAGTCTCCCCTTCTCTGTAGGTCTGCCATGTTCCACCAAACACAAACTACCTCTTTCCCCTTTATAAACTTAAGATAACATACCATCCTGTACATTTCTCAGGTACCAGCTCCCTCTCCTTTTCAGAGAGTGGTGTTAAGAGATGTTGAGAAGTTGCCTAAAGCTTAAATTAACTTTTCACTTATATTTAGTTTCTAAAAGTTCAGACATCTGAAAACATTCAAATCATAAAAATGGTCTCAAGTCCCCATCAACTCATATTTAGGTATAAATCCTTTTTCTTTCTTACTGAAGCATTTCTGCAGCTGGACCAATCATTTCAGCAATGAAAAACTACTTTTATCCAGGGTGCTTCAACAGCCAAAAATAAGACAGGGAAGTGTAACTATCCAGAATTTATACACAAACCTTGTCCTGACTTGAAGTGGGATTCAGTAGACAAAACAGGAAAATTTAAGGATCTGTACTCATAAGTGGATCTAACTTCTTCAGACCATGTAAGGTATAACAGACTTCTACAAGTCATTTTCCCACTGTAAGACTTAAATGGTACAGCAAAGTTCACATGTCGAATTGATCAAAACCCTAGAAAGTCATCATGTAGAAACATACAACTTCCTTCAGCATCATGACATAATCCATCTGTTTGGCATTCTCCACTTTCTAGATACGGATTTTTTTAAAATGATCATTAAAATAGTTTATATTTGGGTAAGCAGTTCCTCCCCAGAGTTTGCTAACCTTGTGTGTGTGCCAAATGGATCATTTTTTCCACTACTGGCCATTGACTGAAGAGTTCATAACTCTTCTCCCAGAACCAAAGAGCATTTTAAAATGTGGTTTGTTTTCTGAAAAAGGATGAAGATATCTGTAAGAGTCACAAGACCTAAGTCTGCTTCTGAAATTGGACTTTGCAAACCAGGAGAGCTGCCTTCAAGTTAGAAAGCAATAAAACTCTCACACACAAACACAGTTGCGGGGTACTACCAATCCCATAAAAAACAGACTTTTAATCATCTGGACTTTCAAGTGGATCAGAAGCTTAATATTCCATGACTGGCAAACTAAAGGTACAATAATATAGGCAGCTGTTCCAGAAACCTATTAAAATACTTGCAGAACCAATTTTAGTAACCATTTAGCAATCAGATGATTTTTTGCCTGCTAAAGCACCTGATCCCTCTGGTATACAATGTACAATGTCTCAATAAACACTGTCATTAAAAAGCCAATTTATTTATATCATATTTGAATATACTGGATGAGGATGTACTCTTCACCTAAAGTCCTCATCCTTGGACATTATATTTCCTCTCCCACTTCATTTTTACATGTTTAAGTCTGAGCAGATAGTTAAATGAATGTACTCTATTCAAAGCTTCCCAGAGGATTCAGAATAACCGTTAACAAGACCCAAGAGATAACAAAGTTAGGATTATCAGTGACTGGCTCCAAAACTTTGCTGAAGATGGTATACCAAGCCTGCAAGACTTAGAAAACCGATGAACACAACACAGTTCTGACCTCTGGGATAAATTCTTCATGAATGTCTAGAGTGTTGACAATTCACCAGGGAACCCAATAAAAACATGAGCACATTATCACATAAGCATAAGAGAAATATCAGTGGTCCAATAACATGAAATGGATTTTTTTGTGTGTGCATGTAGAAAGGTGTAAGTAACATTGGGATTAAAATATTACATCAAAGGAGAGGATAGTCAGCACTGTCTGCTTCACAGAAAACTTCTCTCAAAGCAGTAGAAGACATAAATAAACCACAGTTTTACTGGAAAGTTCTCACTAATTTTTAAGCCAAACTAATCATGCAGTGATTACTACCTCTCTGTTAAGATCCATTTACTTAAATAATACAAACTGCTTTAATTAATGTTACTTATATTAAAGTCCACCCCTAAAAACAAAAATGGGTTTTGAACTCTCAATCCCAGTTATGACCTTTGGTATGCCTCACTTCTGTGGCATTTTTGTGAACCCTTCACCAGTGACTACATAACTTTTGTGGCCTCACAGCATAAAGCAAATGCAGCTATACAAGACAAAACATTCATTTATTTGACTGCACTCTACATTCCAGTAATATCAAATCATTACATGTTCTCTTTTTCTGTAACTGGTTTTACTCACATATGAACTAAATGAAGTGAATAATTTTTTAAATACATTGTAGAAAGTCTAGACTTTCAATGAAATCCTCCAAGTCACCTCAAAATTAAATTAGATATTTAGAAAATAGTTTGATCTACTTGATACACATTACTTGTGTTACATTCAGGGAAACTACAATCTCCATACCCCTACAGATTCTCCTGGCTTGTCAAATGCCATTCTGCCATTTCATCACATTGCAGTAGCACCACATGGGCTGGAGTTACCTCATTTAATTTGGGTCCTCCAGACAGACCACCTTCAAGTCAAAAGGAGTTCCACACAGACTACTTTTATTTTGCTGAGCCAGCAAGCATTAAACAGTCAACTGAGTCACCTGAGAAAGAAGATAAATCAGCCCCTGCTTCTATGTCTGGACTGCTCCTAAGGCCCAAGTTGGCCTGGAAACACCTATGCTGTACAGGACTGCCAACATACACAGGAGTATCTTCTTTCAGTACTGAACAAAGGAGTTAAATTTCCTTTTGTTTTCACACTATGCTTGTTTGCATATACTTGTTTTCGAAAACACATGCCTGCCTGTGCACTTTTTCTTTTGGTTCGAAGTATCTATTAATTTTTACATAGACTTTCCACTGCCACAAATTTCTCAACACCATTAGTAAGATATTCAATGGAATTAAGATACAACTACAGATCTGGCCTGAATTTTACCTCATACAGGCAGACCCTTATATGAAACTTCTATATCTAATCACTCACTCTTTGTGGCCCTTTCTTAGCTTCTGGTTTTGAATGTGACCTTAAAAACACATTGTCTAATTAAGTTTTCAAAGGACGTCAGAACCAACAGCCTGATTCCACTTAGTTGCAAAGGAACTCAAAGCTCTTGTTTAGACTTTTACATTTAAGGATCCTACCCATGGTCAAAGTAAAATATTTTGTCACTTTTATACTACCCATAAAAATCTACACAATGACACACAGGAACATTCTTTGAACTTTGTGGGTCGCTAGACACAAGGTGATGGGTTTCTCCAAATGCTTCCACACAGACTTTGGTTAGAAGTCTAAAAGCCCAAAAGCTTACACAACTTTTTGTCTGTCACAACAGGTGTCTCTCAAACATTTGTGAGAACTTACAGGAATAATTCCAAAGATAGATAGATTAAAGCACTACTGACTCAGGAATCTGCTTTTCTCATGACTAAACCCAATGCACAACAATCTGCTCTTTTGCTCATCTTTCACATTCTGCCTGAAATTAACTTATTGATGTGTGAAGGATTAGCAGCACTCCCTCAAGGTAGGGTAGCATTCAGAGCAGACCACATTCCTAAAAGACATTTCTGGCAGGGCACCCCAACTAGCATCATCATAGTAGACTTTCTCCCTAGTGTTAGTCTTTGCTTCCATAGCCCCATTCTAATTTGCTTTACCATCTGGCAGGTTTTAAAATGTTACAAGTTCACTGCAAATTAAATCATGAGTTCTGTAGGATTGCTTTGACTTCATTCGTCTTTGGAGAAAGTGGAAAAAGAACATTTCCCTCTCCCTCCTGCCCCAATATTTTGTATTGACATTCAGAGTAGACCAGTAAAAAAAACAAAATCTCACCATATATTAAAGCAAAATTTCCTTTCTGTTTCAGTCCCTCTTACACATACTCAGTGAACTTCCTAAGCAATCTTTTTTAATTTTTCTTGAAAAGTGAAGTATCTACCAACTTACTTCCCCAAACAGGAATATCTTTGCTTTCTGCTTTCATCACAATGGAGGCGAAGGTCATAGTTACTGGAATGGCATCAAAGTAGGAAGAATGGGGAGCCACTGTTAATATTGCTGCTTCTGCTGGCAATGCCCGTCTGCCTTTGACATTTATCCAGTGGAATCCACCAGCAAGCCACATCATTCTCATTATTGCTTTCAGCAAAACATCCACTATCCTGTAAAGAGTTGGGAAAGCGGTTATGTTGCCACAGGAACACCTTAAAATAATGAAATGAAAAATTACATGCATGACAAAAGTTCAGATAGGATATGATGCTTAATACATAACTGGAACACTGCACACATTTTGTTCTTCTCTTTCTCAGCTGATTTAAAACCACTTTCAAGGGAATATGCTGTTCAACTTCATTTTATACCTGAACACTAATTCATTCTAGTCTCCAAGACTGGCATTTAGTTCATCATTTATTTTAATTCAGACTATGACTGTTAAGTTTTTTCTATGCAATGCCTAATAAGGCATTCTAGTAACACCTAAAAAGCTCTAATAAATTGAGTCCTGAAATAACGCCATTAGGATATTGCCAGAATGCACTTACCCTGATTCTTTCAAGTTTACCCAAACAAAACAGGGGGCAAATGTAGGGCAGAGGTTGTCAAATATAAGAAGGCCTACAGAATACATATAAGAGCTCTGGAAATATTTTATTTTCTTCCCTTTCCCCATCTTCTCCTAAAGTGATTTGGATTTTTGTTTCTTGTGGATTTTTTTTTTTGGTGGGGTGGGGAATATTTGTGGGTTTTTTGCGGAGTTTTGTTTGTCTGTCTTTTTCAACTTTGTCTGACAGTCATGAAAAGAGAAACTTTGAACAGAGCACAAAAATCAAACACCACAAATTGTAACACTTATAGGGATTAGCGGAAAGAGAGTAGGGTAACACTGAAAATTGGATTAAATGGGGAAGGGAGAATCTAAAAAGATTCAAAATAACTGTATGCAAGACTGAAGGCAGCCAATTATTCCATTAGTTATTGCATTGATATTGCTCCAAATGAAATGTAAAGTGATATACCTCTGTGGTTCTCAACCTCCTTCCCTCCTGTGATGCAAAGCATAATCAGCTTCCTTCATGCTAGTGCCAGCTCCTAATTTTAAAGTTGTCTATAGAAGAGGTGATACACCCCTCCATTCCTGCTTCTCAAGTAGCAGTTTTCATGGATCGGAGGACAGTGTCTTACATTCTACCTTAATTAGCATTGCAATATCAAAGCAAACACAGACTTTTAATAAGCACCGAAGTATGGGGCAAGCCCTTGGGGAATTAACACAGGTTTTGTCAGTTCATTACAGGGTTGAAGACAATGGGGTGAAGCAGTTTAGAACAAAAATTTAGAATATGAAATCTGGGCACATTCCAAAGTCAATCTTCACAATCAGAAGTTGACATTACAGGAATCAGTGCAATTGAATATGCCACAACAAAGCTTCACACTACATCCCCAATAAAGATAAGAAGCCAGAGATTACCAGTGCAATTCTTGGGTCACCTGGCAAATGAAAGAGGCATTTCCAGTTATCCAGCTGAGGAATGTGTTTAATAATTTTTATATTTTCTTTTGAAAAGAAAAGTAGATCTCTGAGACATGTGAAAGGTATTTCCCATCTCTATTTCAAACTGCTGAACTATATAATGTTTCTCTTAGCATTTCACCATATCAGTGACTCACTTTCGCCACCAGGAGAGGGGCTTTTCAAGCTCTTGCTCGTCAGATCCCATTGAAGCAATGAATGCAAAAGGCCAGGCCAGCAACATCATAAAAGCAGCAAAAAAGAGTCGGATAGGAAACAGAGTCAAGGTCATGAAGGCAATCTGTAAAATAAAAATAATTTTAAAAAGCATTATTCAAACACAATTTCAGACTGAAAAGACCAATGATTCCTAGAAACTGATACCATTTCTTAACTTAAAAATATGTAATGGTAGAAACAGCAAGATACCATTCAATTCTAGATATGCCAGATAAGGTTAAAAAAGCACACTTTTCAATATCACAATAGCTTGACAAGCATGAGTAACGAGCCATAAGGTGCTGTCTCATGTTGTGCTTAATCTGATGCATCTCCAGGCTGCTGTGGAAAGATTAATTCATATTTTTCTCTTCCCTGATACAGATCTAGTCATCGCGCAGGTCACTTTCCACTTCCTCTCACTTCCCAAAACAGCTCAACAATCAACTCACTCTGTAGGTGCACAAACCTGTAAATCTAGGGTAGGTGCAGGGAATACACAGCAGGAGAAAAGCCCAAGATACTGCTTTCAAGACCTCAGCTACCAGCCCACTGCAGCTGGATTTTACAGTGATGGTTCAGACTGGCATCATCATCTCATGACAAACATGATACCACTCTCCAGAACAGGATTCCAGCCCCTATGGAGACTCTGCTTTAGTTCGCAGGACAGAAAAAGGAATATTTTTTTTAGATGGGCTAGTTTCCCAGATGAACCAGTAAAACTTCACACGCTACAATGGTCAGATTGAGCATTAAAGTTACAGCAGCTCACACAACTCTGCATTCACAGACAAGACTCTGCATTCTGGAGATGAGAGCAGCTGCCTTCTAAGTTTGTAAAATGAGAAGGACCGGCCACTAAGAAATAAGTGATACAAAATGCAGGTGAAGACATAGACCTTTGGGATTCACACCTCCCTCCCTCTCACTCCTCCAAGCCTTCTCCTACTCCAGGGCAAAGCTGAATGGGAGGTATCTGGTAGTGAGGGATTCCATCCCTTGACTTCTCTGTTCTAATCCTTTGTACCAAAGATCATTTCAGTGCCATGTCACAGAATGAAAGCAGAAGTTGCATCCATAATGCCGTAAAAGATGTGCAGAAAAGGCCTCTTGGTCTTCCAGAGACAGTGAGGATGGTAATGGCCAGCAAGAAGCAAATGCACAGGGTCTGGCTGTGACACCAGCCTCTTTTTAGCAGCCAGTAGCTCAGTACCTGTTCACACAAGATATTTGGCAGGAGGGAAAAGTAGGTCTACCTCCTGAAAAAAGTTAGGAATCAAGAAAGGCGCTAACATTTGAAAAGTAGCTCAGTCTATATCTACATCTACGTTCAGACACCTTCCCAGGTAAGAAAACTTCTATCCTGTAAAACCTATGCACAGCAACAGTGTCAGACAGAAAAAAGGAGATGATCCTGTCCCTACTGGCCACTGTCAGAGATCAGAATGCAGGAGACTTTCACTCCGGCTCTGGCCTTACGTGGACACTATTTCGGTGATCACATTCTGACACATTTGAGATGTTGACAGAAGACACATCACATAACACCTGTGTTTCGAGATACATTTAAAAAACCCTAAAGGTCCACCCAGAGTTGTACTTTGAGGGGTTCAGCTCATGACCAAAGAAATCTCAAGAGAGGGTTGATTACAGTTTATTTAATATTTGCTGGTCTACAGCATCCAACTTAGTTTTTTTCAGAAGCTGCTGTGTATACCTTGAAAGACCTATGGATAGCTTGTAATGGAAGGCTGCCCTGGGAGACTGATCTCCCTTCTTCCATCAGAAGGGCTTAAACCTGATGTAAGGCAAGTTACTTAAACTAAATAGGTATCGTATGTTCTCCTTGTTTAAAGAGAGTGCATTCACATTTAAGTATGACCTCACAATGAAGGTATAAAACATGAACTCAAGTTTCAAGTTCTCTAAAATATCCAGTCCTACATATCTAAGCACTGAGCAAGAGAATCACAGAATACCCTTGTTTCTACTTCTCTAGGTCTGTTTCCTATCTTGAAAACCACTATCATAGCTCTCATGCACAGGGAAGCTGAAAAAACGCAACGTGGAAATTACCAATACTGTAAAAAACATCACTAAAACCAGTTTATTCTCAACAAAATTTCTATTATTTACAATACTGAGAAAGGAAATGCTATTTGACATGGCAGAGGTTTTGATTTTTCTTTTACATACAGAAATTACATCTTATCCCACACTTATACTTCTTCATTATTATCATCCCAAAAGCTCAACTCACCAAAGTGGCAGTGAAGGAGCTAGGAATTCATCCCTCAACAATTCTCTCACTACCTACTTTCTCACTCTGCAAGCTTCCCAACAGACACATTCACAGAGATAAGAACAGGAAGAGAAGTTTTCTTGTGCAGCTAAGCCAATCTAACAGATCTCTACTGTGAAAGAGTGGTCCTGTTCACTCTCTCTTCAATCCTTCCCTTGAGTCAGCTCTAGCACTTATGTGAGCTAGCAATGAGCCAATATAGCTCATTAGTGAGAAAAAACACAGCCATCCCAGCAAAAGAAAATAATCAGAACACAAAAACACAATGATATGCTGGTTTAATGAGCCAAATCAGCTCACCAAGGCACCAAATGAACACCAGCGCTGATGAAATAAAAGGGCCAGAAACACTGGAAGAATGGAAAATGGCATTGTATTGTATTTTGAAGTAGCAGGGAAAAAAGCTACAGATGCTTAGTAACAGCTCCAGTAATGCTTCTGCCTGTTCTGCAGTGGTAACAAGAATCAAGAGCTTGGACTTAGATGACAGGTGCCCAGAAGATGTTAGTATGAATAAAATGCATCGTTAATAAAATCATGTCTGTCTTTCTCCCAGAAAGAATCTTTTTATTATAATACTGAAATAACACAGGTAGCTTCAAGAATGACCCCTACTGTCACCCTCAGATCACAGTAAAATAGCCATTCTCATAATTTCTACTGATGAAACTCAGTTCAGAACAGTCTTACTGCTTTTATGCTCTTGTAATCTCCCAGTTTTTATAAAGTAAATGAAAGGTGACGCGAACAATTCCTTGACAGTCAAAAGGATTTCTTTTTACTGTTGCTCTTTCTCCTCTCTCACTTTCTATCTTTCTTTCACTCCCACAGTCTCAGGCTGGAACATGCTAAAAAGCATCTACTTTTGAGCTGCATTAATGAACAAAAAAGCTAATCTAACCTCTTGCAGAGTGCAGGACAAGGTTGTAGCAAACATAATGGGGCTATCTGGCAGACCATCAGCAACAGACACCAGACCATGGGACAAAGCAGCCTTGTCTCCCAGTCCCCTGCTTGTACCTACATTCCTAACCTTCCTCGATAGCCTGTGCAATCCCAGAAACCCCCATTAGATTCACAGGACAGACAGAAAAGCCTGTGCCACAACACATGCCTGTAGCTGAACAGGAAGTGAGTTCAGCTGCAATAGTTCACACCGAGTCCCCCATAGCTCTCCAAGGCTGTACAGAGGAGAATGCACATTTCTGTCATTCACCTGGGGGGCATTTCTTCTCAAGTGGAGCAGTTCCACAGCTCTGCTTTAGCAGCTTTCTGTCTCAAGCACAACTTTTAATGGGTGACGAGGCTGGAAAAGCATGACTAAGGCAAAGAAAAAAATCTAACACAGTTCTGTGTGCCAGCTTACAGGCTTTTTCCTGCATGAAATTGTAACAGTAAGACTGAAGGAAGGTTGGGTTAAAGAACTCTGTGCTGCCGTATATCAATGAAAGGTCGCACTCTTACAAAGTGAGTCTGAGACACACTCTTTGGTGAGGAAGCTGTTTCTTCGGCCTGTGCACTGTGACAAACTACAGCGGTTTAAACACATCTCTTCATCTTCACTGAGAATAACAAACCCTTGAAATCCACTGGCAAAGCTCACATCTCATACCTATGAGCAGGGCAACCCACACACAAAGCAGGTGTGTTCTACAACCAGTCATTTCCCTAGCGAAGCTCCTCAAGGTGTCAGGACTATCATCAGATAAGCAATGTTAGTAGGTCCTATGAGATTTATTATTGCAAAAATTATAAAACAGAGTCTGCTGTCCTCTCCCAGCAGTATTTTTAAAATTTCTTATAAATAACCAAGAAAGCAACAACAGTTGTTATAACTGGAGACAATCCTAGTCAATATGAACATGTGCTTCTCTCTGCTGCCTGAAAGACTTCTACCTCATTAACTGCGTATTAACCATGACTTCAAGAACAAAGTACAGTACATGGAAAGAAAACCTTTACAACTACGCAATTTATTGAGGAAGTTCTAGATATAACCTAAATGAAGAAGATGAGACAGGCTTTTTCTCCCTTTTCCAGCTCAAGCAACAATTTATGAGCAACCACTGAATACATACTGAGCAACTTCATAAAGAGTGAACACCTTTTCTACTGGACTGTACTATATATTCCTGGGCTGCCCGATATGTAACATGAAGCACATTCTGATGTTTTTTAAGTCAGGCCATACATATCTTGTGTTAAGCATCTGGGCAGCAACAGGGCACTGCAACAACGAACTTCACTCAAATGCAAATCAAAGTTAGATCTAAAGCGCCTTGACCCAAGAGGTTCAATATCCGTGAACCATAATTTCCAATGTTAACAGGTACTGAAGGCTTTCAGGCTCCAAAACAACCGCTTTATAAACCTGAAGTATTACAATGATGGAAGCGGCAGAAATGGCCAGCCCCTCATTAGATGAGCCTCTGACGGTATTTCTTCCTCCAGCAAGTGACCCAGATCTTACCGAAAGCCTAAGACAAGGGCCATGCCCTCTGAATACCCAACCAGCTACTGCACACTGTGCGAGGCGAAGCAGAGGCACGGAGAGGGGAAAAAAAACCTCTAGAACCAAACAATGAAATAAAAAGCCAGGCAACTGCAAATTTGCATTTTAATACCGCTTCCTGTAGTCTCACCGCTACCTGCACAAACCTAAATTACGCCGCAGGGACTATTTACCCAGGGGCAAAACTTCGGCTGCACCGGGATGTCTCGGCCCAGGTTAATATCTACCTTGACTTGATGCTGAAAAAGAGCGGCTCCGCAGGGCTGCACCCCCGCCCCTATTA
>VXBI01004275.1:282019-292176 GCA_013397375.1 Toxostoma redivivum
CCACCCTCGGAGCGTCCCCCTCGGGCATGCCGGGAGCGGGCCCCGCCCGGCGGCATGAGGTGCAGCGCCCGCTCGCTCCCAGGGGCCGCGCCGGCGCCGCATCCCTCGCGGCAGCAGAGGGAATGTGGCGGGGGGAGCCCCCAGGGCCTGCAGGTGCTGGCACCTCGCTCGAAGCCCCGTAACGGAGGTTCCGCTGGGCGTACGGCAGCGAGGGGGATGTAGAGAAAAAGGAGAGCGAGGAGGGGCAGGGGGGTCGCTCCGGGCTGGAGATGGGTCTGAGGGGATGCCGCGGCTGTCACGGAGCGCGCGGCGGGGCTGGGCGAGCATCGCCGCCGTACCTGGGAGAAACCAGGTGTGCTGCTGGCATCACGTGGCGGGAATTGCCGAGGGCCGTGGGGAAAGCGCTGTTCCAAGCAAAGCTAGACAATTTTTAATGAAGTCTGGCTAATTTGCGCCGTGGGATCTTGGCAGAGTTGGCTGAGGAAGTAGCTAAGGTTTAATAAATCTTTAAATGGAAAGTAAGTTATTGAGAAGTAAAGAAAATAATTCGTGTTCTCTCCATTTTCAAAAGACCAAGCTGGATGACCTGTACTGTTCTTGGCTGTTTTTACGTAAACCACGGACAAAACAGGAGGAAAAGATAAGAAAATTGTTTGATAAAGAAATAAGTAAGATATCCTTAATGCCAATCACCTCGACTTGTTAAACAATTCTAATAGCCTTATTCAGTAACACAGGTAAATTGACAAAAGTAACGGCAGAAACATAATGGATTCTGGTTTTAATCTAATAGGCTTAGAACTGCAAAATGGTCTCTGAGTCCTTTGGTTAATACCATCTGTATTTCTAATGGCTAATGCTCTTGAATGGTCAATGTGTTAAATAGAGAAATAATTTTTGACTTCTGAAAGATAGAAGAGTTTTTCAGAGGCTAGTTTTCATGGTTTTGGGGTGTGCAAGTTTCTGCAGGCTCAGCATTTTCAAGATTTTTTCCAGAGATACAAAATAAACTCACTTAATAAAATCTATGGATGTGCTAAATGACAGCTTAGTAAACTACTGTGAGAGCAACTGCAAAATCATCTGGATGGCTTAGTAAAATTAATACTTTCAAACAGCCAAATATGCAGGCCAAATTTACTCCCAAATTTTCCAGGAATAGAAGCCATGCCTCTGGAATGAGAGCTTGTGTCTTAGAAAAAATTGTATAAAAATCACGTCAAACAAACTGTTACGGGTAAGTTCAATGCGTCCCGTCTGACTGTTGGATGTACTACCAACATTACAGTGTGTATTAACAGGAACTGATCGTAGAACAAGGCGTGTGCCTCTTGACATTAAAGATCAAGTGGTGCAGGAAAGAACTGCGAGATCATTTTAGTACTGGAGGAAGTCTTTTATAATGATACGTTCTGAACACATTGTCAATTTGTCAAAAAGATCTGCAAGATTTGCTGTGCTAAAGCCTTTTAGAATGGTAGAAAAGAACATAAGAATCAGTGGTCAGGAGCTGAGATAATGTAATGGTTTTAATCACAAAGAAGATCCTTAGTTCAGTTTGGGACTGGTAGTAAGATTTACTGGCCTCTGGTCAGAGTATGTGATCCAATGATCCCTTTTAACCTTAAACTCTCTGAAGTATTTTAGCTGCATTCCAAACAATTTAGCTGCCCTCACCTTTATTCCCCCTCCAGTGACTTCAAGCCAGTTGCTAGTTCAGCCATACGGGGCTGATTTCAGTAATGAATGACAGATTTTTTGCAGAATGAAGGAGAGACTCTCTCTTAACAGGGCCGACATGCCACGTAGCCAGGGAGGAATTCATTGCAGCTCCCCTCAGGGATCTTCCAGGCTCTTCAGCCAGTAAAAGCTGTCCTGCAGGTCAGCAGGAAGGAGGAGGTGGTGGCCGCTGGCTACCCAGCACATGGCCCATCAGAGCGCTCCGGTGCACACCCTCCTTTCCCATCTGGTAGGTGTAGGACACAAGGTACAATGAGGGTATTGGAACGGGTTCAGATGTGAGATGTAATCAGGCTTCTTTATTTCTGCTGGTTATGTTTTATTTGTTTTCTAAAGCCAGCTTCCAAAAATGGTGTATTAGTATTTTACTTTTTCGCACCAGAGCTTTTGGTATTTGTAGTGTCTTCCTCAGTTATAAAACCTAACAAAGCATTAGGCACCTGCCTGGTCCTTTGGCTCTTAGACCTTTGCTGTTAGAGCCCTTGTTCTGTATTACTGAGTGAATGAGCAGTGTTCTAATTTATATTACTGCTTTCATGGGTTTAGTCAATTATTTTCTAATTAGCACATTAACACCTGACAGAGTTTCCAGGAGACTTTGTAATTTTATAGAACTCATTTGTTCAGTAGGGATAATATTCCATGAATTGTAATTTGATAACCATCTCCTAGCTTATTTTAGAGGCTATATGTACATACATGAACTACTAGGATGTTAAGAGGTGCTTTCCTGGTTTCTGGTTCTCATTTGTTTTCTTCAAAATTCTGCTGTGATCAGTGTAACTGAAGACAGGTAACTTTAAAAAAATGTACAACCTAGCGGTCTTAAACATGCAGGAATGTGTTTCCCTATCTCTGTAGTCCCTTTATCTGAAATTGCAAAAAGATGAATGTTTCTTGTGTAATAAAATTTGCACAGTGAAGGAACTAATCATGAGCCCTGGAACAGGGGCAATCCCATGGCAGGACTCGAATGGGAAAGGCAGGCTAGGAATCTGAAGGCAAACCTAGTTTGGCACATGATAAAGAGAGGGGTGAAGGGACCAGCCTACATGGCAGGGCAGTCAGCCACACACAACAGTAGTGCTTACTTTTTAGTGAACTGGAAAATTTATTTGAATCCTTCCAGAGACACATGATAAAAACCTTGCTTCTAAAATTTTATTATATGACCCTATGAGGATGGAGTTAAGACTCTGTAAGCATGCATAAAAAAGGGGCAGTATTTTATAATAGAATTAATTAAAAAACATGGATCATTTTAGTGAATTAATTTGGAGCTTGAATAAGGTATATCTGTAGTATTGGGGTTTGATTGCTACTTTTTGTGCAAATCACTAAAGAGGCATAACTGTGATGTTGCTTTCAAGACTGGCATGTGCTACATAACACAGCTAGTAAGAACTTATAAGGACATAAGGAGAGGTGAAAAATTTATTGCAGGATTTATGGAATCTAGCTTGCATCACAAGAGGAGAAAATGTGTGATACATTATGTTGGATGTAAGTGTATTGTGATACAATTGGAAAAGGAAATGTTGAAGCTGACTATCATGAGAATAAATTGCAGTAAGCTCTCAAATAGTCTCCTCAGGGAAACTGGAACCTGAAACCATTAAAAAGAGACTGCACAACCATCTAAGAGCCATTCTACCTAGAAAAAGCTCTAATTGGTCCTTTCTGTCATTCATTTATATGATTTATAGGGAGCTGTATAAATAAGAGGACTCGTGCATAAAAAGCATACAAATATTATGAAATCTGCTTCTGTGAGCCTTGAAGTAAGAAAAGGCATATTCAATATTTAACAGCTAAATTGAAGTGGTTTTCTCAAAAGTAAATCAAATAAGTGTTCATAAAAAGCAAATATATTGACCACAGTCCTGAACTTTATTTCAAAATGTAAAAAAAAAAAAATGCTTGCCTAGGAAGAGTCCTTGCTTTGATTTCTATGATGGTCCTTGACCTTGATGGCCATTTGGCAGAATCAGCTGATACCTATTCAAGCATGATTCTGGTACACTTCCACCCTTAAAACAATTTTTCTACAGTTGATTTCACATGTTCTGTAGGGATTTTTTTTGTTTTCTTTCTTATTTTTTCCCTTGCTCACCTCATTCAAAGACTGATTTAAGACTGCGGAACAAATTGCTGTGCAACTTGAGATCTGCCTCATACTTGATCAATTGATCAATAGTATCCCAGTTTGTCCCATGTATTTTATTTCTCTCTTGTTTTTCTTAAACTGAAACACAAAAAAATGAGTCCATACTAGTTCTGATAATGTCTTAGAGACATTTAAAAATACTTGGGTCTTAGGGACAGTTTAGATCTTGACTGAACTTCTCTCAGTTTTTACTTGGAAAACCACATCCTTGTAAATAGTTACATACAAGGTGTAGGAAGTTGAAAACAGCACAGATAAAGAGAACTAGGTGCAAAATAAAGTAGCAAATATTTTCAGTGCTTCACTATGTATGTATTCATTGTTTTCTCATGTTCTAATGCCTTTTCCCTCTCCTCTCTCCGAATGTCTTAGATAAAAACATTTTATGTTTCTAGTTCTGTCAGGAAAGTGCAATCCTTAGGAAATGAAACCTCAGGAAAGTATGCCCCTGACATAAGATAGTCATGGAAGGTAGGGAATGAAATCCTTGACTTCTTCTCTGTGCCTTCTCAGGTACACCTGTGGTTTGCAAGTAAACTATAGATGCTCACCAAATTCTCCAGATGTACTTATGCTCAAAAGAAGGAGAATTTCTCTGCCTCCATGTAAATCCCATGCCCAGGTATATAGCAGCTAAAGCTCCATGACTGTTATAATAATTTCTGTAAGTTAGGACACTGAGTAAATACTTCCCGTCTTCCAGATCCCTTTATATGAAGTAGATAAGAACATCTCAAGCTTTCTGAATACTCCACTTTGTGTCTTTGTGCAAATATTGCAATATCTTATGAAAATACCTTTTGAGTTCCAACACATTTGGACTGTAGTTTGCACTTGTTCTCTTCCACACACTTCTTATGATTTCTCATTTCTAAGTTATTGTACTTATTTACAGAGGTTTTTTGTTAGGCAACCTTTATTTAAGGAGTGCTAAATTAACATTATTTAGAAGAGGAGGAAAACGGTATCCAAAGATTTATTTTAGGAAGCTTTGTTCATTATTCACATAACAAATAGTCATAGAGATTGCTGATAAGATGAATCAAATTCATATAAATTGTATCACCAGAAGCAGCTTTCATTAAATTAATAGCACAATCCAATTGCATCCAATACTGTTTTCCAGTCACATGAATTCTTAATTCAATTTTTCTGAAATAGTATGATACTTAATATGTTTTAAATATTTATTTACTATAAGCTAATAACACTGGCTAAATATGCAAAGCATAGTATACAAACATTTTATGCTTTTGGAAGTGCAAATAGGATGAGCTGCCAAAAGATCCCTAGGCAAAAATGTCCAGATTCAATCTGTTGCCTTGGATTTTAGGGAGGCAAAATTGCAGCCTGAAGCCAAAAGAAGCCCATATGGGAGTCACAGTGGTGTCAGCAGCCTTATGCCCAGCTCAAGCCCCTGCCCCTCCCAGCTCCCTGGCAGCTGCAGCCCTCAGATGGAACAGGGCAAGGCAGAAACAGGCATCCATATCTTTCATACCTGTATACTCCCCACCCTCTGCTGGGGAAAGGAGTTTGTGTGTGTGTGTTGATGTTGCTGGTGAGAGCAGGGATACACTAACTGCTCTCCAAATACCGATGGATGCACAAACCTTCCATGGGGTCAGTAAAATCCAGGAATCGTGTGAAAATACGAAAAAGGGCTGTGCCACAGTGAGTGTTCTTGGCTTCCAGAAGTAAGAACCACAAAGGGATGCACCTGTACGTCTGCAAGTCAGGATAGCCCAGAGGCAGGACAGGATGCAGGGACAGCAGCTGGTATAGCCAGGAGAACCAAGTAAGATGATAAAGAACTGCCAAATACAGACACGTTGCTTCAGGATGCGTCATGGATTGCGTCATCCAGTGGAATAACCTATCTAAATCTAAGCATATTAAGTTCTCCAGTGAGTTTATTAATGTGGGCTAGCACCATCTGTTTGTGGATGGAGGGCATTTTATCTCTCATTAACATGATACAGCAGTTAAATTTAGATAGGCTTTTCTATGAGCTCAGAATTACTTAGCTGTTCTTCATGCTATGAACAATATCTTGGTGCTGGAGAATAGAGTGGTTAGTTAATATGACTGATTGTACCTAACTTTTCTACAGGTTTTCTTAAATTCAAGATCATCTTGCCAATAAAAAGATGATTCTTTGAATAGAACATTTTGTGTTTGTAACATTTCCAAAGAAGTATTTTACAACAATGAGCTGTAATGACAAACAATAGGATTGGCTACACAGAGTGCATTAAGTTGATGTGAAAGTTTTAAACCCTCTCAAGTAGTAATAGTCACCTGAAATGATTTAGTTGTAAATTGCACAGTCCTGTTCTAGACTAATCTTGTATAGATTAGATTTTAACGCTTTTCATTGGCTTTTGCTAAAAGGTAATTGATTTTTTTAATGTCTGTTGTGTAAAGTGGAAAAAGATGGCACTAAGTATCCGGTTTGCAGGCACTCCCTGCTAGTGACTTTTGATTCATTTGTACGTAATGTGCTATTGCTGGCTGGATCAGATAGTTTTCCCAGAACTTTGATAAAGATGGAGAGATCTTAGAAAATCTACTCAGTGGCAGAGAAGAATAATCATAGTGATGGTCCACAGAGCAGCCTCTGTTAAACAAAATGTCTTACACAAGCTTTAAGCTCTTCTATGTGACTTCATGCAACTCCACCCACAACCACCAGTAATCACAGGTCAGCCGGCAGAGGATTTGCAAAGGGAGCAAGGGAGATTATTGTCCCTATACCTTGCTAACAACACATAGCTCCTCACATGCTGTCCCCAGGAGGCAGAGGTAGTTGCACTGCCTGCGTGGTGGCTGTAGCCCCTCAGTGGAGCTGTGTCCTTTGATTCATGGGCTGTAATTCTCTGGCTCACCTCACAATGAGCCAGAGAAGGAAAACAGTATTCAGAGACAATGAATTTATTGAGAGGGCAAGATCATCAGCCCAGAATCAACTGATCCTCCCTACATTCAGGCTCCAACTCATGTCACAAGCATGCATTAACATGGCTCTCCTGTTTGGATTGAGCATAGGACAGTCCTTTGCAGTTTGAGTGAGATTGTTACCAGAGGATCACAGCCTCATAAATTACACTAGTGTTTTAGTGATGTTTCAGCCAGAAAACAAAAGAATATTCTGTGGTCTGGAAAAAAAAAAATCCTTGGCTGGTAAGAAAATTAGAATCTGATGTATCTTGTAGGATTCATAATTACAGGCACTTGAGGAGATTGCCAATGGTAGATGACTCTAACGCTGCAGAAAACAATATCATAACAACATCCAGTGACTGGAAGAGAAGCTAAAAGCATCCAGATTCACATTAATTTGGAGAAGAGCAGATTTAGAAAAAGGCTAGTGAGAAAAATAATTAAACATTCAAAGGTTTCCTTTAAGATGCTTACATTTCTCTCATTAGCTGTTGTAGTAAATATTTTCAGTCTTTCTTAATGGAATTAGAAATTAATGCAAAAGTCATCTGTCTGAGATTTAGGGACAGGAGTTATAGAGATCAGTTTAGGTGGTCATCTGGTGTTCTGCTTGAATGGCCATTGCTCCAGAACTCTGGACTTTACCTCTTTGACTAGTGAGTTAAACTAATGAACTGCACAGAAAATCCACCAGCAGCCAGGGACTTGGGCAATGGTTGCAGTCAGCATCAGAGACGAAAAGAAAAGTGTGATATCCAAGCTGAAATATATTTCAAGTCTCATCTGCCCTGAAAATCTCGAGGTCACTATCGGTAGGATGGGTGAGACTGTTTTTGTCGCATTAAGTGTTTGTGAAAGTCAGGGAATGGCAATGACTTAGAAGAAGGTTTTTCAGAAAACATCTTTTTCTTCAGATACATTGCTGCTATAGTGTAAACATTTTTTCTCCTCCTTTTTAATTACTCTTTGGGATTTTTCAGAAAACTTGAGAGAAGTTTATGCCCCTACTTGTGTCTTTTTTGAACCATTAACTACTGTCTTCTGATGTCTGACATGATGAAGAGAATCTTTTATACAGCTTTTCAAAACTGAACCATGCCAGAGTCTACAATCCATGAGCACCCTCTTAGCTTAGCTCTCTCCCTTGTACTGAATGTCAAATTTTTAGTTATTGGCTTATTCTATGACTTGCAAGAAATACAGCTCAGTATCCTCCTGCTCAGTTCAGGAGAATCTTGAAGCTTTGCAACTGCATCATATTTATGAAAATATACTAAATAGTAATAGTAGTAGTAATATTAATAATAATTTATATATATTCATGCACACAGATGCATTTACCATACTTTCAGTTTTTGGTCTCACATCATTTACCATATAGGGACTGGTTGCATGGAGGTAATTGTGTCCACAGACCGCATACAAAAACTGTAGTTTCATACCTCCTTTCAAAAGTTACAAGTCAATTAACCCACGATGTCTTGTGCTCTTCTGTGAAACTCCCAGACCTCTGTTGCACTGCCATGATACTCTTCTTCAATCAAGACTGCTGCTTTAGGCTCTTTCCTCATAGAAAAGAACCCAAAGAGGATCAGCTTCACTGTATTTTGAAGTAAAGATGCATTGACAAATTGTGCAGTAGGGCTTTATTTTATTGGTAAATTTTTTTAGCCAGTCCTTATATTCTGCCACATTTAATCTTAAATCATGGAGTGTGCAGCTTCTGATAACTAAATCAAAACTGGTTTTCATCCATTACCATTTAAGCTGGGGCACCATTATTCTGTAGCAATGAATTAAGTAGCTGAATTCTACATCTGCATGTGGAAACTCCTGAAAGAAAGAGATTCCAGAAAGGGTAGCACAGTGCATATCTGTCCTTTGATGGGTTTCATGTAACTGCCAATTCCAGTTAGCTGGCAGCAGTCATCAAAGGCTGAAAACACATCTACATTGACCTGGTAGTCATGGAAGGAGGCTGCCAGGCCCTTGAGAGCACTTTCAACTTCAGAAAAGTCTGGTAGGCCTGCATCATATTTTCATCACAGGCTCTTCAAACACAGGTGAATCAATCCAACAAATGTATGTCTGGTGGAAAAGGATACATCAGAGAGCCTGATGGCTTTGTAAGTATTCGAATGAGTCCAAGGACTTCTGCTCTGGAATAGAGACCAATGTTGTCTCAAAACCCCTTTGAAAGAGATGAACATAAGACACTCCTGTTTGCCACAATGGAAAATGTTTTATTGCCATCTCTGCAACCAGAAATACACCATTGTAACAGTGATTTCGGTATCTTTTCTGTTCTTTTGGACAGGAGAATGCAGTCTAACTGTTTCTGTGAGGGACATATGCTGGAAAGGACAGCAGGAACACTCTGACCACTGCTATCACTTCTCCTTCCTCTACCAGGTGCTCTGCAAGGTAGCACTGGGTCATGGGGCAGAGGAAAAGACAGGCAAAGGATGAGATACTCAGTAGTGAGGGCCATAAATCTGGGAGAGGACATGTAGCTATTTTTATTTTGGGTAATGTTCTGGGCATTCAATGTCCATGATGATTCCCTTGAAGGAATCATTACCAGGTCCAGTCTATAGCATGGAGTCAAGACTCAACACGGTAAGGCAAAGTGGCTTCCCCCATCAGTCATAGAGTTTCATAGAAGGGACATCTGCAGTTCAAACTTCCAGCAGCTCTGTCTCTCTCCTTCTTCTCTATGTCATACTGACTCAAGATAGGTTAAATGGATCTGTCAGACTCAGCCTCATATTTCTCATTTGCCTGTCAGTACAGATTTCACTGTTGGTCAGCCTGGGGCCATGGTCAGCCATTCCTCTCTTCTAGCAAAGTAATTATGAAAGGGATTTGAAGCCTAGAGAGGAAAACAAACTGTCCTTCTCTATTAAGAGTGATAAACCAGTCTTCCTCTAACTGGACTTCTCTGTAAGTCTGTCAAACAACAGAGGAAACTCAGTGTATTGGATACATGAATCTCACCAGCAGCCTTTATCACTATGTGGTCTTTCCAAATGCATTGCAGGACTGTGGACTGCTCCTTCATGATGGCCGTGTAGACTACTGTCACAACAACTGGTTTATTAGCAATGTTCCAGTGACAGTGTAAAGGGTAATCTTCCAGATGTCACAGGAAAATCTTACATCCTGAAGAGAAATCTCACTTTAGTGGACTGCGGCAGTACACTTCTGACACAAAAATTGTGATGGTGCTGCCAGCTGCTGGGCTGGTCCATCCACCAGAGGAAGCTGTTTTGAGCCAAAGACAGGCAGTTCTTGAAAAAAAAAAAAAAAA
>VXBI01004275.1:292182-417352 GCA_013397375.1 Toxostoma redivivum
AAAAGTCAATTTGGGAAGACTTCATAGTCTGCTCAGTTTTAGCTTCTTCCATCTTATAATGCACATGAGCCCAACTCTGCTGCACACCAGTGCTATCTTGGACTGAACCATGTCTGTATTTTTGATTCTGTACTAATTCTTAACTTTTTTTTCCTGTCTTGGGAAGTGATGGTACTTAAACACTTTTAAAGTGGGCAGATTTGAACTTTTTGGATCTCTCACTGGGAGATACTTTTTCCTATCTTTGATAGTTTCTGCAACTCATCTCTGAAATGTCTCCAGTATTTCAACATCCTGCTACGTATTTTGCTGTTCTGAGGGGGCTGATGAAGAGCTGCTCTGCCACCAGATGGAAGAGTGTACGGGAGAAGGTATCAGTAAGTGCTACCCAAGTGAAAAGGATTAAGGCCTCTTGGTGGGCAAGGAGAGGTGATGTGTAACTATACTGCGATATCTGCCAATGGATTAGCAAAACTGAGTGTCTATGAAGAGCATTATTTTGGATTTTATTTTCTATTTTTTTACCTGTCAAAAATGAAAAAGGTTGTAGTCCTTATGGAAATAGTGGAGGAGATAAAAAGAATAGCAGTAAAAATGAAGATGATCAGACAAAGAACTTTCATAATATATGCATATAGATTTTTTTTCCTAAAATAGATTTCTGAGAGATGGGGCTTCTGCATGAACCTGCTTTGCAGAAAATGTTTTAGAGGCATCTTTACAGGCTTTGTGAAATTTTGTAGCTGAAGACTGGGGCAGTCTCTGTGATGAAAAGGCTGGAAGGTGAGAATGAAATGGAAAATATGCTTATGAGTACTTATCAGGTGAGAGGAAAGAGCAAAATTACTTCAGCCTTAGATCTTAGAGATCTAAGAATGTGGATTGAAATCCACAAGATGCCACTTTGTGTTTGTTGGTTCACCAGCTCATGCAACAACCTGTTCCTTGCCTCGAAATGCAGCAGGTTAATCTGATTATGGCTTTCCCAAGGCTAGGAGCACCATCTAGTGGAAACCTATGCTGGTCCAGAAAATAAATTTGTTCCTGCTGTTACAGGACAACAGATTTTATCTTTATGTTGAAGTGTGTACACTTGCTTTTGTCTCTATCTACAAGCACAGGAGAGAAATTTAAGTCTAGCATCACAAATCAAATGAATTACAGAAGTGTTTCTATTCTATCCTCATTCCTGTTGAGCCACTGTTACTGTCAATTTTTGTGGCCATTATAAAAATATAGTATCACTTTAGATAGTCCTTTCTTTTTAAGTGCTGTAAATATTGCTTTTCTTACTATTTGGTCTTTTCATGTTCATATTACAGTACTCAGTGTCCTCACCAGTTCCCTTCGAGTCAGTTTATGTGCCTGTAAATGTCTGAACTATGACAGAGTGCACAGGAGCTTGGTACAAGGGGAGAGTCTGTATTCCATGAAAAACCATCACAACAGAAGACCATAATAGGAATTGCAAATTATCTATAGAAATAAACAGTTATCCTTTAAATTCCTGTGCTTCAAGTGTAGTAAATTTTGACCTTAAACTCTCAAAGCTACCTCCTAAAGTATGTACTTTCTAACATTTTATGAAAATAATTTTGCACTGAGAGATATAATATAAATAAGTAGATTAACTGCTTCAGGCTAGAAAAGAGCTGTATGAATGTATGGAAAACAATATTATAAAGATCCCCTGATTTTTTACTCTTTTCTTGTACTGTGGTGAGTAGAGCACTTTCAGTGAAGGTGCCAAGTGACCTTTTAAAAGTAACAAAGATAAAGTGCCTTTATGCACAGTTTCTAAACAGAGTTCAGAGTATTGTTGCAAGATAATATGCAGACCAAAAACAGGTTAAAAAAATTGGGATTAAGCATACTTTTGGAGGATAAACCTGATGTGGCTGTCAAACTCAGCAGTTTAGCTGCAGCCCTGGAAGTCTCCCAGCTGCTGCCAACTGGAAGCTGGTAGGACGTATCAGTCTTAAGAGCAGAGAAGTGGCTGGGCTGGTACAGATCATAGGCTAATCCATCATCCTATCTCCAACAGTGTCCAAAAGTCTGTGACTTGGGAACAATAAAAGCAAATCAATAAAATACTTCCCTTTTGAATTTCCCCAGCTGAGGGTATTTCTTGAATCTGCTGTGGTCTCTTTTGCAACACTTAGGACCTTTTAAGTGCTCCTGCAGACTCTGTGTCCCATCACACTTCTTGAAGCTGCAGCCTCTTAGTCGAGGAGTTTCTCATCTCTATCTGCTGTGTGGTCACAGCCACTTCCTTTTGTTTGTTTTGAGCATGGCTGCTACTAAATTAATTTTATGGCTTTTGCTTCTCTACTGGATGAGACAGGGAACAATCAGTCTCTTTTCCATTCAGGATGTTGGAAAACCACTCACTGTGAGCTCCTGCTGTCCCCACATGTTAGTGGAGAGCTGCTCCCAAGCTCTAACTCTCCTTGGTCCACAAGGGCATGCTTAAATTCCAGCTGATTCAGGGGGTGTTTTCTTATCTGCAACATAAGGCAGACTGCTTGGGGCTGCTGTGGTCCTTTTCTCTCGTCTTCTTCCCTGATCCTGCTCCTGGCTGCAGGCTCCTGCCTCCTTATATCAATATCAATGCAATTCAAGAACTATGCCTGTGGTAGTATTGGGATGCTTTGAGTTGCATGACTTGCATTTTTAGCTTTGGAAGTGTGGTGCAGGGATCCCTGGGCTGGATTTTCTCAGAATGGGCTGAGACAAAACCAAATGGGCTTTGAACAAAAAAGCACAGGTTGCTCAGGGCCGTGTCTCAGGTCAGAAACTCTTTAAGAGCTGAGAGAACTCTGCAGGTGATTTGCCTTCTACCACAGAGCCTACTGAGTGTGGGGTCCTGGGGAGAGGGCTGGGGGTGCACAGGCTGCCAGAAAGGCAGTGTGTGTCCCAATGGTTCAGAGCATGTTCCTGGGGCCAAGTAAAACAAATCTGCCTTTGCAGTGGACTCAGACATCCCACACTTAAGCAAGCAGGATGATACAACATTTCTCTATTTTGCCATCTCTTTATAAATTGGGTAACTGCTACTATCAAATAAATTAGGTTTTCACTAACCAAGAAAAGCTTCTAGACCAAGAAGTTTTCTTGAGACAGGCTGGAAACCACATCACCAATATTTGTATAATCCTTTTCTTCTTCTTTATTTTTTTTTTCCCTTTTGCTTCCTTCCATCCTTATGGGTTTGCTTTGCTCTTATGTATGCAGCATAAAAGAGTGTGTTAAGGATGGGAAAGTCTATCTTTTGGTGAATTTGGTGTATCCACATCATTTATGTTGTTGCAGCTGACTTGGCTGTCTTGGGAATGGAGTAGTGCTATTTGAAACAGCAGCTGCTTTTGTCTGAGCCTCCAACCTTGTAAGTATGAATTGTGCCTGTGGCAGCAAAATTAATGGCTAACATAAAAGGAGAAATAGAAAGCAGGTGGCCTCTTGGAAAAACAGTCAGAGCTGCAGGACCACATTTGTACTACAGAGCACATCATCAGCCATGCATTTTCTTTACCCAAAGTATTTTTGTAGCCCTTTTCTGTAACCTTACTCCCTACTTGACCTACAGTCCTCCCAGAGGCCCATCCATCAGCCTGGGGAACTTGATATTAAAATATAATTATGATGAATGCATTCAAACCCCAGTAAAAAGACCTCGAAACCCTGTAATGTTGCACTTGTCTGTTCATTTATATTTACTGTTCAGATGCTTTTATTTGCAAAAGCAATTGAGTCATAAACCCTTCTATTCTTGAAGGAATGTGGTGCCATTATGCAAGGCAACATATAGTTGAAGTCTGCATTTCCTTTCTAATTACAGTGAATGATGTCTCTTTGTTGATTCATCTCTATGTTTCACTAAACTTGATCAAATACACTAAAAATCCCTTTTTAATAGAGGAATTGGAGGAACAGAGATGAGGGGGAGCTATGAATCTGCTTCCTAATGTCTCCATTTTTTTAAACAGATCTGCAGTCTGATCCACTACACCAGAGGATCATTCCCTGACAGTGGGACAAAATATGAACCTTATATTTTAAAGAACTTTCAAGAAACCCTGCCTTTTAAGATAGGCAAAGGGAGCTACCTAGGGGTTCTTATGTGAGTAAAAGCTGATAAACTGGGCAATCCATCTGAATGGGTGATTAATTCACCTAAGTCTACATTTTGTGATACACACTAATACTACAAAACGAATTATTTGTAACATTTTGTAAGTACTAAAATTAATGTTGTATGAATTTGTCATTTCAACAGAAAAGTTATAGATTTTGTGTATTATAATTCCATCTTGTTAATGTAAAATAAGGAATTTTGCTTTCACTGGCCTCTTGGGAAGCAAGAAAATAGTGTATCTAATTATCTGAACACTCAGGAACATAAAAGAATAGCAAGTGGTGAAATTACAAATCTGTTGGAGCAACTCCATGTTTTCTGATTAAACTCTATTTCTGGTGGCTCTCAGCAATCATGTTCCTCCTATGTTCATAGTAATTGCATGTGTCAAAGCTGAGGCCTTGTGTAAACTGTACCAAATGAGTTACAATTTTAATTTAGAAGGAGATAACTGTATTTGCCCCTGCAGGCAGATTGCATCGGGTCAGAAGTTTAAAAACGAATAAGAAAGAGAGTAGGGAGGAGGCTGGAGGGTCTCCAGGTTAATAATAAGTAGAAAATCTAATAAGGCTTTCATTACAACAGTTGAATTTTAGGGGAGGGAAGGGAAGAAAAAATGCAATTTGCAAACATGAAGGCAAACTCTGTTACTTGCATGTTATCCGTGTGTATGAGTGCACATTTCTAAGTGCATGTGGGTATGTTTGGCATGGTTAAGAACTCTTTCTGTATTTTATAGGTAAAGGCTACTGTGCACTTTATGCTAAACTGCTGAAAAATTTAAAAAGTTTTCAAAAACTTGCAAGCTCTCAAAACCATAAAACCAAGTATAACCAACTATAAAAACTAATATTTTTAGTATTTAAAAATATCTTCTCAATGTCTACAATCTTTCTTGCATTTCTCTCTTGCATTATCTTTCAGATTGCTTTTGGTCTTAGAAAAGCAGCAGATAGTTTTCTTAATGCTATGTTCCATTTTTAAAAGTTTAGTGTCCTCATGAAAAACAAAATATTTTTTTCAATCTGAAATCTTTTTTCATTTTGAATTTTAATCAAGGCTATTAGAAATATGTTTGAATATGGCTTTGAAGCTACACTAATTCTGTGTATATTTGAAAGCAATCACTTTAGCAATGATTAGATACTGTTAATAATTTTGCATAGTACTGAGATATGAAGGTTGTTTTTGCTTAACATTCCATACGGAAGACCAGGCAGACCCAAAGGTTGTTTGAAAAGAATGAGGTCTTATTACTGCTTATAATTAAGACTTAATTTAATTTGTCTACTGCCTTACAAAACTTTCCCTTTAAGGATCCTGCTTCAAGCTGATTCTGTGTTTGTGCATGTTTAATTTTCACCTGAAGTAGTCCGGTCACTTCCCAGAGTGATATTACAAGAAGAAGCCTGTTTTGTACCTGTTAACATTTTCTTTATAATTAATTAATTAAGAAGCTGTACTTCCTTCGTGATTCAGTGCAGGATAGAACTGTAGAAGGGTTTGGATTAGAAGGGACCTTAAAGGTCATTCAGTTCCAACCTCCCTGCCATGGGCAGGGATTCCTTCCATTATAACAGGTTGCTCAAAGATCCATCCAGACTGACTCTGAGCACTTCCAGGGATGGAGCATCCACAGCTTCTCTGGGCAACCTGCGCCAGTGACTCACGACCTTCAGAGTAAAGAATTTTTTCCTAATATCTAATCTTTAACCTTTCAGTTTAAAGCCATTTCCTCTTGTTCTGTCAGTCCTTGCCCTTGTAAAAAGCCCATCTCCAGCTTTCTTGCAGACCACCTTTAGGTACTGAAAGGTTCTATAAGGTCTCCCCAAAGCCTTCCCTGCTCCAGGCTGAATAGCCCCAACTCTCAGCCTGACTTCATAACAGTGACTTTACAGCCCTCTGGTCATCTTCATGACTGTCATCTGGACTCAATCCAATAGGTCCATGTCTTTGCTCTGCTAGGGACACCAGGGCTGGACACAGTAATTCAGGTGGGATCCCAGGAGAGTTGATAAGGGGGGGGAAATCACCTCTCTTCACCTGCTGGCCATGCTGCTTTTGATGGAGCCCAAGATATGGTTAATTTGAATAGTTAATTTGAAGACCATGAAAGATGAATAATCAGCTACTTCCTCTATTACCATTTTTCAGACATAAACTACCCTCTCCTTTAAAATATTCTGCCTGTTTAATAATGGAGATGGCAAGTTTTAGCTTTCAACTTTGTTGCTGGTGCACAGTTCTGAGGAGGACCATTCAGTCAAGACATGTAATGTTTTATTGAGAACCTTAGAACTGAATTAATGTGTTTGGGGTTTGGTGGTTTTATTTTTGTGGGTTTATTTGGTTTTTCTTTTCCCCCCATTCTATTAGCTTGTATTAATTCTTCATTTCTTTGTTAGAATAACCCAAATCATCTTCTGTCTGTAGGAACACAGTACAGAAGAAACAAAATCTGCAAGGAGTACAGGACCCAGTAACATAATTCTACCCTCCACAAATGAACTTCATGCATCTTCTTTTTTGGATAAGGCTGGGAACTCAAGGGGATAGCACACAGGTACTAGGACATTTTCTTTTTTTTTAAAAAAGCAGTTCTTCATTATAGTGAGGTCAGGTCTTTCATGTGCTGAATGTGAAATTTCAAAAACATATTGGATCAGTAATCCAGAATGCTAAAAAAAGTTGCAGAAGCTAGTGCATATAATTTGGATTATAGTCTTCATTAGAGTTTTCTATGACTTATATATGTCAGCCATGATTACAAATTTGAAAAAGCCTATGGAAAATGGATAACTGAGCACATCTCCCACCAGCATATTTGCATAAATATATCATGACATATTTACTTATCATGTCTATTTATTTTTTGGTTTTGTGTGTCACTTTTGAGCAGGATGGCCTAACAATCCATCAAGAATACTAAAGTCTATAACTTAATAGTTTGAAATTGATTGTGGTACTGATTTAATATTTGAAGAAGGAGAATAAGACAGTAAACAATGTGGGCAGACTTCAGCTCATTTTCAGAGAGATGCTTTAATGTAGTTTTGTGCCAAAATGAGCCACAGATGTAAATGTGCTCATGCATTTTAGATAAAGGAAAGTATTATTCAGACTAAGGGGAGTAAAATCAATTATAGGTTATATGTTCCTTAGCAAACAGTTCTATCATTTCCAATTCAGTCTCCTATAAAATAATTCCTAGGATTACTTCTCACTGGCTGAAGGCAGGTGGAAATACTTTAGTCTTTTGACAAACAAAACTAGTTCACCATAGAGTCTCAGCAGTGCTTTGTAAAGTGGTGGCTTATGCTAAAGCGGTATTTGTTCCACAGAAAAATTTCCACCCTCCAATATCTAGAGAGAAAATCTGTCCTTCTTTGCTCAAAAGAAAATATGCCTTTAACATGAGAGTCAACATGAATTTATATAATCAGACAATTTAGTGTGAAGCATTCAAAACCAGAATAACGTGACAAATTACAGCTTTGCTCATTCTCTTGGAAGTTCAGAATTACATATTTAAATGTTTATCCTGTTCCATGTGGTCTGTTAGCAAACATAGTTCCATTGGATGTCTAACCTTGTGTTTTCTCAGAAATTAATAGCTTTTTGGCACTGTGAGACATTTATTGACAAATGTAAATAAGGGACTGCAAAAGACCCCCTTTCTGTAGATTTTTAGCTTTAATTTATACATGGGAAAAACAATACATGGAACAGCCACAAGCACAAAACCTTCTTGTATGCATTCAGTTGCTGCTTATTGTGATATTAGTAATTCTGAAAAATTAGTATTTGGTTAATATACATGAGATGTGAATTCTGAAAAAAGACATTGGCCTTTAGAGGCCATAGTGACTTTACAAAAGTGACAGAAGTAATTGCAGGTTTACACCAGCCTTAAAAGAAAGTGGAATCTTTCTCAAAGTAATGCAGTGACTTCCTGCATCTTGCTTAATCCTGTTTCACTGCAGCAGCTACTACAACTTGCATGCTGTTAATTGCTGTTAGTGAAGCATACTTGATTTCAATTGCTCATCAGAGCCCCATTCCCTCATACCAAATGATTTTGTGCAAAGTGGACATCTTTTCTGATTATCAACAACAACAAAAAAATTATACTGTATCTACTTTCATTTTTGCCTTAAAATATTAGTTGCTTCTTTTAACTTTGAACTTTTATTTGTTTACAAGTTTCTCTTTCTGGATATCTATTGTAGAATTTCATTATTTGCATGAGTAAAAGTAATTTTTGATTTCTTTCCCAAACCATCATACAAAATTACATTAAAACACCCTCTATTTAAAATATTGCAAATATTGTTTTGGGTTGTTTTTGTTTGTTTGTTTGTTTTGTTTTGTTTTTGTTTGTTTGTGTTTTTTTAATGTGTGGGGTTTTTGGTTTCACTTGTTTGTTTTGTTTGCTTTTTAAAAATCTTTTAGAAATACATAGTTAACTTTGTATAGTATATTTACATGTATTTCTAATGTTTTAAATCACTGTGATATAGCTACAATATGTTTGTTATAATATTACCAGCTAAGGATTTAAAAGGCTTATCATTCTTTCAAGGTGCACTTGAGTGCTGCTATTTTGACATAATTTCATTACTGATAGCTCTGGTCTAAAATCTTACTAAAATCACAGAATATGCTAAGTTGGAAGGGACCCATCAGGATCCTTAAGTCCAACACTTAGCCCTGCACAGGACACCCCAATAGTCACCCCATGTGCCCGAGAGCACTGTCCAAACACTTCTTAACTCCATCAGGCTGATGCTGTGACCCCTTCCCTGGGGAGCCTGCTCCAGTGCCCAACCACCCTCTGGGTGAAAAACCTTTTCCTGATACCCAGCCTAACCCTCCCCTGACTCAGTTTCATTCTGTTCCCTCGAGTTCTGTCACTGGTCACAAGAGGGAACGGATCAGCACCTGCCCCTCCACTTCCCCTTGCCAGGGTGTTGAAACAGTCTCTGTCCTCTTCATACAGCCTCCCTTCCGATTTGAGTCCACCAGCAAGGAAAAATGTTGCTAATTTTAGACCTCTTAGAAATATTAGGCCTTGAGGTTGGGATGGGAGTGATAATAGGGGAAGAAAAAAGGCATCAGTGTTTCACATCCTCAGCAGCAGCTTTTTCCCTTCAGCCCACCCCTTTGGTGCATATCCAGGGCCACTCTGAAGGCCACCAGCCTTCCCCTTGCTGCTTGCACCATTCCTCCAGGCTGACCATGATGGTGACTGCTGAAGGAGGAGGCCAAAAAGTCTGTCCTGGCCTTCTGCTTGGGAGAGTTCCAAGCATCCACACATGTGATTGCTGCTAAGAGATACATACAAGCCCAGAACTGGGAAAACACATTGCCAGTTTATGCACAGCCCTTTTCTCCTTGTCCCACTCTCTGACCCAGCAATGGTCCCCACTGTGTAAATGACTGCTCCTTTTCACTGCTGATTGATCTTTGAGCTCCCTGCCCAGTTATAATCTGCTTCTATTTTCCTTCAGAATTGGCATGGGAGTATTGAGGAACATTATCCTGACAGCTGATCCCTGAGAGAGTTTATTAGGAAAATACTTATTATCAATGAGTCCTCATTAGTAACTATGTTTGGACAACCATCTTTTAATGGCTTTACAACCAGTCTAATGTGAATAATGGTTTCTGTAGTGATTTTTTTTTCTTAAAATTATGTGCATTACTAAACAGAAGTCTTCTGAGACAAAGCTTGTTTTTACAGTTATACTTAACACTAGTACTAATAAAAATATAATGAAATTCAATGCAGATTGAAATTAGAAAAAATCAATGTGTTGCAATGGTGGTCTAAGGCTAATTTCTCTGTCCTTCTTGTCACAAAAAGTCATCAGTCCCTGAAATCAGATTTGTTCACCCTAGAGGGAGTCACCAAGAAATAAAATTTGTAAGTGTGGGATTCTATCTTTTAAAAAGTAAGAAACTCCCCACTCAAAATCACACTGCTCTATGCACAACACAAATATGATTTCATCCTGCATGCCAATGTGAAGATTAATCCATTGCCATGAGAAATTTTCACAATGATGTCAAATCCTGTTCCAACGGATATTCAGGCCACTCACTTGGATTTAATCCCAAGATCAAAACGAACTGACAACCTGGAGTCAATCACAATGTTTGTAACAGTGATAAGGATGGCAAAAAAAGGGTCTCCTCCTTCTTTTTTTTTTTTTTTTTGTTTTTTCTTTTGTTTTTTCCTGAGACTTTTCACATACAGATTTCTAAGAGCCTAAAGTTGAAGAAACTACATTGTTGTGTTTTTGATAATGTATAATTGTTATCAAGCTATGGAAAATAAAGTCAAGGTTTTATGTACACAAGAACCTCCCTGCTCAAAAAACTAACTTTTTTTCAAATGAGTTGGTCTAGTAAAGAATGATGGTTACAGATCTTGCAATTCTAATATCCTTTGACCATAACAGCAATATAATGTCTGTGTTGAGATAAAATGTTATGTCTGTAAAGAAAAGTGAATGTCTAGCCTTTATCTTTCAGTAACTGGCATCATCAACAAATGTACTCTTTTCCAAAACACATTAGCACCAATTTTCTCATTTGTCAAGACTTTTTAATGATGTTTATTTCTGAGAACCACTGAGCCCTGCAATGGAGCCCTCTTGCTCATTGCTCCTAATTTTCATTAAAAAAATTATGAAAACCTTCAGGATGTAATGCAACAGATGACAAGGCAAATAGCACAGATTGAAACATACAATAAAAAACTGTATTTGGAATGAACAGTCTCCTGATACAGCATAGAAAAACACTTTCTCTAGAAGTTTTCAAGAAAAAACTAATATCTTTGTGCATGTCATTTATGGCAGATACCTTCTCTCTGCAGAGACTTTTTCGTCTGCATCAATGTAATCTAATATTTTCACTAACTGTCAAATGTTCAGCATATTTCTTTCAGTCCAAGGATGGGATTTCCTTCACTGACACAAATATTGCTGAAGGTTCCTCTGCAGAGGGAGTTGACTCAACTTACAGCAACCTTATAGAAGCCTTTTTCTGATGTAAGCATTGCTCCCTTCTTAGTGGTGTTAGTGTAGACAGCCCTTGTGCATCCCTCTTGTGTGCCTGGGAATACTGCAGCTATTCCAGAATTATTCCCATGGAATTATGGGTTCTGTGCACTACCCAGCTACAGCTATAATTTTCTAACAGTTTTCATTATATGCTTTTTTCTCCCTGAGAAGGTTTTTGCACTTTTTAGCCTTCTAGAACTGAGACCTAACGTTGTCTTTTTGGGCTCATGGTCCCTCAGATAGCTGGAGTAGGTTGACAAAACATTTATTTTTCTCACAAATCAGTCAGCCAGCTCTGTGGCTTTCTTCACTGATGCAGATCAGACAACTAATCTGCAAGATGATATCAAAGGGGGAGTTCTCAACCTGTTTAGATTCCTATGACAGCAAGAACTAAGAAAAATACTCTTGTTTCAGTCTCAGCCATGTTCAAATTTAGTCATATTTTATTCTTATCTTTATCATAATGTTGAATCAGAAAAAGTATCCTGAGAAGCTTATTGTAACAGTCACAGCAAGGAAACTCTTCACTCAGATAGCTAACTTCCACTAGCACAGTATTTCCCTCAGGGAATGGGTCTTTTTTACAAGAGACATGAGGAGACAGGAGCAGCCTGCTGTCGAATCAATCAAAATTCTAAGTTCAAGTGCAAACTCTTGATTTCTAAATCCTGAGCTGGTGTAGAGTGCCTGATAGGTAGCAATAAAGATAAACATAGAAGGTAGGCTATTTTAGGAAAGTTTGATATATATGAATTCTTTGTTGTAATTGTTAATTTGAATGTTTGAGTAGAGCAGCACAATTAAGATGTATGAGTGTAGCCAAGCACTGACGTTTCAACATAAAGTCATCAAGGATTATGTTTACCAGTATCTCTGCTTCTATTGCCCTTTGTTTGCCTCAGGAAATGGAATCTTATAAACAATTTTAATGAACAAACAAACAAAAAAAGCCAATTTAGTTCAAATGACATTTGTTTTGGGTTCGGTATTTCTGAGGTTAAGTTTTTTAGTCAAGCAGTGGTGTTTATTACAACAAAGAATTGATTGGGTCATGTAGGGCATAGAGTACAAATAGCAGTGTCATTCACCAATAGGTACCACAATTTCCTCCAACATGTACTGAACTCCTACTGGTCTTTCCAGCACCAGTGGAAGAGAAACAGGAAAGAGTATCAGAAAAGCACACTTCGTTTTCATTTCTATATCTTAAATAAGCCTTGAGGCTAAGGCTCAAATGAGTGACAGGCTGGCTTATGTTGTTTTAGTCTACAAAAGTGTTTTATCAAATCGGCAGTGCTGTGTGTCAGTTATATGTGACCTCTGTATGGAAAATGTTTACATGACATTATTAACTGTTTTGCTCCAGGGTTTCCTTATGAATCTGCTATATTCGCTGCATTAAAAGCATGGCAACAAAGCTTCCCAGATCTCCAAACAATTGTTTGAAAATACACTCTTACACATACTCTGATCAAGCACTTTTATTCAGATTTTTGGGGAAAAAAAGTTATTATTAAATTTTAACTTGGGATTAACTCTGTTGCTTGATCAAGTTTCAGACACTGAATACATTACTAGTTGCCAGTTCATTCTCCCCTACCTAACCGTAATAAACAAAGGCAGATGATTATCCAACACAGTGATAGAAACACATCCTTTTCCCAGATGTATTCTGTATGGTATCTACTTTTTCTAGGAAAATAATTTTTTTTGAGTCACTTTCTAAGACCCTTTCAGATCCACACATTCCCCCTCTTCTTTTGCAGCACACATACACCACCTTTTGAAGTTATGTTTTTCTCTCCTTTATTTTCTGTCTTGTGAGATTTGTTTTACTTGGGTAAGGTTATTTTACCAGACCCAGAAATAACAGTTCATGAATGATCTGTAATCTACACTTTCCCACTCCAGAAAAGACTTGTATTTGAAAAATACACCTGATCCTTCATATCCATAAATATATTTGTGATCCTTCATGCCCCGATAGAGAAAACAAGGTGTTTCAGGTAGAGTCTTACTGCCCGAGGTGTCATATTTTCTTATGTAACAGGCTCTGCAGCTTTGTGGCTGGGTGATAGAAACAATAAAAAAAACCCCAACAAATCTCCTTATCTAGGTTGTGGTGGTTTTACCTGTGTCACTTGTTTTGCTCATTAGAGTTTTTTCCATAGTCCTGACCCACATCTTGGTGAAGCTGTATTCCTGCTCCCCAAGCAACTAAGTGTTCCTTACACTGGAATGTTTTGCTAGTTGGCTTGCTCCAGGGCACTGGTTCTTTGGTGGCTCATGCAGAATATACATGCTAGAGTAGTAGCACCCCCATCTCTACCCAGCCATGTAGGCTCATTTGCTGCCAAAGATGGAGTGAGGCAATGCCTCTGTCAACCCTTGGTTCACTCTTACAGGAGACCAATTCCCCCCATTCATCCCCACTCATCCCCACTCAGGAATGAAGAAGGCTTTGATGTAGCTTCTTGTACCCTGAAAACCCTGAATCATTGCAAGGATACTTCCACACAGCTACGTCATCCCTCAGGTTTTTGCTAATTAGAAACCTCATTAAAAAGTCTCTCCCTTCCCAGACAGACCTAGATGGTCAGCCAGGTGGCCACCACACATAAACACACTTCCTACTTACTCAGTCTCCCAATACAGAACAAATACCCAAGCACTGCCTAAATTCTTGAGGTTGTGATACCACAAACCCATGCAGACAGAGCACAGATACATGCTGAGAACTTCTGCACTGCTAAAGTGATGAAGTTTGGTGCTTTCTTTTTGTCTTACCAAATTGAACTCAAACTTTGGAGAGATATAAAGTGGCACCAAAAGAATTTTTCCCAGTTTGCATTCCCCAGGGATATGCACATTGTCAAGATAAATCACTAAATTCACATGCCAAAAAGATCAGAAATATAGTTCTGGCTTGCTGTGCACAAGCCAGGAAATGCCCAATTTACAGTTACTGTTTAGATTTCTTTTCAGCTCTCTTGCACTTCTGACCTGTACAGTACATGACATGGGAGGCATTCAGGAGAAGTTGCACATGCTCACATACAGCAAATCTGGTTTATTTGTCTCTGGGATGACTCATCATTATTGCCTTATTCTTTTATACAGAGTCTCTGTCACAACCCTCCTGATTTCTACATTAAAAAAAATTGGGTTATTTGTTACTTGTTAAAGCAGAACTTGTCATTACAGACATGCACACATACTAAATAACAGTGGAATTTCCTCCCAATTAATTCTTGGTTGTTGGAAGACCAATATGTCAGCTTAACCACTGGTTTACGGGCTGCAGACACGTGTATTTAAAGTCCTCATGTCAGTGGCCACGTTAAGTCAGATGGCAAGCAGTCAGCAGGCTGATATGAGCTAAAGACTTAACCTTTTAACAGCAAAAATGATGAGTGGAAAGGCTTATCTAAGTCTGGCACTGAGCAAGAAATTGGAAGCTGAACAGGAGATACCTGCAGATAAGCCATCTGATATATGGAAGAATTTAGTGTGCTGAACATGTCCTTTAGCGGTCTACTGAGAAGTCAGAAAAGCATCCTGATGCTATGCTTGGTGCAAAACCAAGCAACATTTTGATCTGGTTGGAAAAAAATATGTATGGCATTGAGTAGTCTCATGGAGATGTGCTTCTTCAGGAGTTTGGCACAGCCTGTGCAGGCTGGCCAGGTTTGCCAGTGAGGCAAACTCACTCTTGTCCTGCTTGCTGGCACCTTGTACTTTCACTGAGGCAGATTAATTTTGCTGAGGCAAGACCCTGGTGAACTCCCAGGACTGCTGGAGGAGGAATATCAAGATTGGAAATGTTGCTTTCAGTTGTCCATGAATCCAGCCTTGGGGATATTTATGTTTCAGAGAAGACAAGTCTTATTTATAAAAATGTCAGCTAACAGTAAGGTGTCACTGAGAGATGAGGAAGACATTGCTTCTCAGAGCATTTGTATTTGCCTTGTGTGGCTGCAGTATGGGGCAGTTTGGGGCAGCCTGTGCTTTCCATGGGTGTTCTGTTAAACAGGGAAGAGAGATGGATTCTGCTCTGAGGGCAGAGAGCCAGAGCAGGTGGACAGAGGGGCAGGGTGAGGCAGGAAGCAGGGCGGAGAGAAAGATCTTCCCTACAAGGCTTCAGGGAACAAGAGACCTGTTTAAATATTTGTGAATTTACATCATTCGCTTAATCAGATTTCTCTACCTGACAAGTTACTCTTTACTAATATGCTGAGTTCCAATAAGTCCTGCTTTAAAAGCTGGAGGAAGATGGTATCTTCTGGTTTGCTCACTTCAAAGTTATGTGGAGCAGTTTTACCTCAAGGTTTTGGTTGATTCATTGCCACTATCAGTGCTGAGCATCGCAAACAAACGCAGACTGCACGGAGTGAAACTGCAAAGCAACGCTGTCCATCTGGGTAGGACAGGTGAATGAGAACAGTTTGGGACCTGCAGAGAAAAGGATTTGCACATGGAAAAAGGAACAGCTAAGTGTTTGCCCATTTCTTACATTGAAAATAGGAAGTCCCAGGCTGGCAGTGCTGTCTGCAGGGTGTTTTCTAACTTTCAGAAGTTCAGGTGCCTTTTCAGGAAGTACAAGTGTCATTGCAGCTAACTATGCAGCTTCTATAGCAAATATTAGTGCTTCAGTTTCTTTAATTAACACCTCACACTACAGCCAGTTGACAGGAAGGGCTGCTGTGATCTTGTCAGCCAACAGTGAAGAAGAATATTTTAACTGGGATGTTCCAGCTTTGGCAGGCAAGCCAACTCAAAAGCAAGCCTGGAGACTGGAGTGAGTATTACTGCCAACAGTTTGCATCCTTGCTGGATTCACACAAGAAGGTGAAGTATCTCCAAACAAAGACACTAACCTTGCTTTGCCAAGGAAATGAGCTGAGTGTTGCAGAGTGTGTGTCCATTTATCTGCTCTAGTGACCGACACCTAAAATTCCATGCAGCGACATTCAGTAATGCAAGCAGTCATTGTCTCTGGATTTTGAGAGTTAAATACCTTCAGCAGAACACCTGGAGTAGTTTTGTTTCAGGGGCATGTCCATATAGCAGAAAAAAATTTTGTCAAAGCATAGAGATGATCCATTTTCCGTCTGCTGGTTGTCACAAATCTGAGACAAGCTAACCTTCTGCCTGTAGGTCATAGCAGCTGCAAGTAGCCCTGAATGGATACAAGGAGTAATTTTAAATTATTGGTTTTGAAAACATTAATGGCTGCAATTTATTGGGTTTTAAACATCTGTTTCCTACTTTCCCTCTGATGAATTTTTAGAGACAAAGGAAATTACCTAAAAACTCTATTTTTTTCTCTGTGTCAGGGTGACACCCCAAAGTAGTCCTTGCAGGTAGCTGCCCAAAGAAGAAAAATTTGTTTTGCAACCTGTTTGCAGCTGGATTTATTCAACTGTAAGCCCTATCTCAGCACTGTTGGTAACTAAACAGCGTGTTGGATAATGGTTTCTTTAAAATAATGTGAGATCAATGCAAGTTTATGGCTCCCAGGGAACAACAGTTCCTTAACTTCTAGTTGGAACTTCTCAAACTGTGATTTCTGTAACAGTGCTTGTATAAATGTAGAGTAGATAATAACATTTATTAATGTGATTATTAAAGAATACATTTATTCTGACAGAATAATTACTCTTAAAAGATGTTAAACATCTGCTTCAGTAAGTTACAAGCCTCTTACAACCCTTATTCTGATGTCAGTACCATTCCTCACCTGCAAGTACTGCCATCTGCACCTAAATAAAAGAAATCTGAAATGGTAGCTGAGAAACAAATGAGAGGAAGATTTCTTTAAAATCCTTTACTCATTCAAACCATTTTCCTTTTGTCAATACCCACCAGAAAAATCCCCAAAGCAAGACTCATCCCCAAACACTGTTGCAGAAACAGAACTATAAAATATTGTGTTTGCTGTAATCGAGGGGATTCCCCAAGTCTGTGCTGCTTCTGCTTTATATCTTCTTCCTCTAGTCTGGAAATCCCCTCCTTGGCAATTACAGAACCACAGAATCAGCAGGGTTGGAAGAGATCTTCCAGATCATCTAGTTCAGCTGCCAATATACCATAAACTATATCCCCAAATGCCACATCCAAATGCATTTTGGGTACTTTCCAAGACAGTGATTCCACCACCTTCCTGGGCAACTACTTCAATGCCTAACCACTCTGCCTATGAAATTTTTTTTAAATTTCTAATCTGAACCTCCACTGATGCAACTGAAGGCCATTTTCTCTCATCCTTGCTCTTGAGACATGCAGAAGAGCCTGGCCCCCACCTCACTGCAACCTCCTTTCAGGTAGTTATAGAAGGCAATGAGGTCCTCCCTGATCCTCCTTTTGTCCAGCCTAAACAATCCTGATTCCCTCAGCTCAGTTCCCTCATAAGACATGTTTTGCAGACCCTTCACCCTCTCAACTGCCCTTCTCTGAACACAGTTCAGCACCTTAGGGTCCCTTTTGAAGTGAGAGGTCAGAACTGGACACTGTACTCAAGGTGTGGCCTCATCAGTGTTGAGTACAGGGACAAATCTCTGTCCTAGTCCTGCTGGCCCCACTATTCTTGATACAGGCCAGGATGCCATTGGCCTTTTTGGCTATCCATCTGGCTCATACCCAGCTGGTGTTAACCAGCACCCCCAAGTCCCTTTCTGCTGAGCAGTTCTCAAGCCACTCCTCCTGCAGCCCGTAGCACTGCAAGGGGTTGTTGTGACCAAAGTGCAGGACCTGGCATTTTGCCTTATTGAACCTCATGCCATTTTTCTTAGCCCATCCATAGTTTGTTAAGATCTGTCTGTGGAGACCTTCCACCTTCAAGTGTATTAACACTTCCACCCAACTTTATGTTGTCTGTGAACTTACTCACTTCCCCTGTCCAAATAATCCATTAAGATGTTTGCCTTAGGTGAGGGCTTCCTCATGCAAACATGCCATATACACAGGTTTTGTGTGTATTGAAGTCCCTTGCATTCTCTGTCCACCTTTGAATGCATTGGTTGGTTTCTGCTGAAAAGCTTTAGTATGGCCCTGGAGTAACTTCTGCAGCTTTTCCTTTGGTCCTGAAGTGCTCTTAAAACAGCTTTCTTACTTTTTTATGTGCCTCACGGAGACATATAGAATGCTATTGTGTGTCACACACAGCCTATCTTATTTCTGAATAAGATACAATACTCAACACATGAATGAAGCATTCATGGAAACGCTCAGCAGGAATGGAAATGTCAGACACCAAGTGGTGACAATAATGTTCTTTCAGCAACCATTTTGTTTTTTGGAACAGAAGCCTTTGACCCTTCTTATTTTTTGGTCAGTGCCCCTATATCTGGTTTAGTCACAGGATCCAAATAAAGAGATGAATGTATATTCTTCTTTAAAGACTTTTTGTGACTTTGCTTACTGTGCTGGGTCAGTCTCCAGGGTTGGGTCACAACAGCTGCTTTAAGAGGATAGCTGAGGGCCATGCCATGTACCAAGTACAGAG
This sequence comes from Toxostoma redivivum, assembly GCA_013397375.1. NCBI lineage: Eukaryota > Metazoa > Chordata > Aves > Passeriformes > Mimidae > Toxostoma > Toxostoma redivivum. The sequence goes on from VXBI01004275.1 coordinate 310,895, forward strand.
GGAGCAAAGGGAACAGGGCGTGGGCACCTACTCTTAGGACTTTGACAGTTCTCATCCATATTTACATTTTTGTTGCTTGGAAGAAGAAACACCCAGTAGTTACTGGAACTACCAAGAGAGATTTCCTTTTCTGTGAACCAGATTTTGTAATCTGCAGGTGTTAAAATCTACCATATTTTTCTGAATTCTAGTTGACAAAGCCACAAATAAGTGACACAAGCTATTTTTCCTGAAAGAAAATACCTGACCAGTATAGAGACTCATGGTACAGCAGCAGAAGAAATCTCTGTTAATACATATAGCAATGAAATACAAATAATCATATTCAAATGCATGTCTGGGTTTCCTATCCTAATTCCCAAGAGATACTGCACTATCAAAAGTGAAGAGAGGTTGTCACCTCCAGTAACATGCTGAACTGTACCTCTGTTTTAAATAGAAAATTCAGGGAAGATAATTGCACCTGAGTTGGCTGTAAGCACTCCTTTTTCTATTTTCTCTTTAACTTTACTACCTATTCCATCTCTGTTAAGAGCATGGGATACTCATAAACAGAAGGACCAGCCAAAATATGCAGATGGCAATTCACACTTCTAATGTTTGAAGTGTGCTATATAGGCAGTAATAGTTGTCTGACTCCCTTCTTGCGAAAAGCTCCTGCATTCTGTTAATACTGGATTCTGTTAATACTTGTTCCCTGTGCCCAGCTAGACTTGGTAGCCTTCCCCCATGAGACCTGCTTTGCTGACTCCCTCTCAGCGCTCAGCCCAAGCTGTCCTGCCAGCCCATGCTCTCCTGGTTTGACAGCCTTTTTGTTAATCATCCCAAATCTGAGAGTGGGTGTATTGAGCCCTTATGATGGGTGCTGGCTGTTTGAATTGTCAGACACAAGCAGAGGCCTATGGAAACTGTGGTTCAGACCACACCAGCCTCAAAGGTGTTGGTTGGAGTTAGGCAATGACCTTTGCAAAGCTGCAGAATGGTCCATGGGATTGTGTGTGGTGTGGTTATACAGGGACTAGAATAGCTTTCCCTGGCCTGATGAGCCTGGTGGTGCTAAAGGTGCCTGAGCATTGCAAAGTATTCCCTACAGGTCTAGCTTGTTAAACAGGGCATCTTTTTGCTATTTGTACAGGCAAGTTAGTATAGCAAAGATTATAATGGAAGTGAAAAGTGCTGGATTACAAATAAGTTACAGGAAATGCAGAATGCAGTTGTGATTTATCATTCAAAATCTCAAGCCATAAATCAGCTCAGTGACCCTTAAATGAATGCAGTAGCAAAGAGGCGTGACTTATAAATCAGGTTTGGACTTCATACATCAACTAGGCAGGATGTAAATCCATTGTTTGACAAGGTATGTCAACAATTCAAGACATAAATAGTATGGTAAGTATATTCTGACAAAGGTCATCTTGGTTGTAGCCAGTGCTCAGTAAGAAGGGGAGGAAAGAGCAGATGGTGTTTCTGCATCTGCTATACAGAAGAGGCTGAAGGAAGCGCTAGTTTTGCCACCAGGAAGAGAAGAGAAGGCAGCACAGCCACCTCTGTGGGGAGTGCCAGCCTTGCACAGCAGAGATCAACACACAGATCTCTTTGCTGGCCCTGATCCTGCTTGGCTGGGAGATACAACCTGTGCATGTGCAGTGCTGAGCTGAGCTAATTCACTTCTGCACTTGAATGTGGCTGAGGATTTCAGGTTTGAATTTTTGCGGAGAGCTCTGCTGTTCCACATAGGTGTGCTGGCTCCCTCCCAGCCAGATGGGTATCTCTGACAGTGCTCTGTGCTGTGCTGTGTACACATGCCCTCTGCCAGCTACATATCCATTACAAGTTCTTGTGGAAATGCCAGGACAACTTAACACTCTGGGTAAATAAATCATGACCAAATGACAGAGCCCAGCCTGACTGAGCTGGGAAGCAGGGCTGGATCTGGGAGACTGGGCAGGATGTGGTGCCTCTGGAGTGCAGGGCTAATCTCCTGCTGTAACTGAGTGCTGAGACTTTTCCTGTTATCTTAGATTTATTAGGCATAAGGCTGTTTACTGCAGTAACCAAAGAAACAATTATTCACCACCATACTTAGCTGCTCTTGAGTGACTTGCTGCATTATGAAATCACTTAAAATGTGCCTCATTCAAGTGTTTTTCGAGCAATTCCAGTCGTGGTGACTTAACCACTTCCCTGGGCAGTCTGCTTCAGTGTTTGACAAGTCTTTCAGCAAAGAAATTTTCCTAACATGCAATCTAAACCTCTCCTGATGTAATTTGAGTTAATTTTGTCTTGTCCTGTTGCTTACCTTGGAGAAGAAACTGATGTGGCTAATTGATAAGATTTTCCCTGATCTCACCAAAGTAAGGAAACTGTCAGGGCCATGAGGGCACAGCCAGCCCTGACTGCCCCTGCTCAGCCCCCTGCAGCTCTCCCAGCCTGCTCAGGGCCCAGGACAGACTCCAGCTTCCCACAGCCCAGCCTGGCCCTTTTTTTTCTGAATTACAGAAAAAAAACCATTGGTACCAATGCCTGTGAATGCCCCTATTAAAACAATAAAATGAGTTACAAACAGCACAGATTTGTCAGAAGGAATTTGTGGCAATTTGTTAAATTTCTTCATCAAGATGACAAATCCCTTGCACAGATGAGCAGCAGTTGGTGGCGTTGGTTGCTGCCTCATGTCATACACTGACAGCTGAGATAGGGAAGTGCATTCTGGACAAACTGCAGTTTGGAAATTCTTTGGAAAAGTATGCTCAAAGATTTTTTACAACTGATATCACTGTCAGAACAGATAGGGTCCACTTTGTGTCTACAAGTGCTCAGTATTTTTACTAGTGACTTGGAGTATGGGATAAAGAATATGTCTGTAGGCATGGAAGAAGGCATGAGGAGGAGAAGAGTATGAAGGCAGGCACAGTTTGAAATCATAAGAGCAATGAAAAACTGAAGAAAGAAACTGGAAATGATCATAGGTCTGGAAAAAGTCCTCAGTGAAGTAAATTTGAACAAGGAGGGGTAGCCTGAAGTAAAGAATGCAGCATTAAACTTGGCCAGCAGCTGTTAAATAAGATAAAAGTGGCAACAGGAAAGATAAATAGCAGATGCATGGAGCACTGCAGAAGAATCAGCATTCCAATTGTCCATTAGTGGACACAGCTGAGACACCAGAAGAAGCTTCTATGCTCTAAGGATGGTGAAACTGTGGAAGAGATTCTCCCAGTGTGCTGTTAAATCTCCCTCTTGGAAGGGATTTAACTTCAAACTATGCAAGCTTCTATGAGGGTGACACAGGGATCCCTAATTTTGGTTTGGGAGTGGGGAACATGCCAGAAGGCAATTTAAAAAACTTGCCAGTTCTGAGTTTTATGAACTTGCCAAGCAATCTGGATTACTGTGCAACTGGCTGGTCCTCAGTATCACCTATCACACTGCCAAGCTGTCACCACAGTTTTGTCATTGTTGATTTTCTTTTTTTAAGCATATGACTATTTCAATTAGTATCAGACTTAGCAGTGATTCTTCTTTCACTTTACTGGGAAAACAGTATATGTTTTATTATTTTCCCATTAACGACTGCTGAGGTCTAATGATAATTAGTCATTGTACAAAGTAGTCATTGCTGCTGTGCATTTCAGCTCTGTGAGAAAGACATGAAGAACGTGCTAGTGTGGTTGAAGTATGGATCAATGCTAGCATAGGTAGCAAAAAAGGAGTGTGTGTGTTCCATGATGAAGTAAAGCCTTTTGTTGCAGAACAACTAAAAATCTGGACTGCTGTCTCATGAAAAAGGAACCGTTGTATCCATATTACACATATAAAGTACATTAGCCTAGAGCAGTTAGAACTTCTGTATGTATATTTTTAGATTTCTCAATATATTAGGCAATGCCATGGATTAAGCCTTAAAATGCTGTTCTGAAGTGTGTGATCAAATACTCTTGTTCCTAGCTTTGCAAACATGAAAGCTTAGGGCAATATAAGACTAGCACAGACCTTGAAATCACAGGTTCCTGAGAGAGCTTTGCTCATATTATCTGTGTCCTGCTCCTCTCCTTATAGTAATTATATAGTTAGAAGAGTAAAATAAAACCAAGAATAAGGGAATACACACACACAATTACACTAGTCTGACTCTGTGGGACGATGAATTAGCTCACAAAAAAAATAGCTCATACTAGAAAACCCCCAAACTAGAATTTTGCTCTGTTAAAATAAATATTCTTTTATTTTCTAATGCTTGTGCAGTTTCTTTATGGATGATCAGTACTAAAAAGCCAGTTGCAATTTAAGGTGTGTCTAGGAGACTCTTGTACATGGCGATATCTTCAGAAGATGGTCATAGAGCTCTAAATCACCAGCTGCAACAAGGTGCAGGTTGGTCACTGCAGCTATTTTCTTCCCATGGGCAGGAAGCTTTCTTTAGTCCCTTCAGTGGGGAATTGCTGCCCTGGAGGAGGTGGCAGCTCTGGGATCATGGGCACTGCTCACTGTGAGCATGGGTACTGCTCACAGGGGCTCACAGCTGCTTCTGCTCTCCTACTTTGTCTATACACAGATGCTTAAAACAAACACCTCACAGTTTTAAGTACTATATTGAACTGTGTCATTTGTTTTCTGTTTCTTGACAGGAAGGTATGGACAACAACACCAGTAAGAAAGGAGATGGACTGACCATTGCAGAGCTGTGTTTGTAACTGCAGAGATAAGATTGGTTATGATTCCATATTTATAATACCTACCGTGAATCTTGTTGTTTGGGAGGTTTTCTTCTTGTATTCAGGACATTTCATTTGGAACTTAATCCACTTTCTGAGCATGACATATCTTAGCTATAGGTCAGGACTTAGCTTTTCTAATGCTGTCATGTTAGTCAAGTGACTATTGTTGTTTAGTATCACCCAACACTTTGAGTTGCCAATGTCCCAAATATGATAACCTGCTTCCTTTTTCCTGCAACATGTCACCCATTAGCATTCCAGCTGCATTACACACTGCCTTTAGGGATACAAAGTTAGGGCACCAGGCTGTTGTAACATTAAGCAAGGGGACAGTCTCATGTCCCTGAACACTCAGGACTCAGCAAGAGGAGTCAATAGAGATGCACACTGATTTGAAAAAAAGCTTTCAGCTGGCTAAATTTATAAAAAATATAGTCTCTTTTATTATCTAACTTGTCTCTTTAATTAATTTGTGATTAAAAAACCCTAAATACCTAATAGAAATTGTAATTACTGAAATATTATTTACTCACTGCTTATATTTTACCTCTGTATTTATGGCAAGTCTTCAGTCAGCTCCTGGTTACTTAATGCACTAGACTTGTAACTTTGATTCTAAGGCTCACCTCATATCACCAAAGCAATCAGGATTTAGGTCATATAAAGCAGTTCACTGGAAATAGAATAATTAGTTATTCAGTGTGGATTTATATTTGTAAAGTAGTTGTTTTAAAACAACAATAAAAGATAAGAGAAACCAGAAAGGAAACTATCTTTAAAAATAAAATTCCATCCATTTGCTGAAGTGAGACTCATAGTTTTCCTTGTACCTTTTCCAGTCCAATTTTAAAAATCCCAAGGGATATTAAGTAACAAATTAGACATGAGCTTCCAATAGGTTGTGCCTGTGGAAGAAAGGTCAATGTGGTTTTGGGTTGCATTCACCAGGCACCCTGTATTGGAGCAGGAAACTAATAATCTTTCTTTATGTGGTTTTAGGATGCAAAACATGCTCTTGCATTGCTGTGTTCAGTTATGGGCATCTTATTCCCAGAAAGATATTGACAGATCATAAAAGCACAAGGGCTCAGGTCATTTTCATTTGTCACACAGTGTGACATTCCACCCTTCTCCTTCTCCCAAGAGGAAAAAAAAGGAATAACAAAATTTCACTCCAGAAATATTCTGATTTATTTATTAGTAAGTTATGGTAATAAATGCATTGTTCTGATGTTATATTATGCAAGTTTAAGTTACCTGCCAGTCTTGTGAGAGCAATTCTGAATCCTTGCCGTGTATAAAAAATTCAGAGTACTATGCTTGAAGGTCCAAATGAGAAGTCTAAGATGATCTTGCTATATATTTCCTGCACCAGAATGTTAAAACAATTTAGGTGTCCATACATAGATTCAAAAGTTGCTGGAATCTAGAAACCTTTCCAGGATTCCAGGAAGTCTTAGCATGCCCTTTAAACTATGAAGACTTTTTTCCCATTCTTATCACAGGAACTACCATAATTTTAAACATTTACCAACCTGTAAGCACTCTTAAGCTAATCACACTTGTCTCCTTTGTAGAGTATTATTAAATTTTCTGAATTAGTAATGTATTACAATCTTTTGTGATTTTATGGACATTTTAATTTTGTTTCATAACTCAATACCCAAAGAAAGCATTTCTCATTTTTTAAATTATGGAGCAGATAGTTCAGTAGGAGTTTTCTCATTAATTTTCTTTGAAAAGCTTATGCAATTCTTTGGTGTTTCTTTAGCTTCTCACTGAAGGAGGAACAGATTTCTAAAAGCAGAACAATTTTTTGGGTTTTGAATTTGAAAATACTTTTTTTGAATCTCTGATGCATGCGGACTTCAGATATGCTTCAATTATGTCATAAGAAGAATGAATACATTAAATATTTATTCATGTCTCAAGGGAGACTGTCACCTGGAAAAGGACACAATCCTGGCCAGAGTGGGGAGTCCTTTGGCACTGTGATCTCAGTCACACCACAGGCAGCTGGAGCCTGGGGGCAGCAGCTCAGGCAGCCCTTTACCCTTGTGAATAAATCTAATGCTTTATAAATAAACATGGCTCAAGTTGCTTGTGAACTTTATTTGAAGATTGAGTTGTATAACATCCTGTGTTGCACATATAATATACAATACCTGAGGTAAGGCATGATCTGTTGGTAGGTTATGATTCCATCCTTACACAGTAATATGCACAGAGCTGTATGCACACGTGCACACAGACACATCAGCACATACACATTAATGCACAAATACTTCAGCAGACTTCAGGAAGGGACAGGGGTCACTCCTGCAAAGGCAGGACAGGATGGATCAGAGTGGGGATATGCTCATCTCTCTGTGTCTCTTTTCCCCCTTGCCCCAAAGCCCACCAAAGTTCATGCCACAACATGAGAAGTTCAATCTACACAGGCACACAGTGTATAAGATGGATAGGAATAGGTTTTGTGTACAACAGGAAAAGCTACTGAGGGAATGAAAACCTGTGAGTCCTATTGTGTGGCTCAGTTTTGATAGTTGCTCAAATATCTGGATTTCTGAGTGACTGCAGTTATGGTGCCTGGTGCTGGATCTCTCTGAGGAGATCACTGCAGTAATTCCTGTTTGATGAAAATACAAAGTTATTAAAGTAGGGTCCTGAAATACAGATGTACAAGGCGTGGAAACATTGTGAAAAGGCAGAAAGTGCACTTTGAGTCCTCTATTCTGGAATTAAATTCTTCCTTATGTCTCAAAACCAACCATTTCATTTACAAAATCTGTAGTTTGGTAATTATAATATTGTCAGGACTTTGGAAAACTGCTCAAAGCCTAACTTGGCATTTGCATGTTGTTTTTCAGTCACATTTACTACCCCAGGGAGACTCATTTTACATTATATGATTTTGTTTACTGTGAGGGTGGTAGGCCACTGGAACAGGCTGTCCAGAGGATCTGTGGATGACCCAGCCCTGGAAGCATTCAAGGCCAGGGTGCATGAGACTTGGAGCAAACTGGTCCAGTAAAATGTGTCCAAGCTCATGGCAAAAGGGTTGGAACTAGATGATCTTTGAGGCTCCTCCCAACTCAAGTCAAGATCTATCCTAAGTTCACTCTTTCTGGGAAACAGAGCAACACCATATTTGCGCTTTCTTCTTAAAAACTCATAGATTTCAGTTTCTGCAATCTGGCCATTTTATTAAAGTCTGAATGGACATATTAATAAAATAAAATCAGAAACATCCACTGGCCTTTAATTTTTGTTCTGTGTAGACACTTGTTCTGGTTTCAAGGACATTGTGCTTGGTTTCAAGGGTAGTCAAAGGTTATTCAAAATCTTTAAACTTCTTGCCTACAGTAATCAGCCTGGAGGACAAGGAAGTAAAATAGGAGAAGAGAAAAAAATAGGAAGTTGTCTCCCCCATAGGTTGTTCCTTTGAGGAGTAAAAACCAAAGGTGTGATTATTAATTTTTCTGAGTCGAAGACTACCAAAGCACAGACTCCTGCAATACTGAATACATACCCCAGATTGGTGTCCCAAACAGTTACACTGTCATATAATAAGCCTATCCTACAAAATACACCACTGAGAACACTTACTGCAAATAAGATATAACCAGTATAATACAGACAAAATGCTGTGAGTATGAGAGCAAATAAGTCCAAATTATAAGTAGCAGCTGTTAAAACAATAGAGTGAATGTTTATAACAATTTTCTTTTCACACACTCTGGTTGGATCTGTCCTTATCTGAACCCTTTAGGCCCCACATTGGATGCCAAAAAGAACTTTCATGGTTTTAAACCCAAATGGAGACAAAATACCACTCAACCACTGGCTCAACCCTCCCTTTCTTCCCCCTTCCACTCCCTCCAACCCTGATCGCCTGGGGAGGAAAAATTAGGTAAAACTTGTATGTTGAGATAAGAACAGTTTAATAATTGAAAATAAAGAACTTTGGATCAATTCAGGTCATCTGTCCCAGCTATGTTCCCTCACAGTTAGGGTTTTTTTGTTTTTTATGTACCACCTCAGTGGCATGAGACAAGGAAAAAATGTCCTTGACTTAGGACAAACATGACTTAGCAAAAAAGCAAAACATCAGTGTGTTATCGACACCATTCTCATTCCAAATTCCCAAAATAGCACTGTAACAGCTACTGAAAAGAAATTAAACCTACCCTAGCTGAAAACAGGAAAGTCCAAAATGCCATGAAACCGGGGAATTCCCACTGTGATTGCTATATGTATATCCCATGGTACTGGTACCTCAGGCACGGCAGTGCCAGCAGCCCCCTATGGTTCCAGTCACTTGGTGCCAGGCAAGGATGCTGTTGAATCTTCCTTGAACCATGTGCTGCTTGGCCGTGCACAAATCTCAGTGCCCTTCTCCTTCTTCAGCCTTTTCTACCCCCACTCCTCAGCACTGTGAAAAATCAGACTCTGTCCTGCAGTCAGAGCGTCTTGGGAGCAGAAATTCTGCAGCTCTCTGTTTATTGCAAAGGCAGCTCTAGTGAACGAGTGGATGATATGCATCGCTTCTGAAATGTCACCTCGTTAGGCAAACTTTGGCTCCTGTTTCCTTGTCTCTCCCTTGGAAGCATGTGGAAGGATGCACTGCTTCTGGCCAACAAATGGTGGAGCTCTTGCTTTGAGAAATGGGGATGATAATGTCACTGCTCCCAAACTGATGCAGAAAGGTAGCTGGCAAGACACGAATATGTGTTAAACTGCAGGACTGCTGAAGGACCAGTTCTGTCTGTAAGACGGATGCCAGTGGAGAATAGAAATGCATTACAGCTAAAAAGACTAATTTTTTTTTTTTAATGAACTGCTGCCTTGGAGATGGTGGCTAAAGGATGCTCCTGATTCAACAATCTTCATTTTCTGAAAGTGGCATAAACTAAGAATTAAACATAGCTATTTAGGGGTTTTGTTGTTATTGTTGGTTTGTTTGTTTATTTGTTTGTTTGATTTTTAGAATTCTGTTTTTGTGTAGGAATTAAAGTTTTGATTTTTTAAAGACAAATAGTCCATTTTCCATTTTATTATTAATTCCTAGAAGGTAAAGAAAAAATAGGCTGTGGTTTTTCTAACGTACTTTTTGTAATATTTTCAAAACAACAATTCAGATCACTCACTAGAACTTTACAAAACTATGTCAGGGGAAAAAAAAACGTAGAAATAATAAATTTTTATAGGAATCTTCCCATCATTCAAACCAGACTTTTTAGATTTCCTGGGATTTTTTTTTGTACAAATATTTATCTGGATATTTTTCATAGATATGTTCCTAAGAAGGATAACGTGTGGGGTTTTTTTTTTTTTTATTTCAAATGACACACAATCACTGTACTAAAAGAGTTAAAAAATTATTTGTCCCACACAGACAGTGTTTTGGAACATAGGCAATAATGTTTTATGTGACTGCTAAAGATATTTTTAAAAATCTTTAAACGCAATGTTGCTAATACATACATTTTTGGGAAATACATGTGTGTGCTCAGCTTTACATATATATCCAGTTACATCTTCTTGGTGTAGGAATATATCCCAGATCAGTCTTTTTCCCCCGTCATTGCAATACATACATAAAAGCACGAGCCTGTGTTACACTGTCAGTGTCACAGCCCAAGTACTGGCTTGTTCCACCCCAGCTACTGACCATCTTATAGAATTGGGGCCAAAATATCCTTCATATGCCTCTAAGTGATGCTTGGGATATAAACCCACCATGTAATAGTTAGTAAGACACTAATTACGTGGCAGATTAAATAGAATATCTTGGCCTTTGTGTTGCATAAAGTCCTTGATAATTGACTGCAAATTGTTCCACAGAGCAGACATCCAAAACAAAATAGAAACCACTCACACCCTCAAATCCAGCCTTCTAACTTGCAAGAAAAGTCCAAACAATATAAAATATTTCAGCACAATTTGGTTTGAAGCAGCTATGTGGAAGCTGGACAGCCAGGAAAGCTTTCCCCCTCCATCTATTCCTTTGCCATCCTGTTTTTCTTCAGGACAGAATGACTGCTTGTTGTCAAATAATGCCTTCCTCATTATTTCTCATCAAGAGCAATGGAAGGGGTGTTAGCCTTGTGTCTTCTCAGAGCCTAAAGGATCTACCAATGCAGCCTGCTGAAAAGCCATTATATTTGAAGGAGCATTTAATTTGTGCTTTAGTCTTACTGCAGGCCATAAACACAGGTGTGGGGATTTTTTAAGGGCTCATTTTTAAAGGGGCTTCAGGGTTCACAGCACTGCAGTCTTTGCCAGTCAGATAACAGTTTGCACACAGTGTATACCCTTGGAAGTGACTACCTTGGTGATTTAACCTGAGTGCTGTTCTGAAGCTGACTGGAATAGATTTACTTGTTTGGGCCTGTAATTGACTTGCCACAGAACAGTTTTTATCAATCAATGCGCTTTAAGTGTTCCTTTTGCAACTGTTTCCCAAAGCAAAGGGGAAAAAGCATTCTATAACTGGAGTGACAGGATTTTAAAAAAAATGATCAGACTGCCAGCAAGCTGGGTGGACAAATGTAGAACTTGAAAATTACTGCTGAATCCTTTCTAAAAAAACCTGCGTAGATTCAGAATGATGCTGTCACTCTTAAAGTGAACTTGTGACAAAGATTTTAAATCATATCTCATGCACAAAAGCAGCTTGGAAAGCATTTAAACTTCCCTTTTGCTAAACCTCCCCATATTTGCGAACCTAATGCTACAGCAGAATTCCCAAGTAGCAATTGCAGGCTGGTCTTAGGAGCAGCAGACACTGCTGGAGGAGGACTTGCTTTCAAGGGCTCTCCAGATTTCAGATGCTCCAAAATTTCTAATTTTTCAAAATCTTCTACTGAAGCAGACTGCACTATGGTTTGAATAACTTCTTTTCATAAGATACTGTACTGTAGTGATAAAATGCCTCAATTAAATTTCTCATCTTTTATAAAAAATGACCAAAATGTAATTCAGTATTATAACTGGAAGGTGCTTAGTTGGAAGTGGATTTGGGATGTTCATTAGAGTCAGTGGCTTGGAAGGAGGCCTTTAGATCCATTCCATCAGTTTCCATCTCTGCTAATGTCAGAGAAAACCAGTCTAAATAGCTGTCTAGAAAGATTTTCCTCCTGTGTTGCTGTGCTTTAAATTAGGTGATTATGAAGTTTTCAACGCAGCTAAGTGCAATTTATATTAAACTGAAGTATATCTTATTATTTCTGAGGCTGTGCTTGAGCTTTTGGGTTCAGGTTGATGAATTATTTTAACAGTATTCTTCATATTAACTCACTGCCTACAATGGATGCAAATGATTGAGAGATGGGACACAGCTGGTTAACTTGCCTACTGCAAGTTAACTGGTACTGCAGTGTTACAAAGCAGAACAAGTAGATGTGAAAACTGTTCAACTTTTGATAGCCCAGTATTTCTGCAAATATCTTCATGTGTTTCTCACGTAGGAGTTCTCAGCCAGATCCATCTGCTGACAGCTGGTGGCCAGCACCAAAACATTTATAGGCTTAATTAGGGTTCACAGAAGCTTGAGACCAAGGGCTACCTTGAATTGTTCAGTTCTCCTTAACAGCAGGCACTATTCCCATTTAAATTTCTATTAAGCTTTAATTTCTATGGTTATTTTAGATTTCAGGGTAATTTTCCCTTCCTGCAATGTTGATTTTTGCAGACTCCATCCATGTCTGTTCTGCCACAATAGATGCCTGCTGCTGCTAGGCTAACTAGTTTGAAGCTGGCTTAGGTTTCTTTCTACCACAGGGCACTCCCTGGCTGTCACATTCATACTGACTGCAATATATATGTACTGATAGCTATAGACAAGCTGGCACCATGCTATTCTTATGAGTACCAGCTATACCCACTGCTAGTTAAACCAGACAAAATTTCTCTTCCATTTGCCTACAGAAAGATTCATTTGTGCTCTCCTTTCACATTTCCCCTGGGAGCGTGCTGTTGGATCTCTTTATCTTCCTTTAAAATTTCTCTTTATTTGCTTTTACAGACACTTAACTTTTTTCCCCCTGTAACACTTAGGAGGAGAAAGGTAAAGCTTATGCAAAAGCTCATTCAAGGATGTTGATTTTGAAATCATCTACTTCTTGAGGGGATACCCTAGGCAAATTCCAGGAAAGTTAACCTGTCAAAACTCATTAGCTCTGCTTTTTCAACCCCTGATACATCTTCCTCTAGTCTCTTCAACATTTATTAACATAATTCTCTTCATATTTTTTTTTCCTAAATAAAATATGTAGGGCTTGATCTTACACTGAAGCAAAGTGGGTAGTATGCTCCAGCTGAAGGTGCCGCCCCATACACTACCAAAGAAGAGATTAGTTGGCAAAGATTTCTACATGCAATATCAACACTGAGGAGACATAAGCTAACTTTGTAAATATGTCTGGTCTGTTTGCTCTTTATGGTGGGGGAAAAAAAGTTACCATAAATTAAGACCCTCAAAACCAGAGAATATCAAAATGTTCAGCACGGGCTGTATAAACTTTGATACTTCATTGCTGAAGATATTGTTATTTTATGACTATTTTTCAGAAACAGAACTTTGTAAATAATATTTCCTGTTTTTACACTTTCAGCTACTCTGCATCTTTGTAACCAAATTTTTAATTGTTTCTCATAAGGCCTCTTGCAAGTAAATATTCACAGATAGTGAAAATAAAAGACAAGGAATTTGTCTATGCAAGTAAAGAATATTGAATATTTTCATTCCCAAGATGAACAAAAAAATTTTGACTGATGCTCATGGCTCTCCCTGTAAAGTGAACCTCAGAAATCCTTTACTCTTCACTAAGGTCCATTGAGCAAAGAGTGAACTTTACAGAATTAATCTTTATTTAGCCGATCTGTTGTAAAGGCAAAAACATACCTTTTATACATATTGAAGTTCTGGTTAATTATTTTTTACATGCATTAGCACTAGTTAAATTAATCCACATTAAGTGACAGTGATGCTAACGCTGTCCTGATTTAGTGGCAGTTATTATCATTCAGTATGTCAAGGTAGTGTTCCTAGGAGAAATCCTAGGACAACATATGCTTGCAACAGCAATGGGCAGTTAAATACATTGTACTACAATTATATTTTATATATGTGTGGAGAACTTTCCATCAAAACACTGCATTATGATTGAATACTGAATCATGTTTCTGCCAACAAGTGATGCATCAAATCAGTATGATTACGGTCAGGATTGAATCAGGAAATGAACTGTCAGAATCAATTGATGGTTATCCTGCTTTTGGAAATTTGTAGTTCTCAGAAATGGACTTGAAAGTGTGGGCCAATAAATGTGAATGAGCTTCAGAAGATAAAAAAATCACAGATCTGAAACTAAACACAATCTCAGAAATATTGTATGAGTTACTTTAATATAAGATGGTTTTAAAAGTATTTTTAGATTAATAAATCCATCATGTAAATCACCAGCATAGAAATAGGAAAAAAAAACACAGGAGAAAATTAATAGCTCTTGCTTCTCAAATCATCACAAACATAGATGGGTTCCATGCTTCTTCCCAATGCAAGGTCTAATGATCTCAAATCCTGTTAAGGTCTATTTACTCAAGTACTTGCCAGATGTCTATGTAACAACCTAATTCTAATTATAATAAGAATTAGAATATTGCCAGGAAATGTTAGAAAGCCTTGATGATTCAAGGTATTATAGATTTTTTAAACAAGGAGGGAAATTAAATTTAAACACCAACTGTAAGAGGACCTCCTCTCTACTCCTTTGTCACAGCAGAGCAGAAATACAAGGATGAGAAAGAACTTCCAGTGTGTCCTTGCAGCAGCAATCTCTGCTTCCAGTCTTTGTTTCAGTCAACGTGGTAGCTTTCTGAAGTGCAGCAACTTTCAAGCAGGCCCTTCCAGATCCTAAAAAGGGCTGCCTCTGGGACATGCCTAGCTGGCATCTTGCTTCCTTCACCAGCCTTTCAGCCCCTGCTGTGCTGGCTCCTACCCCTCTTGTCTCTGCCACATCCCACTGCACTAGAGCTTCTCCCCCTGAAAAATGCTCTAGTGCAAGGGCAAGTGGGACTCTACTCGTATAAATAAACAAAATTTAAAAACTGAGAACAAGAAAGTAAAGCAGATACTGTCCTTCAAGATGGGTTACTCCTTTTTTTTGTGAGTACAACTGGTAGGGGAGATACTGCTGCATCCCCTTCTATCCAGAAGCTCAGGGGAGCCCTCACTTGCCCTTCTCCCTCTTCCACGAATTTAGTTCTCATGCTCATCCTATCAGCCCTGTATTGTTAACTGTTAAAGTGACTTGCCTTCAGCAGAGGGATTTGGTTGAGTCCCCATGGTTGGAAGTTTTCAAGATGTGGTTGGTCAGGGTGCTGGATTATCTCCTCTATGCTCCCTTTCCGCTGAAAGGTTGGACTAGATGAGCTTTGAAGGTCCCTTCCAACCAGGGCTGTTCCATAATTCTATGATGTTTTCAGGACTTAACTGAGCCAGGAAGGGTATGACTCTGAAAAGGAATGATGTGGCATTCATGTATAAAAGTAAGTACTGGGTTCTAATTTGTGCCACAATTACTGAATCATCTGTCTAATCTGTATCTACCTTGAATAGAGGCATGTATAAACTCTGGAGCAAGGAACGGAAGCTCTCTCTCCTCTTCACAGAATGACAGAATCACAAGGTTGGAAGAGATCTTGAAGATCATCCAGTCCAACCCATGCCCTAACACCACAAATAAACCATGGCACAGAGTGCCACATACAATCTTTTTTTAAATACATCCAGGGATGGTGACTCCACCACCTCCCTGTGCAGACCATTCCACTACTTTATCACCCTTTCTATAAAAAACTTTCTCCTAATATCCAACTTATATTTCCCCTGGTGCAGCTTAAGACTCGTTCTGTGAGTTGCTGCCTGGAGAAAGAGACCAATCCCTCCCCCCCTGACTACAGCCACCTTTCAGGGAGTTGTAGAGAGTGATGAAATCACCCCTGAGTCTCCTTTTCTCCAGGCTAAACAACCCCAGCTCCCTCAGCCGTTCCTCACAGGGCTTGTGTTCCAAGCCCCTCTCCAGCCTTGTTGCCTCCTCTGGACACACTCAAGCATCTCAATATCCTTCCCCAGATGTGACCCCACAACTAGTGGGCTACATCACTGACTCCATCAGTCCATTTTCCTTCTCTCTATTTTGTCTCAAGCAGGTGTGTTCCCCCTGTCACATAGCACAGAGACCTGTGGGTGCGGTGCTCGTCTCAGAGCCATAAGCTGTGGAGCTGAAAGGTTTTAGGGAGCAGAAGGAGCATATTTCATCACTAATCATTCAACTGTCCTGCGAGAAAGAGGCTGCTGCTGCATGGCTTGGCAGAAACCTTTGTTTCTTCACCTTGGCTGCTGGAAGATGTTCAAGAGAAAGCCAGAAGAAAGGAAGCCCCAGGCAAAGAGCTTGATGGGACAGCTGAATGTCTTAAGTAGTGATGGTGAAGGAAGGGCATGTTTTCAGAACCTGGCCCCAGCAGGGTTAACACTTTTGGCAATCCAAGGTTTGCTGTACAGCCACAAGCTTGATGAGGAGACAGCTCCAGGGACTAGAAGAAGGATGAAGCCTGCTGTGGTCCTGCAAACATGGAAGCTGCCCTCTATCACTGACCACCTGGATGGTATTTGGATGTAATGATCCTATGTTGATCTGAGTACCTTCAAAAAACAGTGATTTGTGATTCACCAAAGCACCAAGCATGGTCCCAAGGGGAAAAAAATCACTACTTTTTGCACCAGACTAGGATTGAAATGTTCTCCTGGTCTAACTATAATTCTTCTGCATGCCGGCAGTGTGCCAGACCTTCACCCATGTGTCTGTAGAGCACAGTCATCCACTCCCATTGGTGCTGGGACACTGTGTTTCCCAGAATATAAAGCTGAATGGCAGGAAGGAATCTCATGCCCTAGCAGTTAGGACATCTGGCTGGAAGCAGGAATTCCTGTAATTTGTTAGCTTTTCCTCTGATAGTGTATACGTTTTATGTTTGACACCTGTTGGATAAAAAATAAATGATTGCAGAGTGTTGGAAGAGAGAGATCTATACCAAGCAACATGACATTGCTGAAAATATGTGAGTGAAAGAGGAAGATAGCAGAGGTAGTAAGTGTTCAACAGCTAATTTGAACTTTTCAGTACTACCATCTTGAATCTGACACTTTTGGCTGTGTTAAACAGTGTTGCACAATTTACCTCCTATAGACCTTAGAATATCAGAAAAATATGCAAACTTAATGTGTGGATCTCAAAGTCTATCTATTGGTACCAATATAACAACTGCCAGGAGAGGCATTCAGGACTAATGTGCTTGAAGATTATTGCCTCTCCCACTGCTTACAGAGCCAGGTTACTTATAAAACATGGGAAAATCCAATGCAAAAACTAACTATTGGTGGAAATATTTACTGTTCGAGTTTCCCAGATTTGAGTCATGACTGGGATGTTTGTGTAGGGGGAAACAGCTGTAAACAGACATTTCAAATAACAAAATGAACACTGCAATAGGATTCACTGATCATCACAGGAGATAGATCCTAGTCTTAAGTGTATTAGGAGGGTAAGGCCTTTTTGCATATTTTCCTGTGTCCTCATAGTATAACATGTTTGCATGAGCCAAGCTAGTCAGACTTATCTATTTTTTTTTTAAATTTTTCAAAGAGCTCTACTGACAGCAAGCAGTCTTGCTGACTCCAGTTGAACTCCTGACAATGTTCCAAGGTAATCATGTGCCCAATGCATTGCTGGATGTAAATGTTGATGAATAAATCATTCAACACAACTACCATAACATGACAAGCCTGAAGGAAAAGCAAGACATAAAGAGGAGAAACTTTAGAAGAGAAATGCATATTTCTTTCAATGTCAAATTGTTCAGAAGTAATTGAAAGGTGCAAGTGTTCTATTTACATTGAGAAGTGTCCACCTCAATAAAGGATGCAGATACAGTTGTCTCGATCATTCAAAATTGACAATATTGAACTCTCTACCAAAACCCCTCAAATACATGATTACTTGGTATTATAAAAGGTGTGTCTATACAAATATATATATGTATATATTTAAGAGTTGGGATTTTGTTGTTGTGGTGTTTGACCACTTAGTGTGGCAAGCCAACCACCCTCCTCTAATCCACAACATGAAGAATAAGCTCTATTTTCATTAACAAGTGAGTGGGGACTTATTGCTTTAAAGCATGACCAAATTACCACATTAGCCAAATATCCATAAACATATCCATAAATATTCATGTCTGCACTTAGCTTTAAGCAGATGAAAGAAAACTGGAATTAACTCAGCTCAGAGTGAAAATCAAGTAGGGGATTAAATCATGTTGCCTGCCTGGGCTGAATAGCAGATTCTGTATCACCAGAAATATGAGTGATGTGCACAAGTAACTAAGCTGTGGGACTCCCAAATTACTTGATGTTGCTGTTGATCTTGGTACCACCAAGATTTATAAGTGAGATATCCTCTGCTCATTTCATGTGCTAGCCTGGTTCATATAAATCAAGAAATCTGGACTTGGACATATCCCTGTGAAGAGAGGCTTGAACCTGGCTTCCATGGATCATGGAAGATAATATAACAATAGTTATACTGGGATAGAAAGAGAGGGAGGGAAATGGAGCAGAGACAAGGAGATACTGCAATATTAACTCTGCCACTTCTTTGTTGGGAAAGAAAGGACTGCACCACCCTCAATGCTTGGAAGAAAGCCTCACTGCCTAATTCCAGGAAAAAGGTCTTGGTTATGAACACCAACTGGAGATAAACATCAAGAATCCTGTAAGGAATAAAACTTAACCTACAGCCTTCCTACCAGCATTGCCTCCCTCAGCAGCTCTAGCTTCTTGTGTGGCACGCTGCTTTCTGCAAATCCCATTCCCAGACTCTTTAGTTTTACAGTTTTCTGCAAAGAACCTGCTTCTGCCTACTTCACAGCTGAGAGCTTCACTAGGCAAAATTGCCTGGAAGCTAAATGCTGCAGCACTCAGCATCCAAGGGCCCTTGTGAGTCAAGCCAAAATGTATTGTTTTCAAATAGAAAATCCAAAGATACATTCCTTTGTACACACTGAATTTTGATCTGATTTCTGAAATTGAAAATGCACAACCTGTTCCTTTCAGAAGAAATATCTGCTCATGAAATACTACTTTTTCTGAATAAATGAACTGACACCTCTTCAACACCAAGTTTGTGGGAAGAAGGGTTTTTTTTTTCATTTCTGTGACTCATTGATCTACTTGTTTACAAAGTAGATACTAAATTTCAAATGAAAATATCTAGCAAAAAAATGAACAAGGTATTTACTAATAATCCTAACCCTAAAAGCCTAGCCTGTCCTGTCCTGTCCTGTCCTGTCCTGTCCTGTCCTGTCCTGTCCTCTCCTCTCCTCTCCTCTCCTCTCCTCTCCTCTCCTCTCCTCCACCATTTAAGATTTGATGTGTCTGCTTCCGGTTGGTTTTTGGAAAGAAAATTTTTTGACTCAAACTTTTTCTAACAGCAATTGTTTAACCAAGCCCAGTTCCAAATGCTTAACAGCCCTCATAATGTAGCAACAAAGCCTGTATGTTTAGAAAAAGATTATATATTTACCCACTGAGAATAAACACTGAAATATTTATGGCAAGACATAAAATCATAAGTAGCTATTGCTTGTAAATCAAAATTTAACCCTCTAGCAAAAGTAATTGCTTTCCCACTATATTTCAATTGATAAAAATAATTAATAGAAGTATTAAATATTATGGCAACACAGTATGAATTATGTGTGGATTAGTTTTCCACCAATTCTCAAAATAAAAAATTTGAAAGAATATTATAAAATATGGTTTTTTCTCAATATAAAAATAAACACAATGCTTTTTTCTTCACTAACATTTCAATTCAATAAGGCCAAACATGCCATGAAACCCTATGATGTACTGGATTATTTATGGAACTAAGTTTATTATTCCTGTCTTTGTCACAAGTAGTATTTTTGAATGAGAATTTCCCAGCCATTTTTAGCTATAAGAGAGAAGATCACCTTTTTCTTTCACTGAGGTGAAATTTAGAAACTTCCATCTTATTTCAAATTAACATTAGAACCAAGCCTAGAAGAGGGATCCTCACTGCCTAACACCAAACTTAGTATATCCTTACTTTCTATACAAAAGACATTCAATTATGTTTACCACAGGAAAAAAAGGTTATGTGTTCAAGTTGTCCCCAGCCTTGGGTGCAAAGGTAAATGAGTACTATTAGCTCAACTTTATGGATTTGAAATGTAAAGCTCTTGACAAAATAAAGACCAGATTCTTTGGTTACACTGAATAAACCTTGTTACATGAATAGATACATTCTTTTTAGTGGGATTTAATGGTGAATCATTACTCATTTTGAATAAAGGGGTAATGAGTACAGCAACCATCTGTCACAATTTCACTTCCCACAGCAGGGATTAGGCAGAAAATTGTGCTAGCAATTTTGATATTTTACCTCATGTAATGTTCAACTCTGGGCATACCGCACAATTTTCCAGAAAGTGGCCCAGCAGTCAAAAAGTTGTTGTGCCTTTTCTTACAGAAATTCATGTCATGCATAAAAAAAGAAGGTATCTGTAACTACTTTGTTATTTTATATAAGGCACACAATACTCTGTGCCTTTTCCCTTCCTATCAAATCTTTTTTCATGCAGAATAAGCTGGAAGACTGATCACTATGACCTTCAATGTCTGTGAAATGGGATCAAATCCATTGAATTTACAGACATTCTGAAAACACACAGGATTTTAGAAATGTTGGCATACTTTGATTATAACTCTTGTCTACTTGTATATAGTTACAGTCTCTTGTCTTCACTTTTGAACTAGAAATCATTGCAGATGAAACTAAAAAATAGTAATAGAGAGCAGATCTTGCACCTTTGGTAATGATCCTCAGCCTTCTATTGTGGAGAAGCTGCAGGGACTAAAATAATAAAGTTTTTCCAGTTTCATGACATCAAATGTTGTGAATTAAAAAAAAAAGTAAAATTAATATAATTGTTTCCAAACCAGAAAGACTAGGGAAACTCAATGAATTCTCTTTGTCAATTTCTTGATATTACTTTTCCCTTTCTCTCTTCCCTGCAGGAGATAGTCCTGCCTGCTTTTGAGATCTACATGTATCTAACAGATTGTTCTAATAGACTCTGTTCTCCACCTCCACAGCTCATTCCAAGGCAGAGTAGCCCATAGGGGTTATACCTGGAAAATGCACAGCTCAGTACCCCAATGAACCTTGGGGTGCTGCTCCTGCCCTTCCTTTCATTGAGTGAGAGCACTTCTAGGTGCCAAACAGCAGAAAGGCAGAACTGCCCTGCCTGCTTCCTAAGCAGTCTAGATAGTTGCTTCTACCCAGAAAACAGGCATCTGGAAAATGAAGTTTTTTTCCTCAAACAAGCCTAGTACTTGTTAAAAGTACTTAAAAAAAAAAAAAAGCATTTCTTCCATGGTAGATGCTGACGTCAGAAAGTAGCAAAGTCTCAAGAAAAGTCCCCAGCTTGTTAAAGCAGAAGTGGGTAACATACCTTAGGGGCAGATGTAGATGAACAGAAGTTTCTGAAATTCTCAATTTTAGAGAATTTGGATTGTTCCTTTTTAGAAACAGGATGTCTATGAGATCTGGATTCAGGTTCAAAGCTGAGTGTTGGAATGTCAAACATATTTGTAGACCAGAAAGGCTCTCCTGGAAAGCAGCCACTTGAAAGATGGTTTGTCCCATGTTATCAAATGAGAAACCTCCCATGCTAGTGAGTAATGTAATGAGTTTACAATCGAGAAGCTTGTGCAAAAGCAGTGGCCAGTATGAGAAAGAAAAAGAAAAATATGTAAAATTTCCACCTGATCTTACCAGAGATCAAAGAATTCCAGCAAACAGCAGATACTGTTGTGCTTTTGCACTTGTTAACTGATTGCACAAGAGGAAAGACAAAGGAGAAAAGCTTAGTCTAGGCATCTGCTTCTCTGTGAACTGTGACAAAGACATGAAGAGGCATTTACTTGTTATCATCAGCCCAGGGAGAGCCATTCTGAGAATGGAAATGCTAATCATCAATCTCCCTGTGCATGCAATGTCTCTGTTTAATAGCTGATAGAGCGTCTCCAAAGGGGCTTTTTTTTGCTCTTTGTTTAAAATGACATATAATGGACCTGGACTTATCAGTGTCTCTAAATGCATTTTCTGTGCTTTATCCTTACTAAGGGATTTAGTCCGTTCTAATGAATATGTGCAGAATTGATTTTGAGCTTGGTATAATTTAATCCATCAATTTAACATTAAATTAATATGCGAAGGGGGTCTCTTTGTGGATGAAAAACAGAAGGGGAACATTCTTATTAATTTAAAATGGACTTGAGAAATGGAAAGAGGCTGCTGCTATTAGTATCTGCCACTGGGCTTAACCACTGGTTGGTGAGTTACCTTGTGTGAATGCTGCAGCTGCTAAAGCCATGGCAGCCAAGAGATGCCAAGAGTTCCCTGGCACATGCAGAGCTTGGAGCTCAGGAGGCTGTTACCACCTCTCTGGGAATCAAAGTGCTGAAAGATGTCTCACCAGGAACTTTGGTGGTTGAAGGCTCCTCACCAATGGTTTACTGCAGACCATCACTCCCCAGACAGTTTTTCACATGGAAGAGGAGACCAAACCAAAGCTGTGTCCCAAGTGCTGTTAAATGTTTCTGCCTGTGATCAGATTTCTCAGCTGACTTCCAGTTCTTGAATTTGGCAAATTCTGAATAGGAAGAGATATCTGGAACAGACGTTGTGCAGCATCATCAACCGGCACAGTTGTAAAAAATGCTTTTTATTCACCTATGATGATCTAACAGAACTTGCAAAGATGGCACATAGCAACAGATAAAGCATAAAAATTAATGATATATATTTTAACAAGGTGATGCAACAAGGGCACTGGGAGCTGAAGCAAATTTGTTCAGAGCAGCATACTTTAAAAAAATCTTTATCAAAGGAACATTTTAATCACTCCTTTATTTTCCTTTGGATAAGGTCAGACTTACAGGCCTGTTAATTGATCTATCTGGATTCCCATTTATAAGCAGCAGTAAAATACTAGAAGTGTTGGAGGACTGGGAGGAAGCTGCCTTTTAGCTACTGAGAATAACCCAGGAGATTCCTTAGTTTTGCCTTCAGCAACACTTGGGAGCCATGTGGTCAAAACTTGCTGAACCTGTAGGTATTTTTCAAAGTTGCTGTTAGAATCCCATGGGATTATGGATAGAGAATAAAATTTTTGACCATCATTATATGAGATGGTTTTATCATCTGCCTATTGCTTTTAAGAACATGGGTTCCCAAGAGCAGGAAGGTGGCAACAAAAACATGCTGGAGCTGATCCAGGGGACTCAGAAACTTACTCCAGAGAAATGTAACAAGCCAAATCAGTGGTTTAGAACAGCTTTCACATGAAGGGAGACAAAAACAAACTAGGCTTCCTAGGCTTAGACGACAGAAGATATAACTAAAAATAAGAGGGAAAAATTATTGGTTTATCATATCCACGTAACCCATTGACAACCAAAGTTATCAATAAGATTTTAAAATAAATGAAAGTTTTTTTTCATAAAACATGATTATATTTTAGAATGCATCGTTGTAGAGGATTGTAGGAGATAAAACTCAAATTCAGAAACACACCAGAAAGACTAGTGAGCTGATTTGTGAATATGAATATTTTAACCAGAGGTTTGGCACTGTTGCACTTTGTACAAGGCGTCATTTTTTTTATCAAATCTTCAGGCCTTTTTTCCCTATGTGGCATCTGCTGATTTGCAGTAGAAGTATGAACACCTGATAAGGAAGGAATGCAGATTCCAGGGTGGGAATGCACTGATAAGTAATATGAATCCTGGATAGAAAGACTTGGATGGTCTTTACCTCTCTCCTAATAATATATGGATGATTTATCTTGGGGTATTATCATTCTATCACATTAGCTGTAGAAAGACTGATTTATATCACATGCAGATCAGGAGGATGCTTTCTCTTGTGATTTAATCTCATTTAATAATTTTTTCTATTCAGGTACATATCAGTTCAGAGAATTGTCTATGAGAGAGCACCAGTGAAAGCCAAAATAGGAAAGCCAACTAGAGTGGAACAGATACTGCCTCACCAAACAGAAAGTACACATAAAAAAAGGGTGAACAGCAGAACAAAGTTAATGGCCTTTAGGTCCCTTAGCTTTAGCTACATACTGGAGATGTGGTGGGTCTTTGCCAGATGAAGCCCCTTCTGCTCACAGAATACTGCAATTCACGTGCAAAATGAGGATGAGAAAAAGAAAAGGGATCAGAAAGGAAGATTTTCCCTGCCTACACCTCCTGTATACAGCCCTTACCACTTTGGTAAGGCACTTGTCATCAGGACTAGACCTTCCTGGAAAGGGCAGATCCTTCATCAGGGCCTCATGGCCATGGAGAAGGAGCCTTGTTCCAGCAGCTTTGGGCAGAGGGATGCAAACCACTCTCCCTTCAATCCCTCCCCATCACAGCTGGTACATACTCAACCCTGCAACTCCAGTACTTCTGGAGGTGAAATCATTGTGGGATGATGGCAGGCCTTCAGCTTTTCATGTTTTCTTCTGAAATTTCCCTCCATCACTATTTAACATGTATGCATAAATGTGGCAAGAAGGGGAAAGATGTATCTGTCCTGCAGAATTGGCCACAATAAATGTGTCTGGAAGAAAATTTTTAACAGACCCTTTACAGCTCTAAATATAGTCACTAGCTCCTTGCAAAAACCATCTCATTACCCCATCACCTAGTATACACTTTTGTCATTGTAAAACTGCTCACATGCTGCAATTATTCAAGACTTGCAAGCACCAGCACACTACCTGCACTCAGTTTGGCCTATGACTTGCCATCATCACAGCTGCTCAGGTTGATTTAGGTTTTGGCTTTAATCCTCACAGAGGTGGTATTGTCTTGCCAGTAGACTTGCTAGGACAGTAAAAAATCCCAGTGCGTGCACCCTGCTCTTGTGCACTGCCCATTTGGGGACAAATCCAACGTCACACCAGCAGCAGAGACATGCTACAGCTGGGGCACTGCAGGAAGAAACACTGCCAAATTTCTTCTGCCAGTGCCAGAGATGGGAGGAAGTAAAGAGAGAACTTTTAATCTTTGTGACACCTATGTCCTCTTCTGTTTTCCAAAGTTCTGTTGAGCCCAAATTTCAGAGGAAGAGGAAGATGTGGAGAAGGGCAGGTGAAGACATTGGGTTCAGTTACGGGGTACAACTGGGACCTCTCTTTGGTACCTGGAGAAAATGTCAACCAAAGCTGACCAGACAGCTGTGTCAGCTTGCAACATTCAAAGCTCTTTGTGCTGCTGAGGACTTTGAGCTACCTCTCATGATGGTCCAGTCCATTAAATCTAACAAGTTAGTTTCTCCGACGGCCTTTGTCGCAGGGCTTTGTCAACAGTATTTTGGAAATCTCAATCCCTATGTCTCTGGGATAGCCCTAATCTCAGGAGTTTTCCTCCTTCAAAGAACTCCACCAAATGCAGATTCATGGCTTGTCTTTGCAAGGGCTGAGCCTTTCACTTTGCACTGCTTTTATCCATGCATTTGCCAATTCCAGTCTTTTGTACAATACCTTGCAATTTTCCTTTTACAAATATCAGGCTGTTGTTTCTTGGATCAACCTGGAATCCTTTCTAAAACCTGATGCTATGTTTGTCAGCTTTCGCTTTTCTGATACTGAGGTAAGTTTAAGTGCAGTTTATTGCACCACAGATAGGACAATTTCATGCTTAAATTTTCTTAGACCTCTGCAGTGAGTACTGCTGACAACCTTTTACTAGTTATTTTATTGATTTTCCAGAAATCTTTTCTAAGTTCCTTCAGTGAGAGTACTCCTCTTGCATGACTCCTCTTGCATGTTTTCTGAAAAGAAAGGTTGTCACACTGTCACATTTTTCTTTTCTGGCAATGAACACTGAAGTAAAGAACACTTTTTCTTCTTGTTCCAACCTCATTTTCTGAATGCTTTTATTGAAAGGTGATTCTCTGGTAAGCTCCCTACTGTAGGTATTTGAAAATCTTTTGAAGTATTTTAATTTTTTATATATGTGCTAGTAATTTATTATTAATTAAATCTAGTTTCTGTTAATATTATATTTCAGTCTATTTCATCCTTCATTAGTTTGGTCACCTGAGTCAAGGGTCTATTTTCATTTGGTTGTTTGAATGTCAGTTCCAGTTTTTGAAGGCTTTCAGTTTAGTACCAGTAGTCCTCTTACTCTGCTGTTTTTTCATTCTAATTAGGAGTGGGAGAATTTTCTTAATAGGTGGTATAACCATACCCTGATTAGCAATAGGGGCCCTTAATTATACAATATCTGTTGTTGTCATAATATAATATTAAAAACATTGCTATTTCTATTTTTGCCTATTCTTTTTCCACGCAAGTTGGTTTTTCACCATCTTCTCCCTGAATAAATGCTGTTTTTACAGACAGAACTGTGCAGGAAAGTTTCATGTAAGTGTCTTTAAAAGGATGACAGCATGGCATGGGAATCACAGAGATGAAAAGGCTTTGAAAACAACTGGAAAGAATCCCTTTTGAACTGCAAAGGTACGCAGTTCAAGATGTTCACAGGGTAGATGATTTTCTTTTTTCCCAGCCTTGCTACCTGAGTTCACTGGGAGAGGAAAGCAGTGGCACTTCCCTGTTTTTCAGGGATGAGATTGTGCTGGAAACCAGGTGACTGGAGAGACAAAGCTGTAGCATGAAATTGCTAAAAGTCTGTTAAATACTTGATCTCTGGAAATATTATTTATGGAAAATTGGGCTTTTTTTTTTTCCAGAATGCCAAGAGTGAATCTGTTGAATAATTTACCATGGAACTGTAAGGCATATTGCATTTACTGAAAGTCATATCAGATCTCTGTCAGTGGCTGGGATGCTGGAACCATGGCGTCTCCATCATCTGTGATGTGACAACACTGAGTGAAAAATACAGCTGAGAGCAATCGCTGTAACTAGGCAAGACACATGGTGGAGCTCTGCTATGTAGACACCATCTTAGATATTACACCCCAGCACTGACCATTGTGCCAAACTTACAGGCAGCCTTTCAAATTAACAAGACCACATAGCCATGGAAGATTTGATATAGTGCAAGTCACTGTGTTTCTAACCTGCTGAGAATGTGTAGTGGATGCTAGGAAGAAAAGCAGTTGACTAACGTCTTATCTCAAATTCTGCCTCGCTATTGAGAGGAAAAAAATATAACCTGAGAATATCCATAAGCTTTTAAAATACATGTAGGTTTTAAATTCTCTTCTGCACCCAGGGAGGCTAGAAACAACCATTTTTTCTTGTGTCCTGGAAAGAAAGATCCCATATGTCTTTGCAGCCTCTGTAAAGGGAAGCTTTAAAATTAAAGCTGTAATGGAACAAAAAGGAAAATCACAAGTTGGCAATGCTGGCCTTTGATCTAGGAGAACCAAGATCTACACAGATTTCCTCCTGACCTTACAGTAAATAATTTAGGCACATAGGATAAAGCTGGCAGAAAATTGACAGGTCACTGAGAGGGTCCTCCACACTGCAGACAACTACACAAGATACCTCTATTAACATTTATTTCAGACTCTTTTTTAACATTATATAGGTGGTTTGTCCTCCACAACTCGTATTAGAGGGCTGTTCCAGAACCTTGCTTCTCTGGTACTTAGAAATCTTTTTCTAATTTCCAGTCTAATTTTATTCATGACTGGTTTATACTAAATTGTTCTTTGCTAACATTATCTTTTTCTTAAATAGCTCATTTACTTCTGTGGCATATATCCACCTGCTGAATTTATACAATACAGTCTTAACTCCTCTTGCCTTTCATTTTTCCAGGCTAAACAAGACAACTTCTTTTATATTTCCTTTTGTACTCTTGGCTGCCTGCTCACTTTACAATCCTTCTTGACCTTTTTTGCACTTTTATGTGTTTAAATGATTCCTTTTTTTCCTCTATTTTTTCTTCCTTTTTTTCCCCCTCAACTAGTGGCCAGAAGTATGTATACTAATTTGTGGAGGATCTCACCAGGGCCTTATATAATACATTCCTATTTAAACTTGTATTTAAGAATTATTTGGCTTGGCAAATTAACTTTTTTCATTCTTTCCCTGTTCATCTCATAGTGCTGTGAATCCTGGTTTTGAATACTACAGCTAAGTCTAAGTCCCCTAAAATTATGAAGCCATGTTCTGACAATAATAGTGCTATCCTTGAAAGTAGCTCTGTTCTAAAAAATCTGCTGCAGAACCATTACTTTGTGCACTTGTGTGGTTGCAGAGCTAGATATATACCCTGGTGAAAAAACATGGAAACTTAAACTATTCATCTATTTGGAATGCCTTTGATAGAGCATCTTGAATGTATATCCTTTGATTCTGGTTGCAAAACCAAACATTAGTAGACAACAAGGATTAAAAGAATGAAGAGAAGTGATTTGGCTTGGTCTTTATACTAACTGATTGGAGAAGGGTGAACTAAGCAAAGATGACTTAACTTTTAAAAGATTAGGAGAAAAATGTTTTAAATTCCCATTAACATGAGCACAAATGTCTCTTATGCTGCATAGTGCATCGATGCCACTAATTTTTTTTACAGACACAATGTCTTTTCAAAATTATCCCTTGACCAGAATTTTTGATGTCATCACCTTTTAATGGAATCTCCAATATTTACTCTATACTAAAAAGTGTAAAAGACATATCTAGTATTACATGAAAGTTTTTTTTACTTCAGTAAACAACTAAGTCTTTCTCTTTTTTTTCAAGATTTTTGTGTGAAATGGCATAGCACAAGACACTGAGCCAAATAGGTTTAGTAAAGCTGTGTTTTTGGGAAAAAATGGGGAAAAAGGCAAAATTGCAATTCATTCCATGAAGCATTTAAAATCTAAGGTACATTCTTATTTTACTGAAGAAATAGCACAAAATGTAAGGGATGATGGTTCTAATGCTTCCTGTGCTTAGGAAGACTCAAACTGTAAAAATGCAACTCCCATTGGTATATATAAGGACTCTGAAGGGGAAGGAAGAAGCACAGCTGATGAATATCCATAAAGAGAATCACATCTCAGGTATCACTTTATTTTCTAAGCTAACTTTTATTTCTAGATTTTGATTTGGTTTAAGTTTTTTCTGAGGGGCAGAGGGCAGGATGTTATTGATTTCTTTAAAGTTTTAAACTTTTTAAAGTTTATTTTTAAACAGATGCACAGTCACCTTAAAGGGAATTAAAACAGGCTCTCCTTTATCTGTAACTGGATTTTGAAGTCTGCAGGTGAGTAGAAGCCTGACTGATCAAACACAGCATCAAACCTAGACACCCTTGTGAAAGTTTAATGTTTGGAACATGAATGAATGACTGGTTTTGCAAGCACCCCCTGGTACCAACATTACTGGTGTTGAGCTGCTGAGGAAGGCTGAGTGCAGACAGAGATGAACCCACACTACCAGGAGCCTTTGCATAGGTTAACCTAATTATCCTGCCAGACTGCCATGCAGAGAATGTGGGGCTCTGGAAGGTTTTAGATAATGATGAATAAGACACGGGAGGTTATAGAAGTGAGTATTTCCTGAATAAGTGGAAAGAGAGACTTTTTTCCACATGAAGTGTGTGACAGCTTAGATTTACCTATGAAAATTGTGAGGACACTGATCACTGCCACAAATGAAACTCAGCAGTAGCTCTGGGAAAAAACTGTTTATATGGAGGTAGTGAGAAGACTCCATGTGAAGGATTTTCCCTGCTGTCCTGAAGTACTGCCCACTCAAAAAAAAACATCTTTATGGAATGATAACCTAGAGACCAAGTGTTCAGAGATTCATACAAGAGTCCTAGCAGGATCCTGAGCAATATATTTAAAAAGGAGGACAAAGTCTGCCATTGAATCACTTGAATTCTGTCTTCCTAAAGCTTATGACTGGCAGGACATTGGCTGTGATTACAGTGTGGTAAACTGATTGGTCAGATAACCTTCTTCAAAACTCTGAAGAATCCAGAGTAAAATGTTCTCATTGTAAAGCAGTTCTACCTCATTGAGTGTCATGAAATTCCTCCAATAATAAACGAGAATATCCCACCCTGGTGTTAAGGAGTGCTGTTCAGTGGCTGAGAGCCAGCTGGATCCATACTTCTGTGCAGAAATGGACAAGCAATCACCACGGCTCTTCATAGGAAAAACAGGTTTGCTTTATTTGGCTTGGAGAGAGAATGCCATTGCTCTGTATTCTCTGTACCAGTGTGTATCTTCCTAGAACTCTGCCCAAAAGGCAACTGAGTTGTCTCACAGCCAAGATAAGCAGCCTCCATTGTAGCCTCGAGCCTGTGAGAATCAAGCTTACTTCTGTGTAGGCTTCATCATCACAGGAGTAAGGTATTGTGGCAAACATACTGAAAGGTATCACTCATAATAGTCCTGCAACTATTGAAGATGTAGTCTGGTCTGTATCTCTACAGAAGAAGAGCATTTGCTACCCCAGGAATCTTAATATTGATTCTCAGTGTCTCTAAAATACTGAATCACAAGTACCTGGACTGGGAATATCTACTCCTACAAAGCCAGACTGTCACTTTGCCTTGTCTCTGCAATTATATTTCAACAATCAACTTTCTAACACTGTGGAAAAAGACTGCCAAGGAGGCAATAAGAGTTTGCCTTCACTGTAGTGTCTTATTTTTTTACACTTGATGAAATAGGACAAACAGAGCTGTGTAGGGGGACATGAGCTACATAATACTGGGAAGTCTTTTGCAGTCTGAATCTGGGGTTAATAAGGTTTTGACAGTCTGGAGGAGGTTCCATCAATGAGTGTCTGCCTTCCAAGCAGGCTTTGTCCCCATCAACCCTGCTTCCAACTGAGTCACAATGGAGACAAAGAGTCATCTAAATGCTGTTGCTCTGTAATCTATGTCTGTAAACCTCATGGCATGCCTGACTTTTGATCAAGTCATGTCCACAGAGCCAAACTCCTCATACTTTTGTTGTTGGGACATGCTTTCATATTGCAGCCCTCCTGCTGCAGTAGCTCAGGGAGAGGCATTTATCTGGGAATTTTCTACAGGAATTGTCAAAATAAAGGCCAGATTTGTAAGTAACTGCAGGCACACAGAATGATTGGATCTTCAAGCACAAGGGCACCCATGTTCTGCTCACTGACAGCTGGACACTGCTTGTAGTGACAGAACAAGGGGGAGTGGTTTTTAACTGAAAGAGGGTACATTTAGATTGTACATATAGAAGAAATTTTTTGTGATGAGGGTCTTGAGGCACTAGAACAAGTTTCCCAGAGAAGCTGTGGACGCCATATCCTTGGAAGTGTTCAGGGTCAAGTTGAAAGGGGCCTTGAGCAACCTGGTCTAGTGAAAAATGTCACTGCTCATGGTGAGGAATTTGGAAGCTCTACTTCATCTTAATGGCTTTAAAGTTTGATATTTTCCTTTTTACAATAGAATTCTAATATGATGTCTTCAAAAAAATATAGACTCATAGAATGGCTTGGGGTGGAAGCAACCTTGAAGTTCATCTAGGTCCAAATCCCTTGCCATGGCCAGGAACCTTTAACTTGATGGGGTTACTTAGACCCCCATCCAACCTGGCCTTGAACACTTCCAGAGATGGGGCATACCTGTCTCGTGCAAATTTTCTCTTTAGAATCTTGTTTTCAGTTCCATTCCATAAATCTTATTTTCTGGAATTCTGAGGCTTGTTTACTCTATGGGATTTTGAATTTGAATATACTATGATTACCATTACACTGTGGCCTTTTTTTGTCTTGTTCATTCTCTGGCTAAGCACCAAGACCAAGTCATTGCTTTGTGTCCAAAATTCAGAAGACATCATGCTCCTTACACAATTTACAGGGGAGCAAGTGAACTCATCAATTATTTTAGGGTTTCTCTCTTCAAAACTTTCCTAACCTTCCATAACACATCAACTATAATGACCATGCTGATAGGTTACTTGTGATATAGTCCCAATACTATAAGATTTTAAAAAGACATGGAATTAAAATCCTTAGGTATATGATAATTCATTGTATATTTAATGACTTTGCCTTATTAACTCTAAACCTGAAATGTCACTTGCTCACAAGCTAACTTGATCTATATCTAACTAATTACAAGAGCCTACTGGCATTTCTTCTACTAGGTTGTTTAAAGTTTGTCAGTCCTGGTTCATGTCCCTCACTTGTCTTAGATATGTATAGCAATATGTCATATTTGGGTTTAGTCTACTTTTCTGTTTTTCTGTTTCCTAATAAAGAGGTGTTTTTATACTGATGTTATATTTGAATTTTACTGATTTGGGTCTGTCTTTTTCCCATGTTTACAGCATGTATCTAGAATCGGAGAATCATTCATGTTGGAAAAGACCCTTAATTCCCCCACTGAGTCCAGCTGCAAACCCAGTACTGCTAGGTCCACCCATACCATCATCTCTTTTTACGTCTCTTTTTAATACCTCCAGGGATGGTGATTCAACCACTTCCCTGGGCAGCCCTTTCCAGTGCTTGATAATTCTTTCACTGAAATAAAAATCCCAATGCCCAATCTAAACCTTGCCTGGCATAACCTGGGACCATTTCCTCTCCTTCTATCACTCATTACTTGGGAGAAGAAGCCGACCACACCTTGCTACAACATTTCCTGTAGTTGTAGGGAGGGATAAGGCACTGAGTCTCTTTTTCTGTAGGTTTAACAACCCCAGCTCCCTCAGCCACTTCTCATAAGACATTTGCTCCAGCCCCTTCTCCAGCTTAGCTGTTCTTTGGGCACTCTTTTTGCCATGTTCTTTGTGGATGACTTCATGTGTAGATGATATGTCATCCTAAAAGTGTTTTCTTTGCCTCTGCTGGTATTTCCTGCCTACTTTCCTATAATTTTCCTAACTTCCCCCACATCTGTATCTGCCATCCAGCCATTCTAGTTTTTTTTTACAGAGATGGAACTTATATGGGGAAAAACATGTTTGTAAAAATGGTGTTTTATCTGCAGATAGTTCCTCTCCAGGTTTATTATTATTGCTAATCTTATTATTTTGCTGCAAAAAGTTCCTTAAGTCCTGAGACTAAAGGCTGTAATACACTGAAGACACTGAAATATGCAGTCCATCAACAGCTCCAGGGCAATTTTTCACAAGAGGTAGTTGTCTGGAACATACTTTTTCCTCTCTCTCTTCAGATTTTTTATTTTATTTTGGCAATTACATGAAACATTACTTCATCTCTTATTATTCTCTTGCCATTCCTAATAAGCTGTGTTTTAATTTAAAACGGCAATTTACAATTCAATTAATATATAACAACACAATTCATTGTAATCACGATGCGATAAATTTGTGTTTTAAGTAATTTTTAATGCTCATAGCAGCTGGATCTGTGAAGTGTGGAAATAGCTGCCATTTTTCACCATATGCAATACTGCCTGTGCAAAGCACCACTTTTTAATTATATCACCACCAAAGCTCAATGTAAGGAAAATGGAGCAACTGTAATTGCAAAAGAAGAGAATTTTTGCATATATTATACAGGTATTTTCATTTATATTATACAGTTAATACAGAAAATATAAAAGTAATGCCAATACATAATTTAAAAAAATTATATAAAGGGGAATTCCCAGATACAATCACTATTGAGAGATGTGTTTTGGGTTAATATCTTTTAAAAAGTAAAGGAATAGGATTAATTTACCTCCACCAACAAAGAATTAAAAGATTATTACATCTGACCAGAAACTAATTTTTTAGAAATTGCAGATAAATGCATTATTAGTTTACTGATAGATGCTTTTTGCAATTTCTTATGTGATTTTTCAAATTTCTGCATTTCTAAACTCCCAAAGAGCTAAGTTGATAATTTCTCTGATTTCAATGAAACTATATTAGTTCCAATGTAATTATAATTAATTTTTCTGTAGTTTAGATGTTAAATACAAACCATTACATGTCACCTGGAAAAAGGATATAATTCCTCTTCCAAATTCTACTCCAAAAGAGGAGGTTGATTTCTTCAAGTAGATCCTCTCTTCAGCTCCTATCAAAGCCTTTTGGACATGTTGTGATCACAATGTTTTGCCACTACGAAGATTAGTCAGTAAGAGAGATTTTTCACTCCTCTGTCAATGTTTTTAGTCTTTAAATCAGGAGTAATTCTATTGTATTGAGAGGAATTGCATTGGTGTAGTTGTAAAATCATAAAATGGTCTCACTACAATTTTTTCTTTTCTATCTAATGGAACATTAGCACAGGGGTTTTCTCTAATCCTAATTTACTTCTAAAGGAACTTCAGTACAACAGCTTTCCTTTAATTTCCCATCTCAGCAGTGGGCCCTATGTCAGTTTGCTCCTGGTCACATGGAGAGTACTCATCAGAATTAATAATTCTGTGCTTGAGGCTTACAGTTTTTGAAAATGGAAATTAAGCTGCTTTCACCAACCTCCTATTTGATTTAGGTTCTTTTTGTAAACTTAAAAGCTAAAAAGCTTTTTTTAAGCTTAAAAACTAAAATTGTAGAAAAATGTTCCCAGAACTATGAAAGATCATATATGCAAAAAATACCCAACCAAAAAAAAAAAAACCTCAACACAAACTGGAATAAATTGGGATATATATACCCTCTTAAGTTACTGGATAACAAAGATATGTCTTAATTAATAGAATGCTATGATTGTCACATTTCTGCAGGTCCATAGGAGAAGAAAATAGGTAATTTTAAAACAAAAGAATGTAATATATCCCGTAGACAAAAGAGAAGATACTGAAAATTGCCAGATTGGAAAATGTATCTGTGAGTTGGTTTTCCTCAAAAGAAACATTTTCGCATGGGCCATTTCAATACTAATCTTAAATAAATGCATATAAAATAAACATCCACATTGCTTTATGACAATCATTGTACCACTTGGGGAAAAATACAGTGTAAATGAAGTGTGAGGCTTTTATTATTGGAAACCTCTATTGTACCACAGAAGTCCATTTGAGTTTAGAAATTGGATGTACATTGAACAGAATCAGGACCAGGACCCCAAAAATGTTAATTTCCTACTATTGCTTATTCAAATGCAGAGATAACGTCTCTGGCAATTGCACCACAGACAAAAAAAAAAAAAAAAAAGCTGTTCTTTTATGTTATTACTGGCTTTTCAATTCTTACATTTGTCATTGATATATGTGGCGTGAAAGTAAAAAATGCATACATAACATAAAGGCTGAGTAAATATACATTAAGGAGAACTAACCCATCAAGTGATTTTACCCTTATCTGCATTTGCAGGTTGGTTAGATCCATCAATGTATGTACAGCCAAACTCTGTAATTCCATTATAGAGGTAGGAGGAAGAATGTGGGAGCCTTTGAGGTGACGCCATGCATTGTATAGTAAAATCCAGCAAAGTTTCATTTTCAAATATCTGGTGGAGAAGTGGCAAAGTATCTCCAGTAATTTTAAGGACATTTTCCAAATGTTTATTTAGATAAAAGATAGATAACAGTAAAACTATAAAACCTGCAGCCAGATAACTAGGTTTTATTAATGACCTGCCATATACCGTGGCCGGATAATTAAAGTTCTCCCTTCCTTCTAACCCCCTCCTCCCAGAGAAGGAGAGAGTGGACAAATTTATTTGATAGTTTGATAACCAGGGGACACTGGTTGAAAACTATTGATATAATCAGGACCTATTCAATTTGCTCACAACCAACACTCCTATCTGCTAATTTCACCTGTGAATAGTTAATTATGCCCCGGATGCATATGGTCGAGCCATTAATAAAATTTGCCTGTCATAGCTTTCTGTATATTCCTTTTCTGTCATCATCATGTGCATTTTATCTATGGGAATCTTTCCCCCTCTTTTTTTTTTCTTTTTAACATTGCACAAGACAGATGTTAGTGTTATTGGTATTTCAGCAAGGCTACGTTATAGATGGCATGCAGCAAGGATCAGGATTGCACTTTTAGCCTGTAAAAGACTGGGCCTGTGTACATAATGAAGTTGCTGGAGCATGAATGATAATGGAGTTCTTATCCATTTCACATTTTCAAGCTATGCTTAGGGAATTTGCTTCCAACTAAACAAATGCAAGGGAAAATGTGCTGGAATTTTTTCTTTCTTTTTTTTTTTTTGTTTATTTGCCAGGCTCGTAAGGGTTTTCACATGTATAGGACTGCTATTGCTACTTTGTTTCCTTTAAATCTGGATGCTGTTCCTTTCTTAAGACATTTCTTTGGGTGAATGTAGGTATCAAACCCCAGATTTTCTCTCTCCAGTCATCTGAATATAATAAAGTGAATATTGTATGCAAAAGCAATTTGCTTTAATCTCTCAATGGCCTCTCAGGACTCAGGAAACATCTAAGCTTCACATCAAATTTCCCTAATTCTGCCATTTCCTCCAGCTGGGAAAATTTTCTCCCAGTCTTCCCTACCTTATAAAGAGACTGCTTACTTCATCAAAAATAATTTGTTTATTCAGAATACTGCAGGTGAGAACAGGCTGCTTTGCCTAATGTCTCTGAATGTAAGTATCTAATGAATAGTAACAAAGCTATGAATAAGTAATTTTCCCTCAACTTTTTCTTACTATTTTTACCAGACTGTTCTCTTCACTATCCAAATGTAGTCCTTTAAAGCTGCAGAGGGCTACTCTCTCCTTTGAGGTACCACTTTTTTTGCGGATAAACCCTCCGGGTTTCCTTGTCCAGCAGTTTTGTTTCTTGCCTGACCTATGCATTAAAATCTTATGCTCTTCTTACTTGAGAAGATCAAGATGAAGAAGGTCACCAACAAAGGGCAGACTGTGTTTTGCCGGCCTCTTCAGCAGCAGACATCATTCCAATATTGTAAAAATTGTAAAAATAAAACATAGCCTTACCTCAAGAAATTTAACAGAGGATCTCCCAGTACAGTGTGGGTTGGAACCTGGCCTCCAAATTGATTTATGAGTCTTGAAGCCTTCACTTCAGCTTTACTTCTTAGGTCGTTTGTGTCCAGTCCTCAGTATGATAACTGCGATTATCATGGTGTGGTTTTCTTAAAAATTCTTTCTCCCTGTTAGTCTGCATCAAACCCGACTGAGTTTTGACTCCTTCTTTTCAAAGAGCTGAGCTAGCTTCATGCATTTTATGTTTCATGAAATCATTCATTATGTCAGGAAAAGAAATGATCTGGAAATTCTTGCGACCAAGTTTTACCTTGATGTATTTCTCATCCCTTCTTTTAAGCTTTCTAAGAGCTTTCCTTCAATGCTGAAAGCTAAATGGTAAGGAGAAGCTTGGATATTTTGCTTGTCTCACATTTTGCTTTGTTTATTGCCCAGTCTCAGCGTGACAGTGCTAGATATTCTTGGTAGGTTGCTTTGCTCTAGACTCCACAGGATGATCATCAGTGGAGGTGAGAAAAGGGAGACCTGGAGAGCAGACTTGGGAAAGCACTGTTATTTCTGAGTGTAGGCAATGCTTACAGCAATGTAGTTAGAGCTGACAAGCATTATCACAGACAAACAATCAAATTATTTCATCTGGCTGGAACCTTTTATTTTGGTAAATAATTGCATTTAAAGTGAAAAGTTTGGCAAAAGTAACCCAATTCGGACAAGAAAATTTTGTCCATCAATTAAATGGAAACAGTGACTTGGAAAAAAAAAACAAACCAAAAAAAATTTAGAAAGGTTTAAAAGCTTCTTATTTTCTTGAGTGGTAATCTGTGTTTCTTTGCTTTTATTAAGAATGATTGATGTCAAGCTGGGTCACAAACGTTTAATTGACGTTTTAGTATGGAGACATTTGTGTTTAAATTTCAGAGCCCTAACAGGATTTGTAACCAGTGACACCATGAATTTTCACCCTGAATATTGTACCAGAGTCCATTTGGGATATCTGAGAAGGTGGCCTGGTCTCCATGGGTCAAATTGTATTGTGTGATCCTACTTGTAGGAATATAGTCTCATACAGAAGGAGAAAAGGAAAATGCAACCATTATATATTGGGCACCACAATATAAAAAGACATTGAGCTGTCAGAGAGCATCCAAAGGAGGGCAACAAAGATGGTGAAGGGCCTTGAGGGGAAGATGAATGAGAAGCAGCTGAGGTCACTTGTTCTGTTCATCCTGGAGGAGATTGAAGGGAGACCTCATTGCAGTCTGCAACTTCCTTGTGAGGGGAAGAGGAGAGGCAGGCACTGATCTCTTCTCTGTGGTGAGCAGTGACAGGACCCAAAGGAATGGCCTGAAGTTGTGTCAGAGGAGGTTTATGTTGGGTATTAGAAAAAGGTTCTTAACCCAGAGGGTGGTTGGACATTGGGAACAGGCTCCCCAGGGGAATGGTTACAGCACCAAGCCAGATAAAGTTCAAGAAGTGTTTGGATATTGCTCTCAGGCACATGGTGGGACACTTGGGGATGTCCTGTGCAGGAGTTGGACTTCAATGACCCTTGTGGGTGCCTTCCAACTCAGGATATTCTGTGATTCTTTTCTATGATTCCCAGTAATTGTCCCCTACCATCCCACTCATTTCTGTGGAACTGCTTTGGTTCCTCCCACTGTTTCTGCTGTTGTTTTGGGGAAGTTTTCTACTCAATTCCTAAAGGCTCCTTATCAAGCCCATTTGTGACATGGTATTAACAAGAAAAATACAAAATAATGAATTGGCTTGCTCAGAAATAATGACTTTGGCCTAAAAAATTAAGGGGTTGGATGAAAGAGAAATCAGGAATTAACTTACACTTTAGTTTTTGAAACTCTAGGGTGAGTCGAGGATAGATTTAATTTATTCTCCACAGTATGAGGCACAGAAATGTATTTGTTTTAAGTTAAGGCTCACAGTGTCCTAACCACTGGGACAATGATGATTCCTCATAGGATTGAGGTCTCAAGAAAAACAGGTCTCCTGTGTCAGCTTCCCTTCATATCTGCTCATACTTTTACAAGCAGAATAGACATAATGACAGTGAGTTACACAGAAATTTAAACTGAAGGACAGCAAAAGAACACTGAAGTGTCCATCTTTCCGTGGCTTTTGGCAGTTGCTGTTCCGTTAGTTTGCAAATTCCAATCCCTCTTGATTACACACACACACACCTTGATTATGTTGATTTGGACCTAAACATTTTGTATATATTGTGACAACAATTCTGTGAAATGACACGATGCTCAGGAGGCTTCAGTATTTCCTTATGGACCTCAAATAATCTTACAGAATTTTGATATTCATCATTCCAGATGCCTGGCCCAAGTCTAAGCTAAGGGTTTTTTTATCTTGTTTTTAAATGCTTTGCTGAAGTTGCTACTGCTTTTGTATACTGTAGCTGGAGTTCCTAATAGGATATTTGCCATGAGAATTAACCTGTTCTGTAAAATATTTCTAGTTCAGAGCAGTCTTATTTGTCTTGGCAGAAATATGGGACCTTGAAGAGATACAAGCATAATTATGCAGCAAAACTTAAACAGCTAACTGAAGGTAGAATAAGCATATTTTTATTTTATTTTACTTTTTTTAATGGAAAACTTACAGACACAAAGTAAGGGTGGTTGGTATTTTAGAAGAATGAAGAGTTGATGGAGGAAGAAGTGAGATGTCTCTCCAGAAAGAGTCACAGTCATATTTTAAGGTCTCATAAAATGAACATAAGTCACAGACTCATACAGCCACAGACTGTATGGTCATCATCTTCTCTGGCTAAGCTCTTTAAAAGCTTGTACCGGATAAATCACCCACTGGATAAATTTTTGGTGCAGACAAGGAGTCATATTGTGCTGGAAATCTTTGGCCAAAGATTCATCTAAACTGTCCATGTTGACAGACAAATGTAAGCTGAGTCCAAGAGATGAAGAGGCTCATTAGTTTCTCACGTCTGGTCGCCACAGAATTTCAGAGTGTTGCAACCTTAAAAGCTGGTCCTCTGCCTGGTTCTTTGGCATGGAGAAGAAGCCCACGATCACAGCAGTCTCTCTGTGTCTGAAGTCTAAGCTCATGGAGGTAGAATACCTCATGAGGATGCCTTGCATCCATAACCATAATAAACTTACTAATTTACACTGATTGTAGCACCTTACACATCTAGTTTACAGAGCTGAGCAATTACCTCCCTTAATTCTCATTGATCAGAAAAACCTTCAATGAGTAACATCTTATCTGTTTTATGCACCTTTTTTCTCTGTTTCCCAGGCTCCCCTGGAAGCTCCATAATTGTGCAGTGTTTAGTCAGCCTCAGTCTGGAAACACTGATGAAAGCCATTGTCTTCAATTGAGTTTCAAGACTGCACTTCAATCCACTTCTCATGATATCTCCGAAATGCAGAGGAGGGACAGGGGATGCTCTGAGTTCACTTGGAGCCACAAGTATGAATCTCTGCTACCTATTCTGACAGTTATGTATTTATATATTATTTATATTTATTTGTTGATACTATCAATATCTTCAAAGTCAGTGACTGGTAATTTTTCAGTGTTTCATAGTCATTCAAAACTGGATTTAATTACATTAACTTATTTCAAAACCATCTTCCCTATCTCAATTGTGCCATTACAAAGAAGGTGTCTTGCAAACATTGAAAATGTTGGAGTTCTCAGAAAAAGGTTTTTGAATATTTCTTTAATGGGAAGTCGTAAGTATGGAGTTAATACCAACACCCCTAATAACACATGTGCAGGGAACCTAAAAGTCTTCTTGCTCAATTGGACTGTTTCACTTCTGTAAGTTAAGTGTGTGAGCAGGAAGTGCACAGAGGACAATGCACCTGAAATATCTAGAATGACATCTTGAATCCTTAAGACTTAGAGGTCAGTAGATGGAGATAATGAATTCATTCAACATTAGAATGGCCAGAAAAAAATATTCCAGAAAGAATATTAACTTGTTTGCATTGTAAGGAGTGTACTGAGCAAGGCTTTCCCTTTATTCTTTGACAAAGACAACATTTACACTTCTATAATTAGACAAATACCTCTGTTTTGCCTGAGGGGTTTTTTTGAGGGGAGGGAGTTGCTGCTTTTATTTTGAATATGTATTAGTGAGAGAAGGATTTTTTTGGTAAGATTTCTGGAAACACCTGCTCAGCACTTAGCTGTTATCAAGAGACAAGTGGAACAGTAGGAGCTGTTGAGACAGAAATAGAGAAGAACGTAGAAAGCATTATCATGTCATGATATGAAACACTGATGTACCTAGGGACAGTGTATGCAGTTCTGGCCCTCTTCATAGTAAAAAAAGAGAGATTATAAGGAGTATTACAAAACTTAGAAAACGTGTGGAGTACAGTGACAGGAAGGGGATCTGAAATAAGGAACGATTATAAGAAAAGATTAAATAGACTTGTTCTGCAAATTGCTGGAAGTTGGGAGTGAGATTCTGTAGGCAAATTCTAGTCTGTGCTTTTCTTTGATGTTTTCTCTCTAAGCATCCAGTTAGAGACCCACAGTTAGAGAAACAATTCAGGATGAAATGGGCCTTTGGTCTGAAATTCTGCAAGTGTTCTTATGAGTGGAATGTCTCCTGGCACAGCCTTCCTCATGCGTGGGGAGAAATGTTAGTGTGAGAGACCAGATCAAAACGTGTTTGCTGTAAAAGAGAATATTCAGTGGTAGCAACTTAAGAATCCTTCTGGAAATGCTGAATATTTGGCAGCTGTTGAGGATATTATAAGCAGTGACAATGGGCCTCCTTCCAGGATTAATTTCTGTACTATTGCCTAAGTGCAAGTGTCTGTCGGTGCATCCTGCTCTGTACAGGAAAGAGCAAACTGACAGCACTGGGGCTTGCAGAACTGTTTACAATATACAGTGACCAACATCCTCAGTTTACCAAACAGTGGGGTCCCTCTGCCAGCTGGGTAGAGCAGAGAAACTGAAAGTAATGGCTGGCACTCCTCTGGAGAGAAGGGCTGCCATGGGTCAGCTGTGGAGAAGGCAGATGCTGTTTCTTAGAGGGCTCCAGCAATACAAAAACTTTATCAAGCCACAAGATAATGCAGCTTTTCGTTAGGCATCTGAGCTCCTGTGCACTCCTGAAAGAGTGGTGTTTGTCACAGGAATGTGCTGAAGAACACTTGTGCCAGCAAATGCCAGCAGAACATGACTGGGTGCCAAATACATGACAGAAAAGAATCAAGCTGGAGGGTTTTGAGTCATGGGTGGTCTTGAAATTGAAAGGAGTAGAGTAGAACTGATCAAATAAACAGCATTTAACACCAGCATTGGCTGAGTAGTTTTAATCTGGGAAAGGCAGTGGTATCAGGCGAGAAAGATGTTATACTCCATGGGACAAAAAAGGGAAATTGAATTGACATAACAAGAAGTGTCTAAGCTATGTAGAGCTGACTCTCAGAGGCATGGTACCTCAGCCTGCTCATCTCTGTCTTGCTCTGTTAGCTGGTTCATGAAGCCAGGCTACAGCCTATGGGGGCAGTCTGGTGTTTGGAGACCTAGTACATCCCTGCAATGCTCCCTGAAAGTTCCTCTCCCTTCAGGCAGACAGACCTTCCTCGCCAGGAGTATGCCAGCTGTCCAGAGAAATCCTTCATTCACATTTTTGTGGGAGAGCAACCTCCAGGATGGGTAAAGACAAAGAATGGAATTTCAGTATCTTCCTGAGTCTCTCAGGCTGGTGCAGGGCATGTGGGCAAAGCAGGCTGTGAGGCAGAGCCGTGGGCACTGAGCACAGCAGCAAGAAGGCATGAGCATGCTCAAAGTCAGTAAATGTCCCAAAATCCATGCTAGCATCCTCATCCCTGCACAGCTCATCCCCATCCTCACAGGCCTTCTCCCTTCAGCAAGGTGTATTTTCTGCCTGCCCTTCCTGAGACCTCTGTGCATGGCCATGGTAGGATCTGACCCCTTCTCATCCTTCCTCTCCATTGAGTGGAGGAGAAAGAGACAGAAAGATCTGGCACGATGCTCAGTATGTTTTGTTCTTACCAGGGTTGCGTTTCCCAAAAGGAATTTGTCAATACATTTTAAACGTAAAAAATGTTCTCTCTCTGAAGAGAAATGGATCATCTCAAATGGATCATCTCCTGAATATAAAGTTAAGCTGAAAAAATTAGTATTCATTTATTTTAAAAGATTGAGTGATCATTCTTCATGAAATAAAATAATAAAGAAAAAATTAAAAAGAAACCAAACCCCATGTCTTTTGCACAAAGCATAAGAAGGCTGCTTATAAACAAGTCAAATCATAAAATAAAACTTTCTTGTACCCATAAACACACGGTAAAATTAACATTGATTTTTATGAAATGCAATTAACAGAACAGTGATATTTCTATTGAACAAGGAACTGCTTGCAAACTGTTTAGACAGACAGGTTATATTTTGAAATAAAGCAAACCCCAACAATTAGATTCTAGATATAATTATCCTAGGAAGAACCAAAGAGGGACTTTTCCCTATGAACTGTTGTTAGGAGATTGGGATCTTCTCTTTCCCTACAAGATATATTAACCTCTGCTGCAACTCGTTGTGCAAGTACAATTCTTCTTTTGATCCATTAGCAGAATATGCAGCAAGTAGGTCTATCTCCCTGCCAGGCTTGGTCACATTAATCCTGGCACTTGTCATTAGGCATTTACATGCAATGTTATCCATCCTCCCTGTGTTTTGCCAGACAACAGAGGGTCAGAATACATATTTATCACTAAGGATAAGCAAATTCTTACTTTGTTGAGCGCTCCTGCAGTTGAACTGAGCCCTATGATTAATTTGATTCAGTGTGGGCAGACATTGCAAATATCTTGTTGAACAAATCACACCAGTTTTTTGAGACAAATTCTGTTTCTGTTAATATTTGCAATAATGTTTTAAAGTTTCTGTTAGCAATAAGAAGTGATGGTCAAAACTTTTGGATTTACATGCGTAATTCTGCAGGCAGAGCTCAAAAAAGATGCTTGTCTAGAGCAACCCTGGTACCAGTGGTAGCACTGGGATGAAATTCTTAGTTGTTTTCCTTCTTTATGTTATTTCTATAATTTAAAAATT
This sequence comes from Toxostoma redivivum, assembly GCA_013397375.1. Lineage (NCBI taxonomy): Eukaryota > Metazoa > Chordata > Aves > Passeriformes > Mimidae > Toxostoma > Toxostoma redivivum. The sequence continues at coordinate 354,700 of VXBI01004275.1, forward strand.
CTGTACTTTTTTTTTTCAGCTTTCCACTACAAAATAAAGCATTTTTGCTTTACTCCCAAATAACGTAACTTCATTTTGAGGCAGCCTAATATATCTTTTCTCTCAAAATAAGAAAAAAAAAAAAGAGAAGTAGCATTGCAACAGAACAGTATTATTTTTGAAAGCACAATTTCTGTATGAACACCATAGATGCAGAAATAACTAAAATTTAGGTACAATAAGACAGGGCACCACTTTGCACTGCCTTTTGCCTGTTTGAAAGAAGAACATCTTTGGAAGTGTTTTCAGCTCAAATCCTTCCCTTTGTAAGAACGGTTACCACACAGTCCTTTAGTAGAATTCAGGGGAGAAAGAGAAGAATCTCTGTAGAAATCTTAGATATTACCAAATATCTGGAGACCCGGATGTTCTGTGCCTGTGATATTTAATCAGAAGCTCTCCTTCCTAGTAGTTAACATGTCTTGAAAACCTGCCCAAGAAGTTATTAACTTGCAAATTGAATCTTTCTGTTTATTTTGGTATTTGGTTCGCTTTATGTTTTCACTACCTCCATTAGCCAGCCATTGACTATTAGCCTAGTCATTACACTTCCCTTTGAAAATAATGATACAACAGTAGCTTTATGTCCATTCCCAGCACTCGTTATAGTTTCTGTACCTATTACAATTGTTAAAATAGTGTCAGCTGTGGTTTTCCAGGAATGCCTTGAAATTCTATGTGAAAATTATGCAGAGTTGCTGACTTAATCATCAAGTTCAGTAGATACTGTTTTTAACCTTGGCTCTAGGCAAAGTTAAAAATAAGGAAATAACTCAAAAATTGGCTCAGTATTTCTCTTCTGCTCTTAAAACAAAACCACTAACTGTTACACTTCTGGCTTTTCATCAACTTTCCCATATTCTGTTACTTGATAGAAACAGATTTGTAACAGTTACTGGGATTTCTTTTGTCACTCTTGGATAGTTAAAATTATAGATCTATTGCCGGAAGCCAGATTGCAAAAGAATATTAATTGATAGATTCTTGGCAAATAAATTTCCTAGTTTAAACCCTATGTTATTATTTAAATATATCTTTTTTGTTTATTGGGTTTTTTTTTTAAATATTACATTACTGATCTTGTCGTTCAAAACAGCAGAATTATTTTATAACTGATTAATTATAGCTTTTTGATGATATTTTGGACTTAATAGTAACAATTTTCTTTCATTCTATCTAGTTGGAATTCTTGCTTCCAAGCCTTTCTATTAAAATTAATTCTAGCATTAGAATGCCAGCCTTTTTCACTAGTTGCCTAATTAAATCCCAAATGATTTAGACATATGCTTAATCTGAGTTACATAATCTGACATGTAAGTGAAGCTGAGTGTATATGTGCTTTAGAGACAAGGAGAGGGGCTGCTAAATTAGGCCAGGCTGAGAAATAAGGATTATTCTGGTGAAATCTCTGATGGATAATTAATATCTTCTGTGGCAAAATGGCAATTCAAGATCTGTGAGACTTTTGCTGATAAATAACAAGCTTTTTATATCTTGCTATTTCCATTCACAAAGGCATGACATAAAAAGTGGAAACCCTTCTGCATTCCCTTTCGTGTGTTTGGAAAGTAGCTATACTTCATTTTACTCTTGATAAAAGAAATATATTATTTTATATATTGCTTTTCTCTATTACACTTTATTGGCAGAAAAGTCTGTCAAGTTTTAAAATAAGAGACAAAAAAGATATTACAAAAACATTTCTAGAAGTGACCTAAGATGCAAAATTTTAGATTATTCTTAGTTCAGTTGACGGGGTAAGATTTGTAATGTCATTTATTAGAAGAAGGGGTCTAGATTAATTTGTCTGTGTTACTCCTACAAGCCTTTTCCTGTCCGTGCTGTTAGGCTGTAAGGGTTAAAGAAAATTATAATTTGTGTTTGAATAGTATTTTTGGTTGTCAAATTATATTAAATACTTATAAAAGTATCAATTTACTAGCATTTTTATTTTATTTCATTAAATATGAAAAAGAGAACATTTTTTTGACCTGACCACGGGAGTAAATGGGTCGTGGTCGTGGTGAGAAAAGAGAACCTACTCAGCTTTCAAATGAAAACTGCAATCAGTTACTGGGCAGATGCTGAGGTTTGCTGAACTGATTGCCACGTGGTGTAAATGGATTGATGTAAATGACAAAATTTTGTACAGGTTCAAAACGGTTTCAGACAAAGTCATGGAGGAAAAATCTCACAGGGACTATTAGGCAAAAAAATTAATCACCTCTAGCTCCCAAAGCTACTGATAAGATACCAGGAAATATTTGGGGGAAGCATCACTATAGAATGCCACAATGATGTGATTCTGTGGTAATTGCAATTTATATTAAAAGTTCAGGAAATTATTAATGAGCATTTTTATGAGCAAAATTCTCTCAAAAAATATAGTTATTACAAGCTTTTAAATGAGCTTCATTAAAAAATTACCAGAATGCCATGTCTTAATTTCTTTTTAAAATATGCAAAGCTCCCACTTTTGCTTTCTGATTAAGAAATATCAGCATTCAACTAAGTAATCAAAGACAATATTGCAAAGAGTGTACATACAGCTTTTTAATGAAAAGTGATTGCAATACAGATAGAAATAATTCTGACCTTCCTTAATCTTCTCCAGAGAATATTACATATATACTAAAACCCAGAAGTAAGAGTTGTGTGCCTCCTCAATTTAATATCGCCCTTTAAATGATACTTCTGCTTCCTGCATATTTTATTTCAATGTTCAAATGTTTCATGTTCTTCAGTAGCTTGAAAGTAACTAAGAATAAGAAACTACTACAAAAATCTATGTCAATGTACGTAGGACAAGTTTTTATCAATTCCCAACTTCTCTAAAGGTCTAAGCTGAATAAGGCAAAGTCTTGCACAAGTTACAACATCTGTGCTTGAAGATTTTTATTTTACTAATTTCCTTATCTCTCAGAATGGAAATAAAGACCCCAAACCAATTTTATCCCCAAACCACATTAATGAAAATTTAAAGATGAGAGTATAGTTACCACATTAAAAGAATATAATAATGAAAACAACAAGCATTATATACTTAAAATACTTAATTGCTGCTATCATAAGTGAAATAAAGTCAAATGTGTGAAGGCATGGAAAAAATACGTGAATGCTACAAAAATTTTCTGGACTGTGAATTACAGTATCATTACTGAACTGAGATAATCTTTAATGTTATGATGGATATCACTAGAGGCTAGACATTTTCCTAAATCTTTTTTCAAACATCAAAAACTTAGAAACTCTATACTATCAAGCATGTGATGCCGGGCTCTGCAAGAGGCCTTTGCAAGTATCAGGAACACTTTGTGTTAGTTTAACTAAAATCAATGTACAGGGAGCAGCTGTTTCTTCTGAGCTTACTTTGATGTTGGAGTGGTATTTCTGTGTAAAAAAAAAAAAATTGGGTAAAGGCTTTGCAAATAAGATTACTAAAAAAAAAAAAAAGTTGAATCCCTCTTTAAGAGAGATCTTTGGTCTGTGTTTTAGAAATACAGACCAAACCCAACTAAAAAAATCCAAACTAAAAGTCTCTAAAGTGTAGCCTTAGCAGGCTTCATTTGCATACATTTAAATTCTCCCCCCACCTTGCCACTTCTCCACAGTGCTGTCTCATCCTGTGCTGAGATTAGAAAAAGTAATCAAATGCAGAAAGGGCTACCATGGACATAGCAAAACAGTTATGAATTTAATGTATAACAATCATTTCAGAATATTACTAAATGTATAATTTAATGTCTTTATTAAATGTATAATTAATATTATTAAATGTATGTATTAATGTATAATAATCATATTAAGAATATTTTAAAAATGTTTAAAAGCTAATAAAACCCTATGCTGAACTTGATTCAGTCTTATATAACTAGCTGGAGGCTAATTTTAACTTTAAAAAAGTATTATTAGTCATGTTTCTAATACAAGATAATAGCAATTTTCTGTTATTCACTTGGAACTATATTGTCTTAGTATTCTTTTTTCCTAGATAAATATACTCCGTTTTATAGGTGAAATGGGCTTTTACATAATAGATAATTATAATAAAAACAGTCATAGAATTATGCAATAATGTAGTTCACGAAGCACCTCTGGTGCCATTTGGCCCAAACCCCTGCTCAGACCAGGGCTGACTTTGAAGTGAGGTCTAGGTCTAAATTTTGGCCTAGGTCTGAATTCTGGCCATGTTGTATATGGCCTTTTCTTGTTGAGTTTGGAGCATTTCCCAAAGAAGGAAATCCCATGTCCTCCCTGGGCAGCAGCTTTCCCAATATCTGATTGGAATTTTCCTTCTCTCAAGCCTGTTGCCATCATTCTTTTGCTGGCCAGCTCTGCCCTTCTCTGGAATGTCCCAGTACCTGGCTGAAGTCAGTGATGATTCTCCTCCTACCCCTCTCTTCTGAAGAGGTCCCTCGATGCCTCATACATGTGAAGACACAGTGATTATTTCTAACTTCTTTTAGTGCACGTTTCTAAACCCACAATTTGCAAGCTTCCCTCCCCTAAACACCAGGCAGCACAGAGCACTGTGCTGAACTTGTGAGCCCCTAAAAGTGTGTAGAACTAAGTAAATTCCCCTTAGCCCCATATTGGTATTCTAATGATGGTGCACTCAGTAGCATGCTAAACTTTGATGGCTGTACCTCATTTTGTGTTCAATAAAAGATAACATGAGAGATCATTAGAGTAACTATGTCAGATTAAATGTATTTTCTTGTACAAAAATCAAGTCCCTTCAGGAATCATTGCAATTTACTTTGTCTCATGGAGAACAATATTTTCCCGCTAGACCTCAACACAAAGGGCCATTACAAAATGTAATTCATATTTCATATGTTCAGAAACGTTCAGCACAAATTACAAATGGAGACTTTAGTGAAGTATTTATGTTCTGTTACCAACAAGATATGTATAAGTAATATGTGTCCCAGGGCTCCAGCCTACACCGCTTACATTTATTTGTTACAGGCTGCACTTATACTTTGCAGTTAAACATAAGGTAAGTCATGTTGCTTCTTTGAAAACATAGAAAAGTGCAGCGGACAAAAACATTATTGTTTCTGAGATTTTCCATCAGCTGCAAATGACGAAGGCATCATGCATCACTTATCTGCTAGAATAGCAATATTCCACCCAAACTTCAAAGGACTCTTCAGTGAACTTCACTCCTTTTCCCCTGAAAAACCTGAGGCTGCATGAGTGCATTTAGAGACTAAAATGAAGCTCTTTAGAGAGCATTCTGCAGTGTCCAGAACATGGAAACACAATGTCTTAAGTACTAAAAAGTATCTAGAGCTTGTGGTCTTTGAAACAAAAACCATAGGTCAATAAAAAATCCATGAGGCAAATGAAGATTTCTTGCAGAAGGGTTTAAACACTATAACATATATGGATAATTTTACCCTGTTAAACTGTCTTCTCAAAGTGCTGTCTTTTTGTAAGCCAGCAGTTGTTCTCTTTTTAAAAGGTTTTGTTTGATAGAAAATGATATATCTGGAAGTGATATTCTGCTGGACAGACTATTAGATTAGTGATTTTCTGATAGGATTATTCTGCTGTTCTTTATCTACTGTGTTCTTGACATCACAGTGTATATAGTGTTAGTAGCAGGACAGTTTAAAACTCCATTGACATTTGACTTTTGCAGTTCTTGAATTTCAATTTCAAATAAATTGTGATCATTGAAAATTATAGCAAGACCAAGTCGGGAATAGCAGAGTATCCGACAATTATAATCTTATATTTTCATTGCTATTCAATTATAAATTCAAGAAAGTAGACATCTCATCCTGCAATATTAATTTTGATTCACACTCACTAGCTGTTGCTGTCACAGCATTTTTCCTTCATTCAGGTGGGTCACCTATCAGGGACCACATTAATGTTTCTTTTCTAAGGATAGTCAGTAGTGCAGCCAAGCAGCAGGGTGCTCCAGTCTTTAATTCTTTAATCTAATGTCTAACTTTACTCTCAGGCTGTACAACAGAGAGAATCCCTCCCTATTCACCCTCCCACTCTGCTCTTTCCTCCCCCAAGGTAACAGTAGTGTCTGTGCATGTGTGTGCATGTAAAACTCTGCATGTTGGGGGTGGGTGTGCATGCACTATTTTCAGAAAAAATTTGAGAAAGTCTGAATCAGTATGGAGGCACAGCACATCAGCACCATTTGTGACTGATATTTTGTGTTTTGTCTGAGGACAAGGCCAATATAATATCACTCATTATATCTGGGCAAGCTGACAACTCTAGTGCTCCCCTGTGACACATAAGCCAATAATGGTAATGACTTGCTAATCTTCTATGAATCTTCCAGGAAAAAATCCAAAACAATTAATAAGAGTGTTCAGTATAAATGAATAGAAGAGCAAGTTGCATTAGAAATGGAAGTATCACAAGACTCTTCCATGTTATTATCTTCACTAACTCTGTCCACGTTTTTGAAACTGTGTGGGGAAACTGAGGAAGACAGTCAAATATAAGACCAATAAAATATGAAATTTGAAATGCTCAATCAGTTTATCAAAAAGAAGACTGAAAAGTGGTATGAAGGCAGTGTGGTAGAAAAGAGAAAATATCCAATAGTAGAAGATTTTATAAAATACAGGGTATAATCATGTATTAAAAAATTCAAGTTAAAAATAGGCAAATTCAAGTTACCATGGAAAGCAGTGGATTCTCCATCTTTACATGCAAAATTTATAGATTCCATAAAAATATTCTGTTATTACATGAAAACATTCTGGGAGAAAGTCAGCACTTTATGTTACAGAGGTGAAGGAGGAGAAAGATGATCATCACATAGTCCCCTGTAGTCCTATAATTTCTGAGACTGATAGAGTTGACAAAGTTGAGGAAGATATGACTTGTTTTTATGCAACTGAAGTGGGAATCTTTTAAAAAACATTACTGGTTACATTTGTAAATTAAATATGTGTTTGCATTTTAATAAGATTTTTTTACTGAAGCACAGTATCTGCTCATCTCTGCTGTAGTGTAAATCCTGATGCAACATAACAGTGGTGATTTCTGCCAGGAACAAGAACATGATACAAATGTGGGATGAAACAGGTTTGAACAGTTTTGCAGAAGACACAAAAACATAGAAACTGCTAAATAAACAGTCATAGGTATGGTATGATTCAGATATTCCACATTATATAGAAGCAAATTATTTCTTCCACCAAAGTTTCAGTGCTAACACAAGAGATGATACCATTTTAGGCTTCATTTTGGTTAGTGATAAGGATATTTAAGTGAAATGAAAACAGAAAGAAAGTTTAGTGATCACAAGTCAGTTCAGCATCAGCTAAAAGTAAGGCTGAATATAAAAATACCTATAGCTACGTAAGAAAGTAAACCTGAATAAATAAAGGGAAGTGGACACTGAATCCATGTAGAATGAAATCTCAGAGCCTTCAACATTGAACAAAATATGCTGATATTATTAAAATTTGTCACAAATCAATCAAAAAAACTATGGGGAAGGACTTCAGATCTAACTGGATGAACTCCAAGGAGGATGTTAACAACAAGCAGAGACTCAGTGTGAAGTAGACCTTGCAGAGAACTGCAAGACAAATGACAAAGACTAAAGAAGATATAAATCTGATACACTGTGACTATTTGACCTCTAGATGGAAGGCATTTTCAGTTTTGCATCAAAACTAAGTGAATACTTTGATTCAGTTTCAAATAATGTGATGTTTTAGTGGGGGCAAAATGATGGAAAATTTTAATGAGATTATTGAAACAAAAATATCTTCAACTGAGACAGGAGTAACACTGAAGAAATGTCATTGAATTCTTTCTGAGGGAAATCAAATAATCTCAAAGAACTGCAAAGGAATGTCCAGTTCAAACACCCAAGAAAGACTTTTCAACAGTCTTGCAATCAGATGAGAACAACACTGGGGTAGGAGCTGGAGCTGGAAAAGTGAATATGATTAAAATTGTTGCAGGCCTTGGAACCTCAAGTGTATATTACGTTTTTGAAAGGAAAGATGATCAAGTATGGAAAGAAAAAAGAAAATTACGCAAAGTGCAGTAAGAACAAATCAAAGCCAGTCTTGAAAGATTGACAGAGGGAGTAGATTTTGTCAATTTGATTTGCATCAATGGGCCTGAAGAAGTGCCATGTGAGAAACCTCAAGCAAAATTGAGAAAAATGGGATTTACTGGAGAAAGGGTGAGGAAGGTAAGAAGCAAGGGAAATAGGTGAACAGACAGGAATGGGTACTGCTGAAAGGCACAGGTTGAAATATAAAGTTGAGATGTTACTAGTAAAGCTCATGAACTTTTGAGTCAATCCTTTTAAACATTTTCTTCACTTAACATCAAAATTGTGGTGGAGTTATTTAGAGGAAATTGGTACAAAGTCAACAGCTCCATCAATACCGAAGACTTCTGGAATACTACAGGGATGGGCAATAGAGATAGAGAAGGGCTAACAACATTGGATTTTGATGTTGTAAGGCTTTACAGTGGAGGTGTTTCTTATTGCCCAGAAGCAATGGGCTGAATCTGGATCAGGTGCACAGAGAAGCTAAGAAGACTAGAGAGCCAGAGAACCCAACTTTATGGAAAGGACACTGCAGAAGACTGACTTGTTTATATAAGCAGATTGTAGTATGGAGGAGGCTATGATTGCAATCTATAAATATATCAAGTGGGTAAACACAGTGAGGGGAAATAACTTTTTTAATTAGAAGGCAATGTTGGCATAAGAAGAAATAGAGATAAAAAGATTGGAAATCCGTTCAGGTCTGAAATTATGAGATTCCTGAAAGTTACTCTAGTTCTTTCAGGAAAGTCATTGCAGTTAAAAAGACTTAACTTTGAAGTTAAACCAAATATATTTATTAAATCAGTTTTAGGATACAATTGTTTGTGATATCAAGAGCCAGGACTCAAGGAAGGTCCTAGTCCTATGTTTCACTGAACTGTATTTAAGATCTTTATCAGCACAATTATGTCTAGAGGACAGCATTTGTTTGCACCTTTCCCTCTGTTTCTAGGAGTATAAGCATCTGCAATTATTGAGGGAAAAAAGTAGATTTTTTCCCCAGGCTGGGAATAAGGATAAATAGAGTGCATTTATTACCAAAGGCATATAGTCCCTGCCATGCTTTCTGCCATGGCAACTTATGAATGTATTTCTTTATTTTTGCAATTGTTTGTACGAGAAGAAATTTGTTCCATGTGAAGAAAGAGCTACAAAGCTAAGACTGAGCTGGGGAGCACAAATGTGATATCAGATGGAGACATTTAGTACAGAAATTGGGGAAGAAGGAGGAGCTCTGGGGCCAGCTGTGGGTGACAATGCTGTTTCTGTATTTAGTAAAGCCAGACCTGGGACACACTTAGTTCTAAAGCCTGTGGAAAAGCACCAGAAGAAACAACAGTCTCAGGATTTTTTGCTTTTCACACAGTGAAGGTATTGTGAGAAGTTGTGGGGACTATGGAGCTGATATTAGCTGTGAAACACTGCTGAGGAGGGTAAGCAGCACATCCTGTCATCCAGCAAATAATGGAACAAGAAGTGCAAAAAGCATGGAAAGAATTCAGAAAAGTCCTGAAAGAAAGCCTGAAGGATATTCTGAAGCAATTTCAAAATGTACAGGGGACATTGTATACATTCAGAATAAGACCATGCAAGCTCAATAGAATAACTCAGAACCTGAAGAATTTCTAAGGGGCTATTTTAAGCTACTTTTGAAAAATTAATTTCAAATGTATAAGCGTAGATCACTCCAAGATCTGCCTTAATTCCAGCACCACTAATGCAGACTCACAGTGCAATGCAGTTCATGTCATTGACTCCAGAGACTGGCTTCTGTGTGCACCTCCTGTTCTGGGGTACCCTCCTTCACCTCAGCCATAAGCCATGCATTCCCTTCCACCCTTTTGCACAGGCAGAGGGGATCCTTTTCTGCAAGCTGGTCAGCCCAAAATGTAATCAGTGATTTTGTAAGGTTTTGGTCGGAACTGGCTGTTCACCTGCTCACATTAATTAATGCCAGTGCAAGGGACAGTGCAGACATGTCCTCTTGGTTCTGCATCAGCACCAGGTCACATGAAGAGGTCCATGGACCCCCATCTGCAGTGGTTCAGTTGTTCACCTTGGCAACAATTGGTTCACACAAGTCCCTTCTCTTCCTGAGGAAAGACAGTTCTAGGTCTTAAAAACTATTTTAATCAATGGGAGAAGAAATATTTGGAAAAAGGTGAAAGGGCAAATTCCTGATTTATTCTCCTTAGGGCATTTCCTTTTCTAGCATAATCAGACATTTCTGTAGGGTAGTGAGAACGACATAAACACTATATGTAGTTCCACTCTGCAGGTGAGCAACATCAATACCAAGCAGTGGAGTCATTGTCACAAGCTCACTCTTTATCACAGTGGTTTCAGACAAAGTGAGACATCTCCAGATGGGACATGGGGAAAGTGGTGCCTTGAAGTAAATTGTAGGGTAATGGTTATGATGCTCTTCAGTCAAGAGCAAGCTCCAGCTCACATCCTTCATGTATGCATTACAGCAGGTGGTTATATAAAATACCTCATCTCTTCCTAAACAGTGCAAATACAGCAACTCTTTTATTTAGCACCCAAATCCAATGAATTATCCATTATTTCTGAAATAATGGTTGTAACAGGGATTAATGGAGAAAAATCTGATGCGACTTTCAAATAAATCAGTATTAAGAATTTTTTTCCGTAAAATGCCTCTTTTTTCTATGTTTCTGTTTTAGTGAAAAGTGGCCTAATAGTGAAAAATGTCAGCCTGAAGGCAACTAAATTAGAGGATTTAAAAAATCAATACTCCCTAAAAGATAGAAGCATATCTTGGTATTAGGAATGACTGCAAGTATTTTCAAGGTATAGTCACAATAAGAGGAACAAAATTAAAAAGGAAAAAAAAAAAAAAAGGAAAAGAGATAATGAGAAATGTAGAACATTTTGCCATTATTGGGAAGGGAAATAATTAGGAAAGTGGCATTAAAAATGGTAGCCTGCAACTAAAGAAAAATGTCTGAGGTGTTTGTATTTTTCATCTAGTATCCTGTGATCATTAGATTGTGTAGCTAGGTTTAGGAGATGGTCTAAATTGATTCATGCTATTTCAAGTATACAGAGGATAAGAAGGGATGAGTAAGAAGCCTACTCATCTCAATGGAGAGAGTTCCATTGAGTGCACTGGCTGCCAAATTAAACTCCACCATTTCTTTTAGATGAAAAAAAGTTTACCTGGGAGGTGTTTTTGTCAGTTCAGGTCTATGATGTTTGTAAGTTATTGCTTTATTATACTAAGGAAATATTTCCCAGATTGCCTACAACCTACTCAAAGCCATGACTTGTGTATTCTGTGTGTGCAGGGTTTCTTCTGCATGCTCTGCCCAGGCAATGTGAAACTGGCCCGAGATGTCCCAAATTATTGGCTGTAACTCTTCACATGGCAGTCACAATTACCAAGAATAACTGCTCAGCTCCTCACTAGAGAACGGACTGGGATCCCCCTGGTAAGACAAACACAGATGCAGTTACATTGCCAGAACTTGGGATCATATAACACAGAACTGGGATTTATTCTCAACAAAGCTATAGTAAAAAAAAATCAGTTTCTAGTTCTGTGCCGTTTACTGTGATCCTGATTGATTTTTTTTGTTGCTTCCTACAGAATGATGAGAGTAAAGAAAAACATTATTGAATGAAAGCAGATTCTAGCAAATATCAATGTGAGGGCCAAATCCTTTTGACTTTATCTAATGAAGCCAATTTCAGTCACTTTGATGCAGCTATTTATTCCAGACTTGCTCCAGAATATATTAAATATACAAAATGCAACCTGATTTGAACAAGCCTTCCTACTGGGAGCAGAGAAACAGCAAAATAAATGAAAATTCCATTCTTTGAGGGAAGAAAAACAAAATCTTATGTATTATATTATTTAATTTAAGTTGCAGTTGTAATTAAAAGTTATATTCCTTTAATCTGAAAATGAGCCTCTGTTCCAATAATATGAGGTGGTGTGTGCTTGAAAGCGTGCACTAAAAGTTTGTTTCATTGCATCATTTAATATAAAACCTTATTGTGAGGGTCTGTTTACTTCCCATTTGTACTCTTTCCCTTGCCTTTTTTGCATAATATATTGGTAAGTAATAAGAAGCAGCTCTGCAGCTACAATTTAATGGGAAACATAACTGTTTATTGAACCAGATACCCATTATTAATTTAACAACTGAATACAAATGCTTCTGGCAATCAGTGCAATAATTCTATTTCCTTGATTACTTAGGGTTTGCCATTGGCTCCAGTAGAAGCTTCATTCAACCCTCAGAGGGGAGAAGTGCTGCCTTTTAACACTTGTAAAGAAAGAACAAGTACCAGCCTAATTCAGTTACTGTGCATGCATTCCCTCTGACATCTTTAAAACACACACACATTTCTCATGTGATTTTAGGAAGACATTAAAACTAGTCTCTTTTTTATAATTTTTCTAATGTTTTATGACTCAATTAAAATGAGAAATTTTTGCAGCAAAGAGGTTGCAAGTATTTATTTTTGGCAATAAATTATCAGAGCTCACAGTAAGTGAAAAAAAATTCCCATCTTTGTCTTGAAACTGCATTTCCTACTTTTTTCAAGCAGCCATTGTATCATTCAAACTGCAGCACTGCATAATGGGCCCTGTAAAAATATGTACATTTCAAAGATATTCTGGGGAGGTTACACCATAGATTATTTTGGCCCTATGAGACTCTAGAGGGCAGTCTTGGTATAGTAAAAGAAATATATATTTTACTGTCATTAGAAACCTCAATCATGTAGAGTCGGTACAAAATGTTAGTGTTAAAAAAGTACAAATATTTTTGAAGGCAAATTTGACCAAGTTGTCTAATTTTAGCTGAAATATTAGCATCCTTTTATGTCAGATTATAATTCACTATAATATAATGTAATTTAAAATTCCATGTAGTTTTTATATTGTTTAGTTGGATGGATATGGGGTATAATGAATACATCAGAACCAAAAGTACAAGAAAATATGGTTTGCTTCTCATTTTCAGCTTGTTTGAAAACTACTCAATTCAGACAGTGCATTTCTATCAGCAGCATAAAACTTTACCAAAAGTCCATCAGAAGTCCTTTGCTTAAAGAGAGTAGAATAAAATCCACCATAAAGTGCAGATGCAATTTTAATGTCAGTTTTTAAAAGATGTGTTTTACTTTATAAGTAATTAATCTTTATACACAAGTTTTGACTATTGTCGGCAGAAATCAAAATTGTGTGCCTTGTAAATTTTTAATTGAGCAGTTCTTAGATTAAAAAAATGCATTAGTCACTTTGACTGTGTTTAATATTTTAGAAGAGGTTGTTCTGCAAGAAAACAAATCATTGGTAATGAGAAACAACGTGCAGCTTGTAAGTACTTACTGTGCAAACTTTTGAAACATGTAACCTTTGTTTCTTTGCAGACAAACAATATTGCAGGCTTGTTTCAAAATGGGAACTTACTTCCTGTGGAAGACTTTCATCTGCATAGTTCAAAACATCTAGAAGGGAATGGAAAATCGTTGTTCCCATTTGATGGAGGGGCATTGCCTTCTCTGTTGGCCACAGCAGCCGTACTGAGAAGGAGGGGGGGTGACAGGGTTAGTTCCAGCCACCAGAGGTTTGCTGGCTGGGGCCACTCACACAAGGAGGATGGAAGATGGCAAGAGGTGTTAGACCACAAGCCAAGCTGCAATCCCAAAAACTGATCAGGCATCCTTCATTCTTGAAGCAATGAAACTTCCTTGATGCCTCTGTCTTTGACTCAGAAAATTTAGAGGAGCAGAGAGTCTTCCACAGCTTCTCCAGGCAGGAGGGACTTTTCTGTTCCAGCTCTGCTTGTTTATGCTCATTCTGAAGCAAGGCTGAAATTATCTGCTTCTCTGCCCATATCACATGGTTGGTCAGCAGCAGTCTTGGGGCCTCTCTATAGACTGGGTTTGGCAGCCGAAGATAACCATTTAAACACAATCCAACAAAAAGAAGCTACATTTAAGAAAAATTACTGCCCGGTTACAGACTTTTTTTTTTTAATCAGGCAAATAGAACATTTGCTCAGAATATGGAAGTTGGGTTCAGTACCTGCACTGGCCAAAGAGGCTTTAAATAAACATTTTGTACAAGATTGCTCTCCATACCTCCCTATTTTAGTGGCCTGACAACCTACACCCCCAAAAACACCTGAAAAATAAAAAAAAAAATCATAGGGCTAGTGGGAGAAATAGGAAGGAGCTTAAAGAAGGACACATTGTAGGGGGCTCCACACTGACCATAGACAGGCAGGGATGCCCTACCTGTTAGACCAGGTAACAAATATATGCTGAACATTTTGCTTTTTCTACAGTGTTGTCTCCAATTTTAATACTTTATATCCATAATTTGCTTTAGATGACAAGATGAATTAAAATTAGAATAATAATGATTTGATCTATTGGAAACCCTGATTTTTTTTCTATTTAAGGATGTGCTTTTCACCTCTCCATGAAAGTATGCAAAGAAGCTTCCTCAAGTGATGAGTATTTTTGCTTTGGTATTTAAATATGCACAGTTCCTAGTGATAGGTACTTATATTATTTTTCAATCTCTCTGAAACCAGGATTCTTTTTCTGACAAATTGAAAAACAAAATATAAAAAATCAACAAAGCAACAACTCTGTTAATCTTTCCATACCAGACAATGCCTTCAGATTCCTATTGATGAAAAGGGTTCTTACAGAGATTCTATTCTGATATCTAACTTCTTAATTCAAATTGTTGCTTATTTTGTGCAATGCTTAAGATTAATACAAAAGACCATAATCTTTAAAATAAAACCAAACTTGCAGTATTCTCTATTCTCAATTTCCTCCAAAGTTTGCTAAGGCATAAACTGTTAAGTCTAAGCAACTTCATATACATTTATGGTTTTGATATACATATATCACATGAAGCACTAAATGTTTTTGCTTATTTTGTTATTTTTAAGAAGTTTTTATTAAAGACTGAGTTCTTTTATAATATAAGGATATGAAAATAATATAGCTAAGCCTTCTATATACAAGTCTTCCAGTGACTAAAGAAAAAATCTGTAGGAGTATTTATAACTTCCACTTAGATAATCAATAGAATTAAAAAAAAAAAATCCAGGCAAGAAATGTGTATTTCATGAAAATTTACATTTCTGTTACAATTCATAGAATTATTAATAGTGTTTGTAAGCCTAAGTCTCATGAAACTTAAGTAGTCAAGTACTTAACAAGTCTTATTCTAGATAAATATAACTGATAGTATAGGGTATATGGAAAACAGTTTCCTTTCAAGAAATGCTCACTCTCATTATGAAATTTTGCCTTTTAAAAATATTAAAACACAGCAACTTCCTTCAAAGAATAAAAATTATTACTTTACAAGGGTGATGTCCTTATCCAAACCAGAGCTCCTTATTCTCAGTTTCTAAGGCTCTTTTGTGAACCACACCATGAATTTTATGTGACAGCCTTAGTAGTAGTGCTACCTGAATTTCACAGCTGTGAAAATTCAAGTGGAAAAGGTATAAAACCTCAGAAGTAATTTTATAGTCTTTTGTGAGGAGATTGTCAGTAAAATTCTCGTTTTCAGTCTTAAGTATAGATTTAGAAGTTGCTGCCTCTTAAGAGCTTACTGCTGATCTTTTCCCATCAAAGGATCTTTCCTGAGCTTGGTGGTAGATGTCTAACAGCAAATTTACACATCAAACCCACCCCCCCCAGATATACATGTAGTTTGTCTTAGATATACATATAATATTGAAGTTCATATAATTATTTCACACAGATGCATCCTCAGTTCTTGTCCTTGTAAGCAGTTAGGACACACTAATTTCCAAGCAAGTCTACAGGCCTCCGGGTGCCATAAATTAGTATAGATGGAAACTGAAATGCCAAAATCCTTGTCCACAGCTTATGCCTCTCCAGATATTCTCTTACCACCTGGAAAAGTACGTCGGAAGGGAAAGTATAGATGCTGATAGTCCCTCAAAGGAAAGAAAAATGCATTTAGATACACTGGATTAAGGATAAAAAATGTGAAAGAATTTAATCATATCTAAAGAAACATATCTAAATTTAAAAAAATATTTGTCGATATTGTAGTAGATCACACCATCTAACATCACTTCTGTACAATTGATGGTGCCCTATGAGGCAGTCAATCCCTATTTCAGCTTCTTCTCCAATATAAAAGAGTTCAGCAAAGTTTGCAGGAGTTGCAGCTGTTTCTGCAGCTTGCTGGTTCAGCAGCCTGTCCTTGCAGAGACACTGTCAGTATCTCCAGATAAGAGCAAGCAGAATTTGGCAGAATTGAGGTGCTGACTGCTGTTAGTATATGTTGTCAGAGTACATTGAATTATTTTAACCACAAGTGTAACTGTGTCAGCTTTTGCAAGAATTTCATCAGGCATAGCCTCGAACTCCCAATGTTTTTTCTAGTCATTATAGAAAAAGCACACGAATGTAGATATAAATACTGTTGACTGTCTCATCTGATTGTACATATATACTTCTCTATAAAGGACAATCCTTTTTCTTCTTCTTTCAGGGAAGAAGAGAAAGATTTTAGAGCTCTAGGTCTAAATGAGAAATGGAAACAATATGCAATGAACCTGACTTCCATTACACACACACCTGGGTACCAACATGGGCTGAAAAAATGGGTGCTCTCAGTCAAGGTCATTTCCTCAGCTGGATGTGTTGACAGCTTGTGCTGAGGCAATGAGTCCAGGATTTTCCCTCCTGAGTGGAATAAATAACAAATAGCTACAGCTGAAGATATTCCAGTATGAATTAAGAGAGATGTAAATCACTGTCAAATTAACAAGGTTGACAAAGTGGTTCAGAAGTTCAGCAATGCTCTCAGAAAGTGTGAAAGCATAACGTGGAGAATACAAATGAAATCTGCAGGACTCCTCTAAGGGTCATTAATCTTCACATAGTGCTAAAGCTCTACCCAAATCGTATTTACAAAATCTGCAAACAGACATTGGTATGATCAACAGAAAACCTCAATAATATTTAGATATGCTTTTCTTTTAGATATTGGGACAAGCTCATCCAACAGCCATCGAAGGAGCATTTGAGCCTGGACAAATCGGAAATGCTAGATGCCAAGCGCAAGGGTTATTATTGGACCAAAGTTAAGAGAACTGACTGGCTCATTTCTGTTCAAGGGAAATCTTAGCTGACAAAGGCCTAAGAAACAATCATTTTGAGAATAAGGGAACTGTCTCTGATAATGATTAATTGAGAAGGAGTGGCAATTTTTCTATCATGAACATGCTGGAGGATTAGGTGTCTTGCTCTTCCCTGTCAGGATGGAAGATTATTTGCGGTTGAAAAGACTTGAGTGCTAGCAAGGTCAGCATTATTACTTTTGTTAATCTCAATGTGGTGCGATGTTTCTTATTTAATGCTTGTTATTTGTATATCTTTATGCTGTGTAAAAAAGAACTGCTGCCTTAACTTCCAATTACAGTGTATGACTGAGATAATGGGAACGGGGTGATGGGAGTGGGAGTATGGCAGCACTGATGAGTTCTTTCTTTCTGCCTTCTGCTGCTAAGCAGTTGTCATCTTGTTTATTCTCTAAAATTACTAATTGCCCCACTGCAATCACATAAAAGCCAAATGAAAACACCACCCAAGCACTTCTACAATTTTCTTTTGCTGGTAGATTCAGCAGATGCATGAGTTAGGGTTTAAGGTATTTTAGGGTTCTGAACTCCTTGGGTCCCCAACGGAGATTACTGCGCCTCCAAGGAAGGGATATTTTTAGGGCCACTGACAGATGATGATCATCAGCAGGCATTTATCTGTGACAATCACTGCTGAAAAGCCTGTAACACCTCACAGTGTGCTGGTCCAAGCAGAAATCATAAAGTGTCCCATTTGGTTCACTTTACAAACAACAGGATCATAACAAAGATCAAAGCCCCTTTATTAATGGAAATTAACTCATACTTTGTATCCAGAATGGGTGATATATTTCCTGTCTAAGTAAACTAAAATGTCAGGACAGCACACAGTGGTGTAGCCCATATGAAATAGTAGATCTGTGAAGAAATACCATTAATAAATTGTACTTTTCTAAGGGCAGTCATAAATATAAGAAACTATTTCCTTCCATTTCACAGCTGCTGTCCCAAAATAATGGAAACCCATTGTCAACCTTTCAATAACATCTCATCTTTTTATTTATAAGAATTTTCAAGCATGTATGCAGGAAAGTGTGCTAAAAAGTTTAAGTTCAAATGCACATTCAAATGCAACTGTTGAAGAGTAGGAAAGACATTTTGGTGTATTTCTCATGAACAGTGGTTGGTTGTTCCTCATGACAGTGCTGCAAAGATGCTAAAGACCTTGGACATGCAGCAGTCAGCACTTTCATGGCTGCAAGGGGGAGCACAACCTGTTTGATATTCCATTAAAACAAAGTAGGAGTAGCTGATATGTTATTAAGGCTAACTGCTACAGACAGAATAATCTTTCCTTTTGTCTTTGGTTTTAATTACTACTATGGGATGGGGATCAGGGAGAATACATATGTTTCTTTCTGTTCTATCTTGGTACCATCAGTATGATAATACCTTCTTTTAATTCTGAAGCAATTAGTTCACATGGCAAAATAAAGATAAAATTTACATTTTCTACAGTCTTGTTCAAAGCATTTCAACTAACAACTAAGATCCATATAGCTGGTTTCCTTTCTTTATTCTGCTGTATTAAAATAATTTTATTTTAGTTTTTTAATGCTGTTGTTATTTTTATCTTCACTTCTGTTGCTATCAACTTTTCTCTCCTTTAAAGTCATTAAAGGACAGGGGATTCTGGTGTTTCATTCTTTGTTTAACTGTTTTGTCTTTGTTTTCCAGCATGCTCCACAAAACTCAGATGACAGTACTTCAATAATACCTGCTGGAATTTTATATTTAATTAAAATACACCTGTGTCAAATACATTAATAAATTTCTTGTAATTCCACTCCAGGAAAAAAAAATGCAGGATCCTTTGGAACTGCCCTGACAAGTTCCCCTTCCAGAGGTCTTTAGCTCAACTGTAGGAAGCTTCTCCATAGCTGACAGGTCCATAATCTTTGAATGGTCATGATGGTCAGAGAATATGCCTGAGGACTGGAAGAAATCAAATGTTGCCCCAGTCCTCAAAAAGAGCAAGAAGTAGGACCCAGGGAACTATGAGCCTGTCAGCCTAACCTCAATCCCTAGAAAGATAATGGTGTGCTTCATTCTAAAGGCAATCTCTGTCCACATTGTTGACAAGAAGGTGATCAGGAATAGTCAGCATGGATTCTCCAAAGGTAAAACATTCTTGATCAACCTGACTGACTTCTGTGATGAAACAACTTCCTGAATGGATGAGGAGAGAGCAGTGGTTATTGTCTACCTCGACTTC
This sequence comes from Toxostoma redivivum, assembly GCA_013397375.1. Taxonomy (NCBI): domain Eukaryota; kingdom Metazoa; phylum Chordata; class Aves; order Passeriformes; family Mimidae; genus Toxostoma; species Toxostoma redivivum. Next base: position 374,213 of record VXBI01004275.1, read on the forward strand.
AGCAAAGCTGTCAACACTGTCTCTCCCAACATCCTCATAGGCAGACTCAGGAAGTGTGGCCTGGATGAGTGGACAGGGAGGTGGATTGAGAGCTGCCTGAAAGGCACATCACAAAGGGTTGCAATCAGGGGCACAGGGTCCAGCAGGCCTGCCACTAGCAGTGTCCCCCAGGGTTCAATACTGGGCCCAGTATTGTTTAACTTGTTCATCAATGACTCAGATGAAGGGGCAGGTGCCTCCTCAACAAGTTCCCTGATGACACAAAGCTGGGAATAGTGACCAATATCCCAGAGGGCTGTGCAGCCTTTCTGAGAGATTTCGACAGGGTGGAGAGAGGGGCAGAGAGGAGCTGTCTGAAATTCTACAAAGGCAATTGCAGAGTCCTGCACCTGGGGAGGAATTACCCCAGGCACCAGTACAGGCTGGGGGCTGACCTGCTGGAAAGCAGCTCTGTGGAGAAGGACCTGGAGACCCTGGTGGACAACAAGCTGATCATGAGCCAGTGTACCCTGATGGCCAAGAGGGCCAGTGGTTTCCTGGGATGAATTAGGAGGAGCATTTTCAGCAGATCAAGTGAAGTCATCCTGCCCCTCTACTCAGCCTGGAGAGCCACATCTGGAGTGCCCAGTTCTGGGCTCCTCAGGACAAGAGACACACAGAGCTCCTGGAGCAGGTCCAGAGGAGAGCAACAAAGGTGATTAAGGGACTGGAGCATCTCTCTTATGAGGAAAGGCTGAGGGAACGTGGCCTGTTCAGCTTTGAGAAAAGACAATAGAGAGGGGACCTCACTGATGTCGAGAAGTATCTGAAGGGAGAGTGTCAAGAGGGTGGAGCCAGGCTCTTGGTGGTGTCAAGCAATGAAATGGGTAGAAACCAACACACAGGATATTTTACCTCAATGTGAGGAATAACTTCTTCACTGTGTGGGTGATTGAGCACTGGAACAGGTTGACTGGAGAGGGTGTGGAGTCCCCCTTACTGAAGATATTCAAGAACCATCTGGACACAATCCTGTGCCAGGTGCTTTAGGATGACCCTGTTGGAGCACAGAGGTTGGACCAGATGACCCACTGTGGTCACTTCCAACCTGACCATAGCTGTGATCCTGTGATTCTAAGATATCTTTCCAAGCTGCCTCACTTGTAATATCAGAAATTCTTTAATCCTGGAAATCTTTTTCTATTATCAGGTTTACTATGTCAACTGAGCCAGAAAATTAAGGATTTTAAAGAAAAAGTAGTCTTCAATCTAATAAAGTAACACATTTTTTTAAAATCAAAACCATGGATACATAAAATACCCAACAATGTGTAGACTTCAGCAAAAATCATATAGCTAAAGTGCTTTTAGAAATATTAATGTACAGGTTCTTTATTTCAACAGGAAGAAAAAGGGAGAAAAGAGAAAATTTCTACTATTTAAACTTCAGAAATGTGTTGCTGAGATACTTTTTGCCTTGAATGAGTTTTATTTTTCTTGACTGTGGAGTCATAAGATTTGGGGTCAATCAAGTTTCTGAAGGAAGAGAATTCCACATTAAGAAGACTCATCTTTCTCTTCACTTGAGAAAGGCTTTTAACACTTCTGTACTGTTGACTATAAAATATGGAGCAAAAGGGTGGGAACATTTAATATACTGGAGCTGAAACTAAAACCTGGACAATGAAGCATGAAATGAAGTATGCTTGATATCACAGAGAAACAGAATTAACAAATAGGTAAGACAGAGAAAGTACGTAAAAGAACAATCTTTATGAATAAACGGGTGATTGCAACTTGAAGAGGGCAAAATTAAGGACAGAATGCATTTTTGAAGAAATGGGTTACAGCACATGTAATCATCAAAACACTTAAGAATGTATCATAAAAATATCTTTTCTCCTACCTCTTTCAAAACAGATGCATGACTGGATTGCATGAAGAACATTGAGTGCTTCAGAGGGGTGGGAATTTAAAGTATTGTAAAGCAATTAAAAATTACATTAATTGCACTGCTTGATAGTACTATATACTTGCCTCTTTTGAAGGAAGGATGCTCTTATGTTTCCAGTGACAAGCTTTCTTAAGGGGAAACCATAACAAGTAGAGAAACATAAAGAGTTTCTATAACCTTGTAATCACACATGTCATACACAATGTACTATTTTCCCTCTTTATACCAGAAATGCTCAGAAATAATATAAAGTAGATGCTTCAAATTATGTTTTCTGTGACAGAAGTTAATTCTAAAGTAAGTATTCCATGAAAGAGAAACAGAGAAAACATTTTTACATGTCTATCATTTGTCCTTAGAGGACACAAAACAAATATGTTTTTTAAAGCTTGACACTGGTATTATTCTGTGTGGCCTGCGGCTATATGCTTTTTCCAGTTTGTAGAATTGAAGGATAAGAAAACAGCTTTGCATTAAGAGGAACACATTGTACAGGTTAATCATAACCATGCAGAAATCAAAATGCTGCCAACAAAATAATGGCATACTAGTGCCAAGGGAGTCACCAGGACGACTGTGAGGGAAGCTGTGGGAGAATAACAATGCCTTTGCATGTGGGGAAGTATTGCAGGCATGTGCTTCTAAATTAATTATTGATGTGGCTGAAACAGAAGTTTCTACTACTGTCGACAATAGCAAATACTCGTAAAAATTTAATTGGCTAAAAGTTAATTTCAGTGTTCCTCAATCATGAAATGCATTAATTGAGAAGAGCCTTTTTTAACATGTTTAAATTTTAAAAGGAAATAAAGCAGAAAAGCAGAATCAGGCAGGGGAATTTAACAAATGTAAAAATGTTGACAGAAGTTAGAGTCATTACCTAGTCAATATTGTATCAATTAACCAAACTAACTGCAGTCCCCAATGAGAACTAAGTAAAATGGCATGATTTTCTAGTTAGTCTGACTCATTCCCATTATCCATTATGTGTGTACGTTAGTGTGTACAAATTAGACAAACTAAAAAGCAGTCCCACATAAAATGTGGAAGAATTAGACAAAACAGTGTTTGTAAGAATTTTAAATGCTCTAAATCCATTAAATAATAAATAAATCATAACTTGTACCGGTAACAGTTGCTACTTTTGAAGGAGAGTGGCTAGTCTGCTGGCAGCTACCAGCTCTCCTCAGGCTGCCATGGGAACATCTGAGAATCACTGATCTGTATTGTAAACAAATAGCATAGCAAGACATTGGTAGAAATACTTCCAGATTTTCAGTTTAGCAAGTTAAAGTATAACTATAAAAAAAAAAAAGTGAATACAAACAATTATTTTTGTTAAGATGTGTGACAACAGTCTGAGACTGACCTAACTGCAACCACAGACTCTTTTGGTAATACTGACACCGAGATATTAATTCAGCATAGCTGAATAGAATAATATAGCCATATTTAAATAACTGGAATGGAAAACTACATACACTATCAGAGGGCTAAGCTTGTAAAATATTTTCTCTTCACTTACAGAGTTTATATTTTTAGCCCTAAGCGTGTAACATCTCAAAGCCTCTGAGAAGCTGTTGAAAAGAATCTGTTCAGAGGGGACGACATAAAAAGTAAGAGCATGCAATTTTATCACTGGAGTATCAGGACAGTCTTTAGATCCCTTTGAGGGACTAGTGGGTAACCCAGAAAAAGCTCGTATATTTGCTATGCCTGTCAAGTGTCTGAACACGGCAGTAAATTCACAGAAATACCTGGAAAGGCCACTTGTCCTACAAATTCCCCATATGAGAAACTGTGTGTTGAAACTTTCTTTGACACTGCTAGGAAATCATGGAGGAGCTTATGAGAAAGTGTTCAGAATACTGTGAGGTTCACTCTGACCTCTGTATTTTCTCTTTCTGGACAGCAGCGAGACTGTAACATTTCAGTGAGCACCACTGCTGGCACATAGGCTCATCTGATGTTGTATCACCACTGTTTATTACATAATGTAGCACCCAAGAGAGAATGATGTAAACCTTATCTTATTTAGTTATTTTAAGGGGGTTACGTAAGAGGGTGTTTTTTAAAAGCTAACAATCCTTCCTTATTGAACTTACACTGTTAAAATACAAAATGTTGTTAATTGGTAAAGGCCAGCTTTTAGCTCTGAGCTATAATTACATATTAAAACAATTATTTGGGTTAAACTGTACAGGAGGTTGTGTTGAGATCATTTCAGCTATGATGTTTACATATGTAAAAGACACCCACCTCTTATGATGTATTGTTTTGTGACAACTATGGTCATCTAACAGGTTACACAAAGCCCTTTCCCACTACAGCTTATGCAAATGATTACCACAATGCACTACAGTAAATTTGCCCAAAATGTATCTAGATCCCAAGTGGGTAAAAGTCTCATTTGCTTTCATCCTACAGTTTGAAGACCTGTATATATAATCACTCGTAAGAGAGTTAAAAAATTGAAACCGGATAATGAACTACAAAAAATGAAGAACTATGGATGATCTTTTGTTTGTATAGTTTTACCAATACTGATAATACAATATCAGTATAACTAGATCTAACCAATAATATTATACATTGAAAATACATAACATACTATGTGAAGTTTGCATTTTTTAGGAGCAAATTTTTCTGTTGTGCTTATGAAAAAGCTGCAATACCTATAGCCAGTGGCAAAACCATTAAGCAGTATGTGTTCCTGTTTAACTGAGGCTGGGATCTTATTAAAAGTCTTCAGAAGCAGCTTATTTGTACAGAAGCTCAAGATTTTGTCTGAAAAGGCTGCTTCATGGGTTAATGTATTCACCTATAAATAAAAGCGGTGACAGCTCTCCTGTCAGTACACACTGATGGACGGTTCCTTTTTCCACCATTACAGCCTTGTGAATGTGGGAAAATTAATTTAAGTGGTAGTTAATTTCTAATGAATTCCATTCAAGCGGTTAATATGGTCCCTTGATGTTATGGTAACCTTCATGGATCATTGCATTATGTAAATAAATTCTACTTTATGCTGGTTTATTAAAAAAAGAGGAAGATTGGTGAGTCCAGTCAAACCTTCACATATACAAACCTGCACAAAATTTCTTAAGAAATTGCTAAAAATAGACTGTTTGGGAAGAATACACTTGATATCTCACTAAGCATACCATTCATCTTTATAAGACATCTAATTTTTATATAATTTTGGCAGAATCATCTATTATTTGGAGCTGAGAATAAGATTTTTGGGAAGGAAATCCTCTTCACTCAAAATGATACTACAAATGCAGCTTGTGTGTCCTTGAGGGACTCTCCAAGCCCTTAGATCAGCTGTTTTGCACAAGCATGAATCACTGGATGAGTTTCACACATCTCAGTTCCCACCTTATTCCCTCTTCTGGGGGGAGACCTCTGACAGAGTGTGCTCTGAGGAGGAAATATCCATGGCATTTTACTCCTTGGTGTCCAGTGAGTTGTTCAAAGGCAGTCCTGAAATATATAGGGTGATGTATGTTTCCAAGAAACATGAGGTAGACATTCATCTGCCATACTGGCAAACACAGAAATATTTGGGAGGACAGAATTATGTAAAATATTTCAGGAATTATTAACTCAAAAGGTATATGGTGTAGCCAATAATGTCCAAGAATGTATGAGAGGGAATGCTTGTAGGCAGAGGCAATATTTTTTAAAAGACAATTGAGACAGTTGGGAAAAAAGCTGGTAAGCTTTGCATATATGAGAATGACTTGTCTACTCAAAAGCTTTCTTATTATTTTCTAATGATATCAGTGATCTCATAAAATATATTATCTTTCTTACAAGGCCTATCTCACAAATTCAAACATGAAACACTAAAGTCTTCTTAGGATAATGAGAGGATCAGAAAGTCTGCTTCATGAGAAAAGACTAAAAGAAATTGTTCAGTTTAGGAAAATAAAGATTTGAGAAAGGACATGGGAGCTACCTAGAAATAAATATCAAGTAGGTAAGTTCTCCAGGAACAGAAGCACTGTTTAACAGAAAGATAATGTTGGCATAAGTTGTGAATAAATGTAGAGCTAGAAGATCAGAAAGAGGGAAGTTCTAGACTGTTTGAAGAGTTGTTTTAACAAAAGACACTTAAAATTCAACACAGAATTTAATGTATTTATCTAAGTAATATTAAGTAGTTGCCAGCATAGCAAGGGAGTTGAAGTTTATCCACTGCCTTCACAACTTTTTCCATTGATCACCGTTCTATGGACAAAGTGTCCTAGAACTGTGACCATGCTCCACACAGGTGGCACCTTTCCATGCCTGGAGAGAATAAAGCCATGTCATGGTTAAGGAGACCCTAAATGATGAATGTTTCAAAGGCCTTAACACAAATGCCCTCTACTTGTGGCTCTGCCACCACAGCTCATGGCACATGAGATGTTTACTAGAAGGGCACAGCTGCCCTTCTCTCATGGCACACAGAGATGTTGTCTGATTCACATTTGGCACACAGCTACACCACCTCTCTGTGTGAGCCTTAATGTCAGATCCACTTAGTTTTGCTCTTCACTTTTTCAAGCAGTATCAAGGGATGCACCTTAAACTCATTAGAAAGGATCTTCCATAAAAATCCTTTTTGCCTTTCTTTGCCTGTTTTTCCTCCCGACCATTCTTTGAACATTTTTCCAAGATACCCAATACAATGAGATGGGTGACTTGCAGCCTTCCATACCTGTGCTTTTTTTGGATAATGCTGAGAATGTATGCTGTGTGCAGAAGGCCAGGGTATGAAGTAATGTGAGACATCAAGGCCAGCTGGAGTAGTACTGGAGACCTGGGATAGGCAGAAGGAACCAGCCACACTGAATATAAGACTATGACACTAGTCTTAGACTAAGCTAGCTATGCCAGTCTAGACACTGAACTGTTTCTGAGTCTGGGTTTTGTCTGAAGAAAGCATCCTGGAAACTCTGTCATGGATGCAAGGCAGATGATCAAGTGAACAAGATGCAGGAGCAAAAACAAAGCGGTTCAAACTGACTCATGGTATGCCTTATGTTTGAAAACTAAAAACAAACAAACAAGCAAAAATCCTAGCATACATATATGAATTCAAAGCTGCCTGAGTAACATGTCAAATCACAACTGCAAATGGGAACCACCATGGAATCTGAATGTTTTTCACTGTGGTTTCAGGGGTATTAAGAAAATGATAGATACCCTGTTTTTTTAATGAGTGATTTGGATATTATATAGATCAAAGTTCAGGTTAAAAAAATCAGCAAAGTAGTAATAATGATAATGGAGCAATGGGTAAAATTTTGTGTTGTTTAACACATTGAAACAATTTTCATTTTGTTACCTTCAAATGCAAAGTCATCTAGAAATCAGACATTGCAGCTACCTCTGCAGAAGAGAGGGGTGTGTTAAGCAGAGGGGAAGTGTTAAGCAATGTAAATCCTTTACAGGTCATAAAAAACTGACAGCAAACAAATTCTTTACAGAAATCCATAGCAATCTGCAAATGAAGGAAACAGAAGATTACTGAGAACAAAATCCAGGAGCATTTTAATCTCAGTGCGCAGCATCACTAAGGTAGATTCTGCCTATGGTTCCTGTGTCCAAATTTTTAAAAATAAATGAGAGGAGGGTACAGGGAACAGAAATATCCAAAGGTTAGACAAAATATTTCATACCGAAAAAGATGATTAATCTCATTATTTTAATAAAAGATTAAAAGGGTCACTCAAATTTAGTGACTGCCATTTGAAGGAAAAAATACAGGAATCTAAGAATGAAAGGTTTAACAAAATTTGGTAACTGCAAATTAAAGCAAACAAGCTCACCTTTATAACGGTGAAGTGACACTATTTTGCAACATAATCATTACTGTGTGACTGGCTGCTCTGCTACCCACTACTCATCTATCTAAACCCAGAGCTATGGTCTCTGGCTGCAGCTGTGTTTTAGGTTTCATGTCCTACCTCTGGTAGAGCAGAATTCTTAAGCCTACAGATCAAGTCCCAGGCTACCATTTCATATTTACTGTATTTTCATTCATTTAAATACATCAAATAAATTCCTTTTTTCTGTGACTACATAATTGGTGATCAGGATGAATGACCAGATGACATAAAAACAACTTCCTATTTAACACCTAGATGAGCAATCAAAGCAAAACCAAAGTACTTGGCACAAAACATAGATGCAAAAGTTCTTATCTAAAGCCTGAAGATCTTATGAAAGTGGCCTATTTTAGCTATCCCAGTCACTGCTTTTATAAATACTGGCCTCCTAGTATGAGTCCCTTTTAAAACTGTATAGACTCTGGGACTGCTTGCTCCCAGTCTTTTCCTCATTTAGGCACTGTTCATTAGCAATCTTTAATCATGTACAACAGAGAGACTTGCTTTCAACCACTAAATGGAATCAATCTATTTTTAGATCAAATCACTTCACAAAGCTTACTTTTTATTTCTTTTTGCAAAACATGGCACATAAGCACAGGTGGCTTCTTGAAAAATGCTGCTTGTTTTCAACACTTTATTCATATTTACAGACCGCAGATTTCAAAGACTGATGCACAAACTTCTATATGAAATGGCGAATTTTTCATTCCTGGAGGCAGGTGGATAACTCCAGCAAGTGACAGCTTCATCTTGGGTGCCAATATTCTCTCTGTACCAACTTTCATCATTTTTAGATCAGGTTCAGTGTCTTCACTGTGATGAAGCTCTTATAAAGATTGCTGCCTCCACTATGAGTGGGATACGGAGCAATAACGAAACTGCTGCAGTTTATCTCCCAGAGGTATAGAAGTAAAACACCACCACTTACCTAAATAAACTGGGCTGTAAAGTGTGACAGTTCAATAACAGCTTCATGGGCAGCTCACCTATTCCTACAGGAAGATAAATTCAGTTCTGGAAAGCAGAGGAGACAGGACAGGTGAGGGCATGCCCCCTCATAGGTGTGGTGAGATGAACTGTCCCAGCTAGCTGGAAAGAATCCAGCCCCTTCTCAGCCTCTAGGACTAACTGGCACAAATTTCAGGCTCCAAATTAATAATCTGGTGAGCTGTAATAGAAAGAATGCACGTATTTAAATGTAGAATCAGTTTTATTAAACTGAAAGGGATTACTTTACCCTTAACTTCCATTTTAAAAGCAATTTGATAGTTTTCAGCAGTGTGTATCAAGGTGTGTCCACCCTTGCTGAGTCAGGACTTTGCAATATGGTGATGCAGATAAGCATAAATCAGCTTCAGTGTCAGGTGCATGAGGCTCACTGAAACCACAGAAGGACCTTGGTGTTACACAGAAGATACTCTGAACAGTGCCTGCAGTAGGATGTTGTGTCTGTTTGCACTGTTAAACAAGGAGGAGAAAGCAGACTGACTTCTCACTTTCTTTTTCATTGTTTTTGAATATTTACATTTTTAACAGTTTTATTTATATTTTTTAATTTTATCTACTTCATCTCTACAAATAAAGAAAAAAATTCTAATTGTAATTGCTCTGAAATATCACTCTTGCTTGTACCATTTTTTTTTCTTTTGTGGATGGTATAATAGAATGATTGGAAGAATAATATGGTGTCTACATTACTCAAAAATAGCCGTTATTTTAACTGAGTGCAGGAAACTGACTGTGGTGGTGTCAGAATCTGGAGCAGTCACCTGTCAGTCAGCTAACCTCAGAGTTTACAGCCTCCATCTGAGCAGACATGGCTTCTCAGTACAGTAATTCCTAAAGACTTCTCCCTCACCTGTCATTTTTGAACACCTATTGTCCTGAATTCAGCAACCAATACTGTAATTCCCATACATACAGGCAAAGTCTGACAGTCATTAATATACATGAGCTCTAAGATTTATCCTCCAGTTGACCTAAATACATCTCTACCTGTTGCGTATCAGGAATCTGACAATCTTATTCCCTAGAACAGTTCTGAGGAGTTAAGTTCAGCCACTCGCAACTGCAAATGATTTTTGTAATTGTACAATGGAGGCAGTCACAGGAGACATCAGGTGTCACATTCCCACTCCACTGTGGGGACTTAAAGAAGAATGAAAATTTTCTGGAGGGGGTAACCTACACACATAAGCAGTAAGGAAGCCAAAAGCTGAAAATGCAATTTGGGCCTGAGTCTTATTTCAGTCTTCAGAATATGGATTCTTCTTCCTGTGTTATTGGGTACTATTTTCCTCCCTAAAACATTTTACGTTCTAGCTGTGCTCTCCTTATCATTCCACTCCCTTTCATCCTCCAGGGGGAGAAATAAAAAAGAAAACACATATAATTAAGGAACTAACATAGATTGGTATTTTTAGTATTCCAGGACTAAATTTTTGGTCTGGGTAACGTAAGTAGTTGTTGTGTACCTGCTCCTTTGCCAACAGCTGTTTAAGTAGCATAACATTCAGGAGGTCTGTAATGAAGGATGTGAACCTTTAGCTATCAACCACGAGGCTACCGGCTGACATTATTTCACCTGCTCATTTTGCAGTTGCTGTAAACAAATCTAAAATAAACATGCATCACCCCCACCGATAGTCACCTTCCTCATGTTAAATTACAGAAAGATATAGGATCTGATTTTTTTAAAACACCTAACAGTTTGTAGACATCAACTAAAAAATGGTACTTATAAGTGTGAGATTCAGTACTCCCGCCTAACAGATGGAAAAGCTGAGACAAAGGCAAAATTACCTTTTCAAGATTATACAGCAAGTCAGTGGCAGAGCACAATTATAATTCAGAGCCTCCTAGTTTCTAATCCTATAATCCTCTTTCCAAAATCTATTAAGCACAACCAAATACGCTGTTTCAGTGATGGCCATGAATGCTCCGTTCTTTTGAATGCTCCACCCCAGGTATGACAAACTAAGTGTTCAGACAATGACACATGAATTGTTTACAGCCATAATAAACATCTGAATTCAAATTACTTCACATCTCAAGTTTCTGACCAGCAGTCCTACATTCAAAGGGTTTAATTAGGAAAAATGTTTTCCTTGTGGTAAGTTGTTGAAATAAGATGCTGAGTCAGCACTGTATAAAAGCTTGTCTTATGCTAAAGGGGGAGATGAAAGCAGTAATTTGTGCCTCTCTCTGCTGCACAGTAATCCTAGCCCTAAATTTCTCCAAAATATGGAGTGCAGACTGTATTTCACACCAGCCTGGCAGAGTGAACTTGTCTTAGGGTCCTACACGGCTGAATTCAGAGTCTGGCCAGGTAATGATTGCTGCTCCTCACCCTGGCAATTCACACTTGCTGGTGTCTCAACCATTTGACACTGCTCCTGGTAAGGGAGCCCTTGTTTGAATACCTCCTCAGTAACCCACCAGCATAATTGGTTTTGTAAGTGAGCTGCCTTTTTCTCATTGAACCCAGGGGTTGGATGAACTGTTTATGAGGCAATAAGACCACGTGCCAACTATGTTTCCTGAAAAGCCCAACCAACAGAACTTCACTTCATCTCATGCCCAATCCACAGGTCAGTCCTTACTATCCACTGGAAAAGTGGGTAGGCCTGGAAATCATTGGTTTTTTGGGTCATACATAACTGTTTACTTTAAAGGTGTACTAATAGCTAAACTCAGAAGGTATCACAGAAGTTCACAGTACACAGGCCTTTTCTTCTGCTGGAACAAAACACACAACACACACCTACAAATGTGTACCATTAACACTGAGAATCAGCTTTTAAAATCTTCAGTTCCTAAGATGGCTTAACTGTCAAAGCATGTAAAAGGTGTAAAATATTTCCAAGAAATTTCTCTGCTTACATTTTACTTTCATGCACAAGCTGCAGGTATTTAGAAGGTAGTTCTTTTTCATGAGCATTTGAAGTACAGCAAGTTTTCCACTACTTCAAGGTTGTTTAATTTTGAGGACCCTTAACACATTTTGAATCAATCTTTCTCTCTTTAGTTAGATGAAGCTAGCCTGTTCTCTCCCCTCATTGCCATGAATTCATTTGAATGCCCCTTAAGATGGATGCGTATGTTAACTAACCTGCTACTCTCTCTCCAAACCCTCATTTCCATGAAATAGATGAGTGACAAACCACCCAACATATGGAAAACCAATTACTGCCTCTGGAATGCTTAACCACAGCTTTAAAGGCTTAGATTCTCATTGTCTACAAGCACTGAGTAAAAACAAATTAATTATAAAAGTTATTGCAATTGTAAAGTGGTGGAATTATAACAGGGCAGAAAAGGTCTTCAAGTCATCATACTATCCAATGTTACAGCAACCTCAAACACAGTGCTCAACCAATTTCACCTCCTTCAAGTCAGGGACACTTTCTCATGGTACTCTGTCAAACTTGTAGCTGTAACTGGATTTCAGTTTTCTCAAAGTTTAGTTTGGTACCATTTGCTAAGACCTTGCAGTTCAGAGGATGATCAAACACTCCTGCCTCAAGTGGAGTCATATTGAGAAGTGTGAGGAATACCAGTGGTGACTGAAGCAATTTTGTCTCTAATTAATTCATGGATACCAATCCACTAGCTTGCATTCAATGTTAAACTTGGCTATATGACCTCTGAGGCATTACTGCTGTCATTCTCTCCACACCTGTTAGGAGAGAGTTCTTTCAAGGGATAAAAGAAAAAAAAGTATATTCTTAAATCTCACCAATCTATGAGAGTGAGCCTAAAGCTTTGCAGAATCTTAAGGCAAGTTAGATGGAATCTGAAATTGCCCACCTGAGTTTGAAACTACCGGTTCTGTTATAAACATCTTGTGGGGCAGGGAAAGTGCGTTTAAGAAAAAAGCCATAGTGTGTTGTAGTAATGAACATCAGTGGAGTTTATTTTCATTTTGCTTTAATTAAACCCAAATGCACCTCAGAGTCCAGTGATTCAGCTTCACCCTTATTAATTTAACAGCACGGTGATTTTAAGGCTTCATGCTTAAGATGACAAGAGGTCCTGAAGGCTGTTGCTTCCCACATCAATGCTCCGCATCCAAGGCCTGAAATTCTGGCAAAGGCCATTAAGATCGCGCCTCGCTCTAGGCGTTCCAAAGAGGAAACATTGTCACGCACACGATTTCGCGAGTGGCGTCCGCAGCTGCCCTCTCCCGGGTGACCGGGGGCAGGCCGGTGACACGGACACGGGCGGCGGGCTCTCCGGGCCCGGCAGCCGGACCGGCGCCAGCTCTGTGCCCGGCGGGTCCCGGCCGGCGCTACCCCTTGCGCTGCTTGTGCCGGGGGTTGCTCTTGCAGCACACGTAGAACCGCCCGCGCCGCCGGACGATGTAGCAGTCCTTGCAGCGCCTCCTCAGCGCCGTCTTCGTCTTCAGCCCGGCCAGCAGCAGCGGCGGCAGCGGCGGCAGCACGGCCAGCAGCCCGCGGGGCGCCCGCCACGGCGGCNCCGCGGAAGGCGCCGGTCGCTGCCCACGTGTCCCCCCGCCGCCGGAAGCGCACGCACGGACCGGGGCGGGGCGAGGCCCGTGCCCGCCCCACCGGGAGTCACGTGGGCGGCGCGAAGATGGCGGCGCCCGCCGCGACCTTCCGCTGGCTGCTGCCGCGGAGCCGCCCGCTGCTGTCCCGCCTGGGGCTGGCTGCTGCCGCCGCCGCCCGGCCCTACGGCGTGCGGGCCTCCAACACCGGCGAGCTGGTGACCCACACGGGGCAGGTGAGCGCGCGGGGCCCGGTGCTGCCGCCCCTCCGCTGCTCGCGGAGGGCGGCGGGCGCATCGCGGCGGGGCCGCGAGCAGGGCGCCGGTNCCGGGTGACCGGGGGCAGGCCGGTGACACGGACACGGGCGGCGGGCTCTCCGGGCCCGGCAGCCGGACCGGCGCCAGCTCTGTGCCCGGCGGGTCCCGGCCGGCGCTACCCCTTGCGCTGCTTGTGCCGGGGGTTGCTCTTGCAGCACACGTAGAACCGCCCGCGCCGCCGGACGATGTAGCAGTCCTTGCAGCGCCTCCTCAGCGCCGTCTTCGTCTTCAGCCCGGCCAGCAGCAGCGGCGGCAGCGGCGGCAGCACGGCCAGCAGCCCGCGGGGCGCCCGCCACGGCGGCGGGGCCCAGCTCCCACAGGCCGCGGGCAGCCCCACCGCCCGTCCCCACGGGGCCAGCGAGCAGAAGGACGAGCGGCACAGCGAGCGCAGCGGGGCGGCCGTGGCGGCGGCCCTGACCAGGAGAGACAGCATGCTCGGCACCCTGCGGGGACAACGCGCCGGTNCGGGCGCATCGCGCCGGGGCCGCGAGCAGCGCGCCGGTGGGGCCTGATGTAACGTGACGGGGAGGCTTGTGTCAGACATCGGGAGGAATTTCTTCACGTAAACACTGGTTAGGTACTGGAATAGGCTGCCCGGGAAGGCGGTGGGGTGTTCAGGAAATGGCTGGATGTGGTATTTAGTGCCACAGTCTGCTTGACATGGTGGCATTCGGTCGCTGCTTGGATTTGATGACCTCAGAAATCTTTTCCAGCTTAATTTATTCTGTGGTTCTCCGTTCAGCGCGCACAGTGGGAATTCACGCTCCTGGGTGATCAGTACACAGGAGGTACGCGCTGTTTCGGAAAAAACCAAAAGCCCCCTGTTAATCAGGGTCGGGGTCGCTGGCCATTGCCGAGCGTTCCAGTCGGAATGCGACCTGTGACCCAGCCGAGGAGTTGACAGGTGGCGGAGGCGCCCTCGTGTCGGTGCCCTGGGACTCCGTAACCCTGTGTTACCTCTTTTCCAGTGGAGAAGCTGAGGCTCGAGTGGTGCCTTGAGGACATGCGAGAGAGGATGGCGGGTGGAGCTAACTTGGGAAAGCTCACTCTGCGGTTACTTAGTTGAACAGAAATAAATGCAAAACCTGAATTTCCCAGTTTAGTTCACCACCTGGGTGAGATCAAGGGACAGCATTATAAATAATACATTTCTGCTCACCTCTGTGATCAGGCTCTTCTGTTTATTGGCTTTCATGCCACTCCCGACACAACCAGTTTCCTCATCTTTTGTACTTTCCAATGTGCAATTTAGTTGCTTGTGTAAGAGAATTGGAAGCTAATTTTTCTATATACAACATGCTTGTAAAGTGAAAATATTTGAAACTAAGTAAACAGTTCAAGTTATTTATTTTCTAAGTCTTTGTGTTCTATATTTATAGTTGTGGCTTTGTAAATAAGATCAAGTTTATTTTACACTCTAGGTATATGATGAGAAGGATTACAGAAGAGTTAGATTTGTTGGACGACAAAAGGAGGTAACTCATTCTACTTTTTGTCATGGGAGAAGGTGTAGTTTATTGGATTTTTTCTTTACGTGATAGAATTGTCATCAACCTCATTGTCATTAAAAAATCCCAAACTGAAAAAGTCCCAAAAAACCCAAACAAGCAAGAAACCGACTAAACCCAAACCCCACAACCAAAACCAACCAACCAACCAAACAAACAAAAAAACCAACCACAAACCCAAACCAAAACAAAGAAAAAATCCTACTGGTTTCCAGACTGGTTTGGATTTGGGATTTCAGTGAGGTTTTTTTTCAGTATGGTGAAAAATTTTTTTAAGGCAGCTTACAGTTGCTTCTATCTTGCCTCCCTGCTTTTGATAAACTTGAAAAACTCATGACTTGCTCTACCTTTGTTAAGTGCTTGCATTTAAGATGTTAGAGTTGCAGGCATTAAGATTTGAACATCTTAAACTTGGAACAGTTTTTGTTTTAAGCATGTATTTTAAGGAGTTGTTAGTCTGTTTTTAGCACATTTATATTCAGAAAAATCACATCATTAAATACTCTGCTGAGTTGTTCATCTATTTATATATCTGTTTACATGTGTTTTGAAGTTTAATTTGCTTCTGTGTAGTTAAAATCCTGATCTTTACCCAACTACATTTTTGTGAGCCTGAGAAGCATTTGCTGAAAGAGTGATGAAACAAATAAAAGTAAAATTCAGACTATTCTGAAATAATGAAGCCTCAAATGCATCATCCAGGTGCAGTGCTTTAAAACATCCCTGTTGCTGCTGCTTAAAATTTCATATACCCACTCTATAAGAAGTCCTTTAGCATTGAGTTTTGTCTCATGATCAAGCAGCACAGCTCCACAAGGAATCTGCTGGCCTTTGGGGTAGAAATAAAATGATTTCAGCTAAAATGTATTCCTCAAAGGTCTGAGCCTTTGAATAGTGCCTTAGTGTTAATGCTATAAATGTTTATGTGTAGCAGAGATGTTAAATATAAGGTGTGGTAGATTTTTAATGTCGTTGCATATACTTATTCTTTTCCTAAATTAACCTGAACTAATTACACTGATTTCTGAGTTTTCATATTGAGTTTACCTCACTGTGTAATGGATACAATTTAACTCATGCTGTGTGGCGAAAATGGGGATTCTGCATGTGAAATAATTAAATGAAAATGTCATTTAAAATGCTGAATTAGCTTACTTCAGGGAGGATAGTTGGCAACGTAGGTCTCTCCCAGGTGGATAGCCCATGTCTCTGCTACTTCTGTAACTTTGTAGAAAATGCTTCTTAAGCCTGATTCTCCACAGGGCAGTGGTCCCTCTAACCTGATGGCCTTTGCCGTCAGGTAATTTCAGACTCTTATGTGGTGTGGAGCACCTAAGGTTTTCAGTTCAGCCCAGTTCTTCTTTCTCCAGCAAAAGCCGAGCTCTGTGTCTGCTGAGCAAAGTTTAATGCTAAGTTTTAATGGTGAAATTGGGACAAAATTTACATGTTAAATACTTTAAACAGTCTGTGCCTATTAATAGGATCTCTCTCTAGGGTCTTTGCCATTATTCCACAGTATGTTTCAACTGCTAATATTAGGGTTGACAGCCATGTCTGTGATCTGAATGTTGTCTGTTTCTGAAGCAGAAGCTCTCCTAGTGACTGTTGTTTCTTGGTCACTTCTTCCCTTTGCCTTCAGTATGGTGCAGGTGGTTGAGTCCTGCTCGGGATCAGCCCAGTCCAGCCACGGCAGCTTTCCTGCCTGGGGGGAACGCAGCTTCTGGACTCTCCCCCAGTCGGGGTGTCTGGGCCTGTGTGCTTCAGGGGACCAGGCCCGGGGATGTGGCCTAGAGTATGTGCTCACTGTCCCCTCGGTTCTGCCAGCCTAGTTGTTAGTGGCATCTGTATGTTTTAGCTGAAATCATTGGTTCTCTGTGGAGAACTGAAGATTAGTGCTCTTTGGCAAGGGCCTGAAGCAGGAAGCTGTGACAAAACTGAGCATGGCAACTGCTAAACTGCATCTGCCACAGTCCAACCAGGTCATCCTATCCTTCTGTCATCCCTAAGGTCATCCTGCCCTTCTATAATCCCTAAGACAGAGCAGGACCTATTTCAACACTGCCATTCCCATTTCAGTTCTACCCTTTCTATTGGGCTGGTGCAGCAGCTGAAGGTGTGAGGAGGACTCACCTCAGTGCCGGTCTGTTTTAAATATTCTCTCCTGCCTTCCCTCTACATCTTTGGACTGGGATCAAAGCCAAGTTTGATTTTATCTCTTTGCTCTCCCAGACCATGGATTGGCACAGGTGGATAGGTGGGAAGAAGCAGAAAGGAAATTGTCAAACTGGCACTGTGGCAGGGAAAAAATAGGCCATTGATTTATGCTTGGAGCACGGCACATCTGGATGTGCTGAGGAAACCAGCCCCTTCCTGCTGAGTACTGCTGTGCTTTAGTCAAAGGGATATGTTGTAACTGCAGCCACTTGGGTTTTTTCGGTTTTTTTTTTTTGTGGTGGGTTTTCGTGATGAATTCCTAGATTGTGTCTTGTTTTCGTGGGCTGAACCACAGACAAGTCTTAGGTATGCAGTGGATGAGATGTCTTTGCTTATCATTCTCCCTACAAGTACCTTTTGTGATTAAGAAGTGTTGGGATGAGTGGAGTTCTTGCTTCTGATCTTGAAGCAAAGGTGAAAAATAGTTTTATCTCACTCTTCCTTTAGCATGAAATGAAGGATGCACAATTTTGAGTGTTATTAAAAACAGCAGTAAAAGTTCTTGCTGTTTGGCAAAAATTACACTAACTGTGGATGCAGCCCCAGACAGTGGGGTTCTTGATGTTGCAATTTCTTTGAATACCAAAACTAAATTTTTTCTAACTTTTTTAAGTTATCATCTTCTTTTGGCAAGGACAAATTCTTAGTTGACAAAACTGACTTTTCCATTACTGTACCAGAAAGTGCAGATTTTTGGGAGGCTTAGTGGAAGATGCTAAGTTTGCTTAGGATTATACAAAAACACCATTGTAGTTCCTAGGGATTTATATAATGGACGCATAACAGTCTTTTTCCCAAGAATCTCATCTTTATTCCAATACCAGCCTGTTTATACACAGAGCAGTAGATAGTGCCTCCTTTGGGTATGCATATTATTTGATATTCACGTGTGTATAACATGGCCTTTGAAAAAGGTGGCCCTTCCTGGATTTGCCCTGAATTATCGCAATAGCAGACTTGGAGAGCATTGGATTGCTGTAGGTCTTGCTGAGGGACAAGCTGCTGTGTCACCAGCCTGTCCAGACATGGGTATGTTTTCCAGTCCATGCAGGTGTGCTCTAGGAAGACACTCTACTTGTCAGTGATATGAATATTCAGGAAATGTGTATGATGGATTTACAGAGTGGAGTAATGGCATTTAGAGGTTTTTCCTTTTTTCTGATGCTGAGCAATTTGTCTTTCTGACTGTTGTTATGCACCACATTCATGTTTTCATGAGATTCTTGTGTGGTGATAGAATATGGTACATGGCTAGAGGCTCTAAATTGCCAGCAGTTGTTTTATCTCATGCCTGACCTTACTTGTCTCACTATTATTTTTTAGTTTATCAGCAGAGATTCTTCTGGAATTTTACCATGCAGTCACTAAAGCAGAATACAGTGATGGTTAAATATCTTCTGTTCTTGTCTACTTGTTCCTGCTCACCTCTCTGCTGAATCTGCTGAAACCTGAGCACTGATGTGGCCTGTATATTAGAAGAAAGGGATTACTTTTGCAGAGTTTAGTGTATAGTTCATTGATCTGGCTTATACCAGAGCCTAAGAGTTCATGGAGGAGTTGGGAGGAAGCCTGAGCAGGAACTTCTCAAAATGCTGTAGTGGAACTACCTGAGGAGGCAGCAAATAGCAATTGCTTTCTGTTTGAGTGGGGATGGTGTCTGAAAGTTTCCTTCTTTTTCTTACAGGTGAACAAGAATTTTGCAATCGATTTGATAGCAGAGCAGCCTGTGAGTCAAGTTGAAAGCAGAGTGATATCGTGTGATGGTGGTGGTGGAGCTTTGGGACATCCCAAAGTATACATAAACTTGGTAATGTCATTATTCTGCATATAGCATGTTTTGCCTTTGCATTCTTTTTTGTAAGATAAGATTATCTAGTTTTTGGAATGCTAGTTTAACAAAATAAGAAGATAGTAACCATCTCAGGTGCTCATTTTATTTGGTGCCTGATATAAATCAGAAGAATTAGAGGGCTTCCATTTGAAGTTATAGAAATCCTTTTTTGAAATTTTGGTTTGTTTAGTAGGACAGTATTTAAAAAAAAAAAAATCAGGTGAAATAGTAAGAACAACTACTGAGAGCAAAAATTAACATCCTTGCTGCATTTTGGAACTCTAATTATTTAAATGCCATCATGTAGTTTGACCATACATTTGCAGTTTTCTTAGGAATATGTAGTCTATTTTTAGTCTTGAAAGTTCAAGGGAAAAAAAGGAGGAAAACTAAACAAACCAAACCCTCTTTCAGTCTTTGGGAATCTTGGTAGACTGAATATTTCAGACATGGCCAGAGAATGAAGAGTAAATGTTGTCTTATCCTCCTATTGACAGTAGTGATAATTTCCAGTGTATTCTTGTTCTAGAGAGTAAAAATATTGAAGCTACTGTCCTATGACCTTAGTTGATGCAGCTGTTGCTTAGGTACTGTTCTCAGGTAGAGCCTGATTGCAGATTTTTCTGTGATTTAGTTCTTGAAAAATAAAGTCTGCAAACAGAATGGTATTAGATTAGCTTCTTTTCCCTGGTCCTAACAACTGAAATGCAGGATTTTGGGAGTGGAGGGTAGTTTGGATTTTTCAATTCTAATCCTTTATTAGGGGAACCATGAGTTAACTTTGTTTCATGACTACAAGTAGTTAGGTTGCTAAATAACAGAAGATTCCCCTAATATTTATCTGTATTGTGTTTTGTCATGTTAGGAAGGAGTGCAATGACACCTTGCAGTCAGTCACACTTCAAAATTCTAAAAAATACATGTATCTTCTGGAGAAAATAATGAAATTTTATACAGCAGTAATTGCTTCTTTTCTCCAAAACACTTCCTTCCAGCATTTCTCATGGATTCCTACTGAGTTTTCCCCCCTTCCTACAACTAACTCTGTTACTTACCAAAAATTCCTGTCTAGGAAATGCCAAATCCTGTTCTGTATTAAAATAATTGTGAAATTACCTTTTCGGAACATTGGAACAGATATGACCAAACTGGCTTAAGATGTCCAGTTTGGTAAAAGGATCTTATATTTCTGAAGAGATATCACTTTGCTTGACTTTGAAATTATATAGTTGAATTTAGGCCTGTAGTTGAAAGTCTGGCATAAGGGAAGCTACATGAGATACAGAAATAAAGCATGAACCTCATACCATCATCTTTGCTTCCAGTGTTTCAAATAAGACTAAACTCTGTACTTTGTCAATATTGATTGGTTTTAAGATGGCATAAATAAATAAGAGAAAAAAATTGTCATTTTTTAAAGGTTTATAAAGTGAAACTAGCAGTTGTTGTATTTTTATGTTTTTTCAGGACAAAGAGACAAAGACCGGAACATGTGGCTACTGTGGACTTCAGTTTAAACAGAAACATCACTGAAAGATTATCCCTGTGTGCTTGCAGATTTCTGTTCAGATGTTAACGTTCAACTATAAATAAACAACATATTTAGAAAGCCAAAATTTGTGTTTACCTTAACTATGGAAAGTCCAATCTGTACAATTTTAAAACCCAGCTTGTCAAGTATTTGAGAGCTGAATGGTATTATAATATCTGCTTTGTACTTAATTTTTAGTTTTCATGTTTGGCAGACTTCTAGCAGGCTTGGAAGTGGTGTTTGGCTGTAGATAGGTTTGGTTTGTACTGGGTAGATATGTATTCTTTTCAACACTGAATGGGCTGTAATTACTGGGTGATTAATTATCCTAGGTGTTTCTTTTGTCAGTGTGTGACACTCCTAATTGGTTCATGGTCCAGTATCTGTAGCTAGATTCACAAATGGAAGTGCAAAGATACTATTATAGTCAGCATTACCACACTCACTCCTGGAAGCAAGATTGTCAGCCCTGAATTAGGTAACTGCTCTTGCTACTTGTTTAAAAGAAGCCACCAGTGCCTGGAATGGTAATCAGTGTGAGCTGGAGAACTACCTAAGCTGGCACATGGGAAAGGTGAGGACATAACCATTTGTCCTTCATTTGAAGGCGTGAGTGTGTATCTGGTTCTGCCTGGGATTCACATCTGATGCCTCTGTAGGAACTGGGTCTTGTCAGACTCAAAGAAGGCATTGCTCCATTGCAGATGGTAGCTTCTGCTCCTTTACTACAGGTAATTTGACACTGGGAGCATTTGCCTAGGCTGTGTGAGGCTGTTTGTGGGACATACCTACCCACTTGCTTAATTTCACTTAGGTAGCATTCTGTCATGTGAGCATGGCTTTCAAATAGGGTCTCTGTCTGGAGCAGAAGGGTCTGAGTTTGGTTTGGTCTTTGCTCCATAAAGCATTTTAGTCTGTTGTCAGTAAATTACTTGTTTTAAGTGCTGGTGATGGGACATGTCCTGGGGGTAATTGCTGCTTGTCTAAAATTTAACAGGGTAGGATTCTAAGCCTGCAGTTTACGTTGATTGATGTAGTTGTATCAAGTTGAACCAAATCATGTGGGCATAAAGCTTCTTAACTTGCTTGTATCAATTTATAGACAAAGATGGACCAACTCAGGCTTAAAGCAAGGTCTGAATGGTTCTCTCTGTAGAAGTCATGTGCTTAGAGGCTCTACTGCATGTGAGTAATTGCATGGACACCCCTCTTTTTTCACTCACTCCACCTATAAAAGCTTTGCCTCTTTCTGTGTCTTCCCTTTCCCCTCACTTTTTCTCCTTTCCATTACTGCTGGTTTCAGTGATCTTCTGTGTACTGGTTTGAAAGCAAAACCAGTGAGAGACTCTTAAGTCAGAAATACAATTTAATAGGAAAAAAAAGAGAAAAATAAAATACCTGCAATAGTACAAAAGAAAACCACTGAAGGAGTCAGAATACAACCTGACACCCCGTCAGTTAGGGTATTAGCAGCAGTCCCATTAAATGGTGGCTGCAGTCCTCCTGGATGACAGATGTGGTTTTGTTGAAGCAGTGCTCCTGTAGAATGTGCAGTTTTTCCTCTGAAGGTCCAGTGATGATGTGGAAAGGTCTGATTTTCCTTTCCGATCCAGGGGAAAAAGGCTGCCTTGGTGTTCCAGATCTCAGTATTTATCTAGGTAGGAAAGGCTTGGCTCTTCCCCCTGGCTGGAGCATCTCCCAATGAGATGATGTAATTTTATCAGTCATGCAGTGGGACTCGATGGCCCATTAATAGATGATATCTTCCTGGAGGAAGGATGGGTCATGGAAAAGATAAAGAACACTGCCCCATCTAGTTTTTGACAGCTGGCCCATTAGCAGAGGATATCTCCCACAGAGATTAGGATCACTGCCCCAGCTCGTTTCAACAGATGGTGATAGAACATGTACTTTTGGGCACATCTTTACATTGTAACCCAGGACATTCTGGCTGCCAATTTATTATTTGTAATGACCTAGATTTAGGAACTACTAATTAGAGTTATGCATTGTTTTGCAGTGTAGGTTACTGAGCACTGACCTTTCTATAAGTCCAGGGTCTGCTGTGTAGGTTGTAATTTTGTAATGTTAGTGCAGTGGCCAAGTTAATTTGATGTGTTTAGAGTAGTGCCTGAGCATGTACAAAAATGGCAACAGATCCTTCCATGAAATCCAGTAATTTGCAATCTGATCTTATGCAGATGATCTGTCAACTGAGCATAAATGGGATGTTACGAACAGTCTTCTGATAAGTCTTATGCTTGAGCTATCAGTATCTGTCTTGAAGCATAAATCTGGTTGCATTTCACTCTGGCTCTCTACCAGTTTGTAGGGTATTTTGGCTGGCAGAGTTCTCTCATGGTGCAATCATCTCTGCAAAGAGACCTGAGACAAATAATTGTGTGCAGTCCTCTTCCTTGGACCTTTGATGTTCTAATGAATAATATATCTGCTTGGATCACTGCTGCTCATAATAAATTAACAGTGTTTAAATTGGCACAGCATCTGCTGAGAACCCTGACAAATCCCATCCCACTGGTCTAACTATGGAATGCTGTTCTTGGATGTTCTCCCTAAAGTACTTGTGCTGTGTGAAGCTGTTGACACCCGTGGAACAAAGGCCTCTGCTTTGCTCCAGTGATCTCCATAGGAAGACTTTAGACTTTGCTTCATATTGGTTCCTGTGCGCTAGGTTCATGTATCTATTGGGAATGACTGCACTTTGAACTATGCCATCCACATACCTGTGAAAAAGCCAGCCTTGATTTGCAGGAAAAAGAAGTGTGGAAAAGCAAGAACTTAACTGTGCTGGTTGCCCCAAGCAGATGTATGTGGAAATGGATGTGTGATAATAGACTGGAGCGCATCAGTATCAAGGTAGGGGTAGACTAAACCAGGTAAGTATCAAAGCAGCTTTGCGGTTCCCAGGCCACAAATTCAGACTCGAAAGCAATATGGAATAAAACTTTCAGACTTGAATTCTGTCAGTCACTGTTTTGTTCCTTGTAGATAATTCATCCCAGGCTGGAACTACAGTGTCTGATTAGCAGAGTACAAACCACAGTTTATCCTCTGTCACTAGGAAAATGTGAAGTACCAACACATGATAATAGTCACAATTTTATCTTGTTTTACTTAGTAAAACCAGATAGGCTTTTTTCTCCTTTATTGCTGAATGTATTAAGATTGGTGAAAATCACTATGCATTTAAACTTCCAAAATAAATAAGGACCATCCATCCTTTCCCCCACATTACTTGGTAGTTCTCTGTCCTCTAATTAAAAATTAACTAAAATGTATTTACAAGGCAAATTCTGTTTACAAGAGCACAAATCATTACTATGACACAATATGCAAAAGCACTTTTTCTGAAATTTTTCAGTTGCATGGCATCTGCTTGTGCTCTGGAAGTTGCTCTTGTAAAAGTCTTCTCCAAATCAGCAAATAGTATCTCTAAATTTCTCACCCTCTGACCTGCTATTAATACATGCCCTTTTTATTAAATGTTTTTGCAAGTATCAGACAAAATACAGCATGCTGTAGTAGCAATAGAAATGTTTGCTTTGCTTGTTGGTATTGTTTAGTGTGTTCCTGCTAGTGGTATAGAGAGGCAATACTTGTTTTGAGAGGCAATACTTGTTGGCTTAGAGCCAGTGCTAAAGGAGGCCACATGGGTTAAAAACTTATCCCCATGTTCGGTGGGCAGCTAGGAGAGCTGTAAAGTTAAGTGATGTGTATGTTGCAAGATTGAAGGAAAATGAGAACAGGAGACTGATAGTAAATGTAACTAAGGCTGATACCGAGCACTGAATTACATTAGAATCAAGCAGATGTGTTGGTCTAACATGAGAGGGATGTGGTGGAATTGTAAAGTGGTGTAAAAAAATTGGCAAATTAAAAGATGTATGTGTTATGTAATTGTATAATAGGAAGTCAATGCAATAATTTCCAGTAATAGGCACTCAAGGGGTTGCTCTTTAGTAAGCAGCTAAATTTAGCCATTTTTAAATTGGCATGCTCAGATAATGAGTTTCAGCAGGGCTGTCCAATGAGCTTCCTGGAGCATTAATACTGATTTTTTTTTATAAGCTTTGAAATACTGGAGAAAGAGCACAAAAATGGCTAACATGCCAGCATTCAAAGAGGGTAAAAGGCATGACCTGGATAATTACATGTCTGTCAGTTTGACATCACTTCTGGGCAAAATAATAAGGGACCTAATTAATAATGAATTAAAGAAGTGTTGTATAATTAGTGCCAATCAACATGAGTTATAGGAAAGCCAGGCCATGTCAAGTTAGCATTATATATTTTTGATGAAATTAGAAAAAGTGGTTGATAAAGCTAAAAGCGTTAATGTAATATCCTCTGATTTCTTTGAAGCTTAGAGTTAGTAGTCCATATTTTGATTCAGAAATGAAAGTCTTGTGTAATCAACCAGCAGTACTTCACATATTTTATGTGTGTTAAAGGGTAGATAATTCTTAGGTGTGTGTCAGTGTAAAATGATACTCCTTGCTGAAAGGATGCATTCTTCTTGGACCCCTCTTGGTGTCCTTTCTCAGTCCTATGGCACTTAGCTTCATAGGATCTCCTAAAAAGCCATATAATAGAGACTGATGGTTTGCTGAGGATGGAAAGGTTGAAGCATTGTTAAGGGAGAGGATTCAGCAGTGATTCTATTCACTCCAACTTAGACAGCCAACACTGACACAAAGCTGAATGTGTTTCAATGCAATGAATGGTACAGGAAAAATGAAATGCTGTCTGAATTTATCGTAAAAAATGTATTTATTTGAAGTGATAATTGTATCAGCCTGATTTGCAATTTATCCTGTGTGAGTAGCAGCCCTAGTAACTTCAGGTTACAGGAAATACTGACTACTGCATTTGATGGGGGGAGGTTGTTGATCATCAAGTGTTATGAATTTCCAGTCCAATTCTGTGTCTTAAATAACTTTTATGAACTTTGGAGGAATAAATAGAGATGTGTTCAGCAGGCACATCTTTCTGAATTTTACATGAGTGCGTTTGTTACTTGAATACCGAGTCCAGTTTGAAATCTGTGGTTCATTAATTAATATGGGTAAGTGAGAGAAAGTTCAGAGAAAGCCATGATACTAATTAAAAGAATAGAAAATGTATTGTGTGGTGGAAGATCTAAGAAGTTTTGTCTTTGCATTTCCTTATAAATGAGGTTAAGGGGATGACTTGATCAGGGTCTACCAGTACAAATGCAGGGAACAAAAGCTTGATAATGGGATCTTTAGTCTGGCTAAAAACAATGAGCTCTAATGTCTGGAAGCTATAGACAAGCAGATTCAGACCAGGGGAAAGGAGGCTTCACAGTGTGGGATTTACCAAGCAATTGCAGTAAATTCTGAAGCATTCCTGACTCTATTTTTAAGCTTGTATTTTCTAAAATGTGTATTAATTGAAACAAGACAGGAATCTGAAAACCATTATAGACTGTGTTCCAAAGGTAATTATATCCTTGCAGTGGTCCATTCTCAATCTTTAAAATGAAATATGTATCAGGCCAGAGATAGTGGTTCCATTGAACAGTGGTGCTGTTAAAAATGCCTTCCAGACCTTTTTCTGAATAAGATTCAGAAAGGACTTGAACTTAGTTTTCCCACAAAAAGTATGCTAGTGGTCTGAGTGATGGGGACTTGAACTTTGCTGTTGCAAAATAATATTTGGCTTTGTAGCAATGTGGAGAAAGACCAAACCTCAAATCCTGATATTAATCATGATGAAGAATTGTCATCATCTGCTCAGTGTCTAACAAAGTCAGACAAACTAAAATAAAAAAAGTCAGTGCTTCAGGTCATGGACAATTAGAGGACTTCAGATCTGTTCTCACTTTCTCATTTAAGAGAGCATATGTGAAGTCTGCCCTACCTTTTGGGATGAAAATATAAAAGGATTGTTTCCATTCAAACTGAAGTTCGATATTCCAAGGTTTTATTGGAATTTTAATTTTGGCAGTATTGCTTTTGTGGTGCTCTTGATGCTTATACCAGATTCTGGATTGAAGAGACTTGTACTTTTCTAAGTTTTGCCTACCCATTTGAATGCCATTCTGGATTCCAGTGGCTTCTCACATTCTCCATGGCTTTGCTGAAGTAGCTAGCATTCAGCATCTCCTGTGCTAGATAATAGCATCTTCCTCAAGAATAGCCATGGAATAAAGTGTTTACTGTTAAATTGTGAAATGTCTGATTTTTATGCCAATTAGCGTAAATTAGACATCAGATGCAGACATTTTTGAGAAGCCCGAGACCATATTCGGAAAATTTGTACTTATCAGTAAAACATCTGCCTTATTAATCCTAAGAAGAATTGAAAGAATTTTTAAAGCATATTAAAAAACAAAAATAAATTCCAACACTTCATTTCCCCTCTCCCCTGCTTAAAAAGCCCCAAAACACCCCAAACAATGATCTTTGATAGTGGTTACATTGAAGAGATAAAAACCCCAGGGATTTTCAAATGAGATAAAATATTTAACTAATTATGTCCAATGGGTTGGAAAAGAGCTGATACTTATATTAAACAGTGGTGAAATATGTTCTGTTCCAACCCTAAATGGAAAGGATATTAGGCATATACTCCCAGTAAAGACCTTTAGACCAGCAGGATTGGATAACTTAGAAAATAGTTGGCTGAAGAGCTTTCCCCGTTACCTCCATTGATAGATCTAACCTCTTGGAACACAGGTGAGCATCCAGAAAAGTGCAAGAAATATTTTTAGTACAGCAGTATTTAAAGATGCTGTTGATGACAGCATCTTGCTGCTCATTTTGACTGTTTCCTGAACAAGTTTTTATTTCTTTTGTGATTCAACCTTCAGTAATTTTTCAGCACATTAAAATATTGATAGCTACAGTGAATATAATAACTTAGCATTAAGAGCATTGCTGCTGCATAAAATAGCAGGGAGGGAATCCCCTTTTCATTTAAGGGAATGCATTCACCTTCTTGGATAGCACAGTGTTGGAAACTTATGCAGACTTGGTTGTTTGCTGTGCCCTCTAGACTCATTGTGTCTTGTGCTACAGATTTGTTCTGGATGCTCATTCTGTTCCTTACTGTGTGACCTTGCACTTGAGTGTATGAGATTTCATTGAGCTTGGGTGCACTCAGCTGAGTGGTTCAAATCACTTTGTAAGCAGTTCTATCTCTGTCTTTTACATTCCTCTGCAAATATTTGCATAACCAGACATAATTTTGTATTTCTAATTCTGGGAAACAGTTTTGCTTGGTGTCAGCCTTGCCTATTGAGAAACATCCTTGTTTGACAAGAATTTCCTCATTTGGAACAACTTTTTGTAATCTGCCACCTACCTACTTTTAATTTCACCCAACAGTAGAAATATAACAATAGTGTAAAACTTTTCCTAAAACACTCAAACATTTATGGGCCTTACATCTTACAGTATAGATTTTTCCTAATGTCCTATCTTCTATAAGTTGTGATAAATTTACATATTTTCTGCATTTCCTATTTTTTACTGGTTTTAATATTTTGTTTCAGTTCTTCTGGTATGATTGTATGCATCAATAGCTTATGTAGTTATTTGTGACTTTGATCTGCTATTCCCTCTTAAAGCAGGCTCTTACGTAAAGTTGTTAACTGACTGAAAAGTGCTGAAAACTTCAGAACAATAGTAACTTTCTTTCTGTGTCTTTTTATTTTCTTTTTTCTTTTTTTGCAAATACTGGGATGAGTATGTTGTGTTTGTGATGGAGGAATGCCCAAACCAGGATTATTTATTTAATTCATGAAAATTGAAACCCCTCATTTTCTAGCTTTTGATTAAGATTTTCAGTTCTCAAGTTCTTTCTGAATACTTGAAAAACATGTTGCAAAACAGGACCATTTGGGGCAAAATAAGCCCCATTCTATTAACAATTTTTTTTTTAACCCCTCGTGTATTTTTTCAACCCCTTGTGTTTTATTAGTTCTAGTAACATTTCTGCTGATTTAATGAACAAAAAATGATGGGTTAGCACTGTTCACTTTTTTTGGTGAAGTTGATCACTTTCACATTTGAAGTTGCTATTATGAGCTCTGTAACTCTGTGTTGCTGTTGAAATAGAAAAAAAATTCTTTGAAATAAAATGTGTGAATCAAGTTTGCTGTGCTGTAGCCGTTCTATTCAGAGAGGAAAAAGCATATCAAACTTTTTGTATTGAAATTGCTTGTGCTTCGTCTAAGGTCAGAATTATGAATAACTGACTTCTGATTACCTGTGTGGTCATAATCTATGACCTATTTTCTTCTCCTTTCAAAAAGGATACAAAGCTTCATAGTCCATGAAGTATCAATCTCAAATTCTTGTGTGGCTCAAACAGATCATCTTACTAGCCAGTTCCTTGTAAGGTGGCTTACTGGTGTTTTAGTGAACTTTCATTTTATTTGCCTATTTTTAAATTTTATATAAACCCTCTTTTTAAATTATCATATAACCTGAGAAAAGTGCATTTGGAAGCTGAGAAGAAGCTGATATTATAAAATTGTTGTGATCTGAATACTGATCTTTTTCTCCATTTCTGTATTTCATAGAGTACCTGTGCTTAGTCACCTCTTTTTGTGGTATTCCATACAATTACATGTATGCAGGTAATATGTCAGGTAATATGTACCTTTCATCTCTCAAATATGCAATAATCAGGGCTGTGCTGCTGCCGGGAAGCTCATGATGAGTTCCCATAAGGATGACTTCTCTTAAAAATTTGCAGAACCTCATAAGCAATTTAAGGTTAAATTTGGAACCTATGTCCACACTCAAGAGAAAATGATGTGGGAATACATGCTGCATGGAATAATCTATTCTAAAGCTTTCATGGGTTTTGGTATTGGTAGACTAGTTAGGATTCTGTATATCTGGACCTCTGAAGAAGTGACCTTCCCTATGAATCATATTTTTGTAGATAGGAAAAAACCCCATAATTTGTAGGAAATGCCCATATTATTTCATTTTAAGCTCTTTCATCCATGGAATATTCTGCTCTCCAAACTGTCTGGTTTGGTGGAGGGGATTTTTCTGTATCATGAATCATCTAAAACAATGTAAAGAAGCATGGACAAGGATCCTAATCCATTTTGCATCTAGCTGAGTCTTATAGACTCTTAAGGCAGCATCTGCTTTTTTTCTGTCTGCTTGTTTTCTTCCAAGGACATGAATTTCTGCTGAGATGATTAGTTGATGGCAAAATGTTAGCAGAAGGATGGACATGGCTGCTTCACTACAGTTACAGCACTCTGTTGTATTGGGTGTGCTTAGTAATACAAGGGTCTGTGGTGCAAACTTTCAAATAATGGGCACAGGCATCAGAGCTTTGGTTAAAAGAAGTATAGAATAAAATTTCTTCCTTTCCTTTATTACTTCTTGAAATAATTCAGAAGTTAGAGCTGGAGCATCTGCAACAAAACCAAACTAGTCAATGTGAGAGATAAGCTTATATTATTTCCCCTTTTTATCCCTACTTTTTGCTTTCTGTACAGTCCTCACGGAGTTGTATTCATTACATAAATATTTCACTAAACATCTTTAAGATGTTTTTGTAAATATATGGATACCATTCCATGTTGGTAAATCTTGAATTAGTTACAAATCAAATATGATGCAGAATTTCCTTCATTATGAAAGGTAAACAAACAGAGCCTCATGTCATTTGAGTAAAAATACGCATGTGTGAATTAGGCAGTTGGAAAAATTTTGGGGAAAAAAAGAAACCCACAATGATTTAATACTTCTTTTTGATGACTTGCCAGTGAAGCCAAGGAGAGTCACACTGTCAGCTCATCACTCTGAACCCCATGGTATTATCTGAAGTGCTTCATGTATCATTCATTACAGCAGGTAGAGGGACAGTGAAATGTGGTTCACTTTAGCAGGAAACTCCTTTAGGACTGTTTGGTTAAGTGACTTAATGGCTTATTCTTAATGTTCTTTTCTTTTATCTTGAGACCTTATAACTCAAAATGACCGAAAATAATTCAAATTCTTCTTGGCAGCGGGTCACCTGTGAAATATTTTCTGTCCAACTTTATTACTTTTGAATACAAAATACCAAGGAAAACATGTGTGCGTGTCTGGGTATATGAAAAACTTACAGATATACACATCTTATATGTACATCTATGGCTCCTTTTCATCTTTGTATATTTATGTGGGCATTTACAATGGCAACAAAGAGAAAGTGTTTTAAATCAGATAATCTGTACCTCATTATAATCTGCTCCATTTTAAAAGCACTTAAGTTTTGACATGAGCCACTGATAAGTGACATAAAGGCAGAAACAAAGGAGAATTAGAAGCAGTGGGACTTAATGGGACAGATGTAGTAAAGCAAAGATGGAGCTAGTGAGCATTTGGGAAAAAAGAGGGGAATTCAGAGGCAGAAAACTTTGGTCTAAATTTTTTTCTGAATTAGCTTTTTGTAATATGGAAAATTCTATATATGTTTAACAAAGGAATTTTTAGAAATCATTCAGTCCACATACAAATAGAAGAACATGATAACTCTGTTTAAAAATAAAATGCCTCAGAACTTACTAGAAGGACAATTGCATTCATTCTCCATACACCTTTTAAATTTCATTATCAGAAGAGAATAAATGGACAGTGAAAATGAACATTTTATGTAGATAGAATTTTCCCAGAAAAGAAAAAAATCCTATCTTAGGTATACTTTGCTTTTGTGCAGATGTAGAAAAAATGACAATTTCAAGGGTAGTTGTGTCTTAGGCTGTGATCAAAGAAATTACAGTTAACAGTCCCTCTGTAAGATTCTGATATAAGCAGAACAAAACAGATTAAATACAAATCTGACAAAAGGAAGTTAATCCAGTGAATCCAAGCAACACATACATAAGGTGTCAATAGCGGTGTCTGTTAAGTAGCTCTTTTCCAGCTTAAGGTTTATAATTGGCCGAGCAAAATGGAACTTATTTATTAGCATTTTGTGATCTATTAAGCAGTGAATGGGAGAGTGCCAGGCAGCTGCTAGAGGCAGAGCAAGGAGGAGGCAGAGAGGACTGCTGCTCTTCTCTTGTACTCCTCTCCCTTAAGGCACAAACCATCCTCACAAATACTAAAGGAAGCCTCCTATTTACATTAAAAAACCTGACCAAACCAAAACCAGAGGAAATTTTGGTTTGAATTTGGTCTTCTTGGAACCTATGCATTTCTAACCTTCTACTTAAAAGAGATGGTGTTTTTACTAATTTCTTTTAATAATAAAAGCTTGGACAGAAAGTCTTAACTGTGAATCTACAGAGGAGGCAAAACATCCTTTTACTTTCTGATATTTTTCAGTATAGCTGTAGAACTGCTTGTTGTTGCCTTTAATGTTCATTTTGAACAAAATCTTGCTTTGTGTCTTATCTTTTTGTCTTCCTGATACTCTCTATACATGTTTATGCTCTTGCTGCATATTAATTTTTCATCAAGTATCCTTAACATCACTTCCTGTATAAATCCTTCCACAGGACAGATTGTTTACTGAAGATTTCTGTAATTGGTGTACCACTACCAAAAGCTTCTACTGAGGACTTCATGCAATGTAGCCATGTCTGCTCAGGTGTAAACTATTTCTTGAAAGCTTCTTTCAATGTTTCGTTATCCTCAAAACACCTTAAAACCAATATTTATTCTAATCTTCCATTATAACTGCCCCATGTAAGTTTACTAGGTTGAAATGAAATAAATACAACACTGTAGTGATGTAAAATTTTAAAGTGGGGGAGAATTATTTTCTTATTTCCAGAAAAACTCTTTGACACGTGCTTTCATTTTCTTGTCAGGCAGTACCTCAGTTACTGTCGAGGCACTTTTACCATCCCCACCTCCCCCCAATAAAAAATAATGGCACACAGAAAGGTTGATCTGTAGTTCTTAATCTTGGATACATAATGCATAAGGCCTTTTAAAGAATTTAAGTGTTAGGTGTGAAAAGTGGATGTCAACCCCTCTCCTTTTGCATTGTCTACTGAAACAGGGCAGACTGCCTGGAACCTGATCTTCCTGAGCATTTTGCACAACCTTAAAAAAAACCCAAAACCAAAAGCAAAACCCAAAGTAGAAGCCTCATAGATTTCCCTTCCTGTGTCCTTTTTATAGCAGTAACCCCGGTCAGTAGTTTAAAGTGTGATACTATTTAGGTGCTGTGTAGGGATGATCCATGCCCCTCATCCCACAAGACTTTCTTAATCATGACTTAAACCCATGTTAAAAGACCAAAGAAGAAGATCATTATCTTATACCTAGCATTTTTTAAAAAATACTTGAAGTTCTACGTCCTTTTGTTGTTTCTATATTCTTCCTTAAAACTTGCTAAGACCAAAGAGTCTTCAGAGTCTTGCAATACTGAGCTCCTGAATCCACACACATTTTATGGGAAAAAGTTGTATTTTTGGGAGTCTGCCATTTTCATATCTTGGCTGCCTTGTTGTAATAGGTCTTGATAGATCTTCTGTATATGCTTGACCAAGAAGAATTGATCAATATCCAATATTTTAGGATAGTTATTTCTTGCCATTTTAAAGGTGGATTTTAAGTATTCATCTGAAAATTATATGTTGCTACTTTGTATGTGAAGTAAAGGTTTGGATATTTTTCATGTTCAAATGCTTTTGGTTGTAGAAGTGCTTTTTTAATTGTCCTGGAAATTTTTCTTCCTGTACAATGCTAAGATTCCCCTTTCATTTGCCCTTCTTAGGAATATCCAGTCTGTCAAAATCTGATGAACATCTGAAGAACCCAGATTGTGCTACTGCCAAGGGAGTAACAGCTGCTGCTACAGCAGCCAAAACTGCAACTGCAGTGGCTACCTCTGTGCTGAAAATGCTGACATGTCACTGTAGTAGAGCTTGGGGTAGTGGCTTCTGCTACTGCAGTTCTATAGAGTATTATCAAGTTTTGGCGGTGTTTTTTTTAAAGCTTCAAACAAACAAATCAATTTTAAGAACAAAGGTTTTTTTATGAATTATATTAGAAAAATGTTCCTGTTGTAATCTTCCAAAGCACTCAGAATCTAGAACTGAGCCTTCAATCATCTGCATGTGCTTCCTGTCTTTTCTGGATCTTCATTTGGTTCTGAATTGCATGCTCATATACAATTTTTTCCACATTAATCTTGCCTTATTTAGACTCCAGAGTAAAAACATCCAGGTATGGAAAGCTGGTTGTGTAAGCAGCAGTGGAATTCCTCTAGTGAGTATTCCATTGCTCAGTAACATAATGTTGTCACTTGTATGCAAGTTGATGTGGTTGATTATGTGTCCTTTCTTATTCATCTGTTTGCTATTTTAGTGATTCCAGTCATGGATGGCTTGGACTGAAAAGGATCTTTAAAGATCGTCTAGTTTCAAACCTCCATCAAAGGTCAGGAAGATCTTCCACTAGATCAGCCCCATCCAACTTGGCCTTGAACACTTCTAGGTATGGAGAATTCACAGCTTCTATGGACAACATGTACCATTGTCAAACCAATGTAATCGTATAAAGTTTCTTACTTATATCTATTCTAAACCTACCCTCTTTCAATTTGAAACCATTTACCCTTGTCTCACTACAGGCTCTGGTAAAAATAGCCTATCTATCTATCTATCTATCTATCTATCTATCTATCTATCTATCTATCTATCTATCTATCTATCTATCTCCTTAAAAGCCTCTTTACAGTATTCCAAGGCCACAGTAAAGTCTCTCCAGATCCTTCTCTTCTTCATGCTGAACACCCTGACTCTGTTTGTCTTCCCAGGACAGGTGTTCCAGCCCATGAATCATTTTCCTGACCCTTCTCTGGACCCACCCCAACAGGCTCTTTGTACTGGGAAGTCCAGAAATGGATGCAGTACTCTGGATGGGCTTCCATGAGAGTGGAGTAAAGGGGAGAACCACCACCCTTAACCTGCTGGCCACACTTAGTTTTATGCAGCCCAGGACAGAGTTGGCTTTTTGGGATGTAAGAGCACACTGCTGGCTCATACAAAATTTTATATCTACCTGTATCCCTACATCCTTCTCTTCAGCTCTACTTGCAGTCCATTCATCATTCAGCCTGTACTGATACTGGTGATTACAGCCACACAAGTGCAAGATTGCACATGGCCTTGTTTAGCCTCATGAGCTTCAATGACCTACTTCTCGAGCCTGTCAAAATCCCTCTGGACTGCATCTTCTTCCTATGCAACCAAATTTATTTTTAAAAACTACTAGCCAGATGTCTTAATAGATAAATATCTATGGAAACAAGAATTTCCTAGGGTTTCATGGATTTTCTGATGATAATTTTACTCCATTTTAGAAACTATTATCAACTTATTGATGTTACAGTCTAAAAAACACTGCCAAAGCACAAAGGTGGGCTTGGAAATGGAAAGTTTTCAGAAAGAAAACTCCTCCTCAAAGAGAGAGTCCAGGAGGAGACATGTATCCCAGCCAAAAACAAATGCAGCGTCTTTCAAAGGAACTCCAGATAGTTCCATCACTACAGGCCTCTGGATTGATGAATTTTGTGTGGTCTTCTTATGTACTAATAACTGTCTAGGAGATGAAAACTTAAGCTTTTAAGAGATCAATTTTTGTGACAGTATACATCAGGAATCTGTAATTGCACTCAGTGTCTGCATGCAGCGTCTGGAAAAGAAGATAAAAACTATTGTGAAAAACAATATGATACAAAATTGTTGAGGACAGCAACAAGAGTCACAGAAGAATTTCAAGATACATATTAACAGAATTGTTAAATGGTTTAGGCATTCAGTATTGGTAAATAAAAAAACAATGCAGACAAAGGAAGAATATATGCAAGGAAGAACTTGGCAAATAATTCTGTTAAAATTTGATTATGTATTTAGGAGGTAAATCTGAAAAGGATTAATTAAGGACTAGGAAGGAAAACAGAAATATCATAATGACCCCATATACAATGGATGCACTTGTCTCTAGAATACTGACAATAGTTACTGTTACTCCCCATTCCCCTCTGAAAGAAAGATGTAATAAAACTGGGGAAAGTAAAGAGTAAGACATAAAAATTTAGGAACTGTCTGGATAGGACATACCAAAGACCTAGTAACCTGTTCCTCACAGCTGGAAATGGTGGGTGCCTGAGAGAGATGCTAGGCTACATGCAGTGATGCTTCACTCACACAGCTTAGTGAATTCCTGGTGTCATATCTTTGTAATTAGTAGCACTGAACAGATTTTTTTCCCCTCGCTGTGTTCACTTCAGTTTTGATCTTGTATAAACTTGAACTGTTTGCAGAACTCTGTACCAAGGCACCTCACAGCAGTACTGATCAGAGGTACAGAAGTTCAGCATGATGCAAAACTAAACAGATTGACTCAGCCTGGATGAAGGATGAGTGAGAGAGGACATGACAGGGCTACAGAAGAAGACAATCAACTGGTTGTTATGGAAGATAACTGAAAACAAAGGGATTGGAATAAGTCTAAAAAGCCTGAAGCACATAAAGACGACATGGATGCCAGCAAAGGCCTCCTGACAGTGCCTGGCACTGTAATCATCCAAGGTGGCAACAGGCACTGTTCATTGTTGCATTGCCAGGAAACATCAGCCAGGACATACATTGACCTGTTGGACAGCCTCATAAAAGAAAGGGGTGCAAGTTCTTAGAGTCTGGTTTTACCCCTAGACCAAAACCAGTTTCTCCAAATGTGCTTTAGGATTTAGAAGAAAATGACTGATTCTTTTCAGTGGAATGATGGGCTGGCAGAGGGAATCCTGGTGTTGATGGTGAAGGCTCAGACTATGTAACACCAGTTTCCAGCCAGGATGTTGTCTACAATGGCAATTTAACTTGTAATGGCAGGAGAGCAGGTAGTGGAGTGTGGAAGCAGTACAGCCCAGTGGGAGATGAGTATCCTGGGGTAGATGAGTAGTAGGATTTACAGATTTTCCTTGTGCTCAAAGGTGACTGAACAACTGGATTCCTGTTCTCCATCATGTCTATCAGGGTTCCTTCAGTACCAGGGAAAAAAGTAATATATCTCTGTCTCTTGGAGAGTGTTGCCATGACCAAAGTCTTAAATTCCCATGTGTACATTTTCAAATGGAATAATCTGGTAACCACAGAGACCACAGATTCAGGGTAAGGTTGGTAGAGACCCTGGCATTTCTAGGTGGTCTGTGGAGAGATGTCACTGCAAATATGGGCTCTGCCAGGTAACAACATGTCACATGTGATGCACACCATAGGAACTGATTCCCCTGTGTTCACATGGAGACCAAGAAGAGATAGGTGCATGGCCAGCATCAGGGCTGGGTGGAGCTGCATTGATGTATTTGGTCTTGTATCCACAGCTTATGTCCCTGTTTTCCCATCCATTCTGCTGTATGAGGAGACTGGAGGGTGGTGAAGTCAACAGCAGATCTTCACTTGTCCAAATTTTGTCTTTGAACTGTCTGTGGTGGTGATGGTGATGATACTGATAGCTCCAATGGGAGAATGCAGGCAAAGCACATCTGTTTGCAAAGGAGGTAAAAACCACATTTTGGTAGGATCTGCTATGTGCTACAAGAGGGAAAGCAAAAGGAAACTGCTAAAGTGAGGAGAAAAGGCACATGGGTTAAAAGGTGTTGGAGTGTAAGGCACTCATGCTAGAGAAGGAAGATAGATGCAGCAAAAATTGAGAAAGAGAGAGGGAAAATGAAGGGGAAATGTCAAAGTTATCGATGTCTGTAAAATTCTGTGAGACTTGGTCTCTCAGTGAGAGGTAGAGGGACAGCAGTAGCAACATTCTCATGTCCTTTAAAGAATTCCTTGGTGCAAACAGTATTGGTATATGTAAAAGTTTGGAAAGGCTTTTTCTGTGTGGACAAGTGGTAGAAAGCTGTAGCCTTACACTAAGAACAAATAAAATTTAATTCAAACTTCCTGTTTCATAAAATGCTTAAAAAGAGAACAGAAATATTATATTTTCCATGCAGTAGGGAATACAGCCTTCAAACAGGAATCTGAATTAATGAAATTTGCATTATTGTACTGTTTTGATTTGGCATATCTGGTGAGGATTAGTAATTTTTTGGATGGAAAATTATTTTAACTCTAAAAAATGGCACATTACCCCTTTTTAAAAAAAGAGAAGTCTAACAAGTCATTTTTGCATGCCCATATGTAGTAAAGCACAACTGCATTAGACTGATGTTGGGGTCATCAGTGATGTTCACAAATCACTTTGAGTTTAGTCTCAGTATTGGTCTAGAAGCATATGGGGTTCAACTCAGAGAAGCATCAGGAAAAAAAAAGTCAGAGAAGGGATTACGAAACCAGAGGTGAAACACATGAAGTACGGAAAGTCAGCTGCAGATTTTAATTGTTAATCTTAGAAAAAATGAGGAAACTTGAGACGTTTAAAGGCGGAAGAAAAATATTTTCATACACAATGTATAATGGACTCGTGGAAGTGCTCAATATGTATTAAAGAATTAGATGCAGAAGATCTTTTTTGTAGAAACTACTCTTCTTTCAGAAACTGTTTTATTGGAAAAATGCAAATGCTTATATTTACTCTTCAAAAATATATATTCCAGAACCTTTTTCTTGGTCTTGTTTTTGTGTTGCCTTTTCAGCTCTTCCCCAGAACTGGTAGTTCCCTAAATCCCTGCTAGATGGCATGGCAAGCCACCACAATAATAATGTGATAAGGCAGATGTACTGGTATGTTCTGTGCAGTAGCCAAGAGAACTGCTCAGCCCAACATTTTTCCATTCCCTTTTCCTTCCTATATTTTCATCGTGTTTTCTTACTTATATATGGGAGATCACAGCTAGGCTTTTAGTTTCTTAATTATTAAAGCAATTATAAGGAAAGTAAAGTTCTCTTTCTCCTATATAGATGAAAGGAGATAAAATCAATACTGCTTGTAGCTGTATTTCATAAAGCACACTTGTGTCTTAATAGATGTTCTCTCTGCTTTTTCTGTCTTTCCTGTTGTGTGATCCAAGCTCTAGCAATGTGCCATTGCTTCCCTCACACCCAACTGCAGGTGAATCTTTCTCCTGGGTCCCACAGGACCTTGTGAATCACTATACACTGTGCTGCTGGACGTTTCACTTTGGCTTCACAAAGACTGTGCTGGGATGAGGGGATAATGTTTGAATGCTGCCACTAACAAAGCAAATATTCAGTTTTGCTTTCTGTCTTTTTCTCCCTCTGAGTGTTTTAAAGCCCAGTTTGGAAAGTGTGGTTCTCCTGCTACTCTGTTAAAGTGAAATTAAGAGTAATTCTAAACTCACTGAGCTGACACTGTTGTAACTGCTGTTAGCAAAAGCACAATTGGTGTGCAAAAGACTTGCATGGGAAAATTTTCAAAATTACAATTTTGAATGGATTTTGGAAAGTGATGTTTTAATAGCTGCTGCCTCACACGGTAATTAATTGCTTTAAAAACGAACAATAGATGCAATGAGGAAGGACCAAAAGTAGATGGTATAAGCATGGATTAGCTATGGGCATGATATCTGTCATAGAATTCAGTCAATATTTGCAGGTGCAGATTTACAGAGGGGGATAAGAGCACAGGAGTCTTCATCTGCTAGTCCTTGCAGCAGCACTTGGAGGCTGGCTATACACAGCACTACACTGCCATTTCTCCTTGGCATCTTGGTCACTGTAGGCAGATGTAGGTCACTGAAGGGGATCTGTGACTCCATGCAGCAGCTGGTGAGTGGGAGCCTTGTGCTGGGTACTGTATGGTGGGGGAAGAAGGATCATGCCTCAGCATGTGATCAGATGTGCAAGGGTAAAGTTCATTTTGTGCCTCACGCCTCTCCCACTCACATGGGCACTGCACTGGTCCCTGCTGCAGTTTGACTTGGCAAAGCACTCAGACACTAAAGAGAGAGCTACAATATTAAAGAGGCTAATGTGTAAAGCCGTCATGTAAAAAAAAATCCATGCTCTCTTTTTACCAGGGTTTAATAGAAAAAGCTTTTCTACACTGCAGAGTTAGTAATTCTGCACACACAGAGGATGAACAGAACTAGTGAGTCTATTATAAATAGTGCTAAGTTTATCAGTTCTAATCTCATTTGTTTTCCTAAAGAAAAGGTAAGCATTAACAGACTCTTAACTTGTGATAAATGAATTCTCTCGCGCTGCATTTCAGGAAGGATCTAGCAATGGAAAACTCTGGGGAAACACCTGCTTAGTGTAGTATAACCAGCCTGTTTAAAGCCTGCACAAGTAATTTCAGCAGTGTTAGTGCTGAAAGTATTACAGAGAATGTGAGTAATGGATATGAAAATATGGTATTGCATTGTAGAAAATGCCCTGGAGAGGTAATATGTGATTATAGAGTCTGAAGGATCTTTTGTGTGAGTCTTAATGTGAAATCTTTATGCTGTTCAAGTCAGTGGCATGGGCTGAGTAATGACACCTGAAGGGAGAGGAGCACAGAGCCACTATATTGATTATTGATACTGCCTTTCATTAGAAAGTTATTTGAAGCAATGTATACCTCTGCAGGTAATCCTGTAGATAATAAGGGTTAGATGTGTGAAAAGACTTAAGCATCCATGTGTTCTTTTTGGTGCACAGCTCTAGTCTTTAGAAAGCAGCAGGGATGTGAAAGCCCTAGTTCAGTGTCTATTGGATATGCCCAAACACATACCCACAGCCAACTCGGTCAGGACTCTTCTTCTTAATGGTCTCCGTTGGATTCCTACCAGAGTCAGTTTCCCTCAGCTTAGCCCAAGGAAGAGTCTTCAAGGACTACCTTGCAGTGGCTATAGCTATTCCCTATGCACCTCTTCTCAGATTTATTGCTCTGTGTAATTCAGAGAAGATTTGAACCTTTCCCTTCATCTGTGCCAGAAAGAGTACTGCAACCTCTAGGCTGTCAGACGTTCAGAGGGGAGGGGAAGAGGGAGGAGAGCTATCTCCTGTTAAAACTCTTCCAGTATATACAAGTAATGACAATTCATTACAGCAGAGACAGAGATTGATGACATAGGCATATAATTAGGGCTATCACCTGGGAAGTGGGAGAGTCAGGTTCTGGTCCATGCTCCAATGAATATTTAATTATTAACATGAGATGGAACAGCTCTGTCAAGCCTGGGTAGGCTGCACCTGCAGTTCTTCAATGGTTTTCTGCTGTAGGCAGACTCCTGGCTGGTAGGAGAACTGGACTGAGCCCCTTGTTTCCATATTAATAGGTCTCAGAGCAGATCTTGAGCCTTCTTGCAAGTGCTCACCACTGAACAATTCTAGAAAACAGTAAAGATTTGGGTAGCTTTTATTTACTCTTGTGATGGGTCACACAAGTATGTGTCTTAGGCATTTAATTTGAAAAGAGAATGAGAATTTTTAGAAAGCTCTCACATCTCCAGGTTCTGCCAAGGTGGCCAGAAGTGAGGTGAGAGGATGCAGGTAATGCATTCAATAATTTATATGAACTCATAAAGAGGAAGAAAGAAAACAGAGATAAAATCTTCTTGGTCCTTTCCCAGATGAAAAACTGGGGAATCAAAATCTTGGTGTGTAAGATCCAGTTTCAATGAAGTCTCTGGAGAAACTTGATTTTCTGGTAGGAATGGAGTGAAAGAGGCAAAGTACAGCCCCAGGCTCTACAAGGAGGTCAAGCTAAGGAACACGCAAGGAGGAGAGGGAGATTGAACTGCTGAAACAGGAGGACCAAGCATCACTTTTGGTGTTGGCTCTGACATTTTAAAGCTGCCTGGCCTCCTGCCGGTTTGCAAGGGAGCAGATCTCCCTGAAATCCTTCCTCAGACCTGCCAGCCACCTGCACATACTGTGGCTGCCCATGGCATCTCAGATGACTTGAGGTGACAATGTTTAGGCAACTGAGTACCACCTATTCTGTCCATCTCACAAATATTGTCTCTCTAGCCTTTGAATTTGTCTTCTTATTCTGCTTCACCAGCAAGACCAGTGAATGTGAAATGTGAAAATCTGTCTCAAACTACGCAGTTTGTTCTGATCTTGCAAAAGTAAGGGCAAAAAAAAAATCAGTTTGAACCCCCTTGTCATGGAGTAGCTGGTCCAGTTTTTCACTGATACAAAATATCACTCTTTTTATTGCTTGAAAGTAACTTCACAGTCTACAGTACAACTTTTAAGACAGATTTGCAAAGACTGGCTGAATTTTGAGAGATGTCTATTGGAAATTTATAGTAGTTTTATTTGTTATTAGTATCTTCCTTACTGGTTTTATCAATATTTTTGTAATTAATTTTAGAAAGTTATGATGTAGTTAAAAATAATATGGCAAATTCAGTTCTAAGAGAGCAAAAAAGACTGAAATGTACCAATAAATTCCCATTGAAAAATACTCTGTACGATAACTAGAAAAACTTCAAATTTATATGAAGACTTAGGGCCCTCTACAGCATTTTAGTTTCACAGCCTATAGCTGACTTGTTTTCTGCGATCACTCTTAATTACATAAGCAGAGGAGGGGCATTGCTTTTGCAAAATACTTCTCATTATAAAAGTATTTTTCAGTAGCAATAATTTGTGTCAATATCTTAACATTTTGGTCTGAAATTGTCCATATAGACTCAGATAATTTTATCCTACTCGCTAGAAAAAGGAGTTTCTGCAAAGAAGACACAGCTTATTCCAAGAGTCAAATGATCAAAATTGCTGTAAAGTTTATGCAAACCCCTCCATTCAATGGTGGTGCCAGAAGATGCACTCCTGTAGCTGACATTCTTCTCAGAAGGTGGGAAAAAGCTCTTAGTCTCATTCCCATCATGACTAGTTCATCCTTGATAAGGTAAATTTTAATGATCACAGAATCACAAGGTTGGAAGAGACCTTTAAGATCATCCAGCCCAACCCATGCCCTAACACCTCAAATAAGCCATGGCACCAAGTGTCACATCCAGTCTATTTTTAAACACATCCAGGGATGGTGACTCCACCTCTTCCCTGGGCAGACCATTCTAGTATTTTATCATCCTTTCAGTAAAAATCTTCTTCCTAACAACCTATGTTTCCCTTGGCACAGCTTAAGACTGTATCCTCTGGTTCTGTCAGTTGTTGCCTGGAAAAGAGACCAACCCCCCCTGACTACAGCCAGGGAGTTGTAGAGAGTGATGAAATCACCCTGAGTCTCCTTTTCTCCAGGCTGAACACCCCCAGCTCCCTCAGCCATTCCTCACAGGGTTTGTGTTCCAAGCCCCTCTCCAGCCTTGTTGCCTCCTCTGGATGTGCTCAAGGGTCTCAATGTCCTTCCTAAACTGAGGGGCCAGAACTGGACACAGCACTCAAGGTGTGACCTCACCAGTGCTGAGTACAGGGGAAGAATGACCTCCCTGCTCCTGCTGGGCACAGTATTCCTGACACAGGCCAGGTGCCATTGGCCTTCTTGGCCACCAGGACACACTGCTGGCTCATGTCCAGC